>JARHVA010005743.1:12500-42500 GCA_037957365.1 Torreya grandis | reverse complement strand
TTTGGAGAAAATATCACTGACTATAATGAAATTAATTATATGTTTGTATATTAGAATAATATATTACACAAATGCGAGCAGAGATAATAGATGAATATAGTAAATGATAAAAGGGAAAAATCCTTTATAAATATAACTGAGCCACTTAGAGGAGAAACCTACACAACAATACAATAAGAAAAAAACTCACAATATGATCCTAAAATAATTACCACTCCCTTGTATTTGTACTCTACTTAGCCATGGTTATTTCATAGGAGAAACATACTAAGAACATCAAAAAATAAAATTCGATAATATGAAGGTATGTAAGCCACAAGTCAACCATATATATCCCTAGATGCACTATAGGTTAAGGGAGTAACATGACACTTCCCTTCAGAGCAACATTATCCTAAATTTTTAATCAAATAAGGATGTTTATAAAGGATGGTTTCATCCTCTAATGTTGTATATTTAGAATGCATATTCATCCATCAAATCAAATACTCCTTAAGCACTCTTGTAATTGCCTAGAGCACATGTGAATTATCTCTTCATGATCTAGAATGACTTGGCCTTATTCATCCAATTGAGTTAATTTATTATAAGTACAAAATATATGGCCAATTACCTTATTTAGGAAAAATACATGGAATATCATATGTATGTGAGTAGATGGCAGTAATACTAGCTTGTTGGCCATGCTACCAACTTTATGAAAGATCTGACAAGAGTCATAATATTTAGGGGATAAATTGTTATCTATTTTCATGTTTATTTAGATACATATGATTATATAGATGAAAACTCATAAATACCAAATCACATATATCATAATGTCACTCAATACAGTGTTGATCTACTTACTGCTTAGTTCTAGTCTATGCCATTATTAAATTCTATTACAAACTAAAGAGTACCTCATGTTGAAAGCGAACGTGTTCCTAAATAATTCAAACCTAAAGATTGACGATCAAGGGTGAAGTGATGGATGGGGGGTGATACCCATACAATGCAATAAAGGGAGACATTTTGAAAAAGGATTGAAAATAAGTGTTATACCACCATTCAATAAGCGGTATCCAAAAAACTCATTTAACATATTTATTTTAAATAACACAATGAATATACCCTTCTAGACATTTTTTGACTACCTCTATTTATCCATTAGATTTAGGATGATATCACAAGCTTGTTAGGAATATAGAACACATAGTAATATTAATGAATTAAAGATGGAACTAAAATGTAGAAAACACATCCACAATAGAGAAATATAATTAGTGTGGTTTATCTAATATGGGATATGTCCACATAGAAACGAGTCCTTATTATTTAGTCCAACAAATGAATGTAAAAAATTAAAATATAACCTCTACAATATCCACTTCACTCACATACAACATGCTGCTATAATTATACTACCCTAATATCATAAGGAGGATTAGATATAGGGGGAAAATGCAAAAACATAATTTCTACCATTAGATTTGTAATCTAATAGTAAATGGTCCAAATTTACTTAAAAATTACAATATTTTAAAATGAATTTTTCAAGAAATTTTACTTCAAGGGTGCTACCTCAAAACCCTTACTATTGGGGTTTATAAGTAGGTCACCTCCCCTCCCTAGACCCCCATGGCAACCATAGTGGAGGGTGTTTCCTCCCACACCTTCCTGGTTAGGAATTGGGCATTATAATAAGATCAGGCTCCACCATCCAATAGAGGTATGAGTCGATTGGGTGTCCAAACATGCAAATAATTCAATCCAACAATTACTCATAAATATTGTATTTTGGTTAATTACAATGATATTTTGAGTACCATGTAATTTCTTAACTGTATTGATAAAAATCAAAACTATTATACTAGTAAAAAATGTCTATTATAAAGAATATAAATGGGCATAATTGTTGAGTCGATCCAAAACTACCATGATAACATTCTAACCCTGATATTGTTGTAAAATAGTAATGAAATTCATGGAAACCTCCTCCCAACTTTGGCTACAAATGGATGAAGGTTGAAAAAGACCAGGGGTTTTAATGGTTTCACCTTTATTCTATTTACATACCATGCATTCAACCAAATATTTCTAGACATCCCCTTTAAGTCCATCCCAAATGAAATATTTATTGATTATATGATATGTTTTCAAAAATCCTATGTGACTTATCAATGGACATGAATAAAGTATCTAAAAAAAATTATATTTGAGGAGAGAATGATTAAAGAGGTATAATTTATCTGTATACCATAATGCATTCACCTTTCATGTAAACTTTTCATATCCCTCAGAACCCTACTGAATATTTTAAATCACATCCTAGATAACACTATCATTCTCTCATTTTGATATCACTTCTTCTAGCCAATCTACCTCCCAAATGGTCATTGCACATAATAATACCTCAAATGATTCATCTTTATGGGATGGTGCATCTTCTACCATATTATCTTTCACATTCTTATTAACTATTTAAAAATCATGGACAAATATTTTAATCAACTATTTTTTTGTTATTTAGAATAAAATAATTATTACAAAAGATATTTGACACGATCATGATCAATCTTCACCTAAAAGTGATGACCCATTAGATAAGGTCTCCATTGCTTGATTGTATTAAAAATTACCATCATCTCTTTATCATAGATTATCTTGAGATTATCTAGTTCCTTTAGTTGGTGAATCTCAAATGCAAGTGATCTACCTCACCACCTGAGTATGGCCCCCATGCCATATCTAGATATATCACATTTCATAACAAATGTTTAAAAAAAATCAAGAGTAGCCAAAACTAGAGTGGTTCACATAGCCATTTTAAACTATTCAAATGACTTCATAATTATATCAGTCCATTTAAAGGAGTATTTATTGGAAAAATATGTCAGTGGGAATGTGATGCTATCGTAATTATTGACAAAATTGTGGTTGTAACCAATTAGCCTTAAAAATCCTCAATGTTTCTTTAGGGTCTTGAAAACCTACCACTCTGTCTTCATTTAGATATTTTTATTATCAAATTTCAATCCTTCATGTGAAATAATATGACTCAAGTAATCATCTTGTTGGATTCCCAAAAAAAATTAATATTTTGTATAAAGTTATTGTTATTTCAGAACCAACAATACCTATTTCACATGCTTCAAATGGTCTTACTAATTTTTATTCTAAATGAAAATGTAATAAAAAAACACCAACATAAATTTATTCAAGACATGGCCTAAAAATTATATTAATCACACTCTAAGATGTAGATAGTGTATTTTTGAGGCTAAAACCCATAACCGTAAACTCATAATGTCCTTCATGAATTCTGAAACATTTTGTAGGTATGTCCTCTTCATGGATTCAACTATGATGATACACAGAGTAATTCATCTACAAAATCATCAATTATAAGAATAAGAAACTTATCTTTGATTTTGCATCTACTGAATTGTATGTAATATAGGAACATAATCCAAGTGTCATTCTTCTTATGCACCATGTTAAATGTGGAATAATATTCATTTCATTTATGTTAGATGATCCCTGCCTCTAACATTTTCTTTACCATATTTTCAATTTTATTCTTCTAGGCATAGGGATTCTTGTAGAGTCTGATGTTGGGTAGTGTAAATATAAATATTAGTGTGATGGCATGATCATGTGCTTAGCTTGGTGGAAGTCCTTTTGGTATGTAAACAAAAAAAATGTAATGGTCATGCAACACTATTTATAAATAAGGATGAGTAGACTCCTTGGTTGTTTGGACCTCTCTGGAAAACAATCATGCCACAAATCCTTCATCACATTTTCTTATAACTTTCATCATATGATGAAAACTAATTAGTTGTGGTTATTAGATTGTAATCCACATAGTTGAAATGTCCCACTTCTAAATGGAAACACATTAATAGTTCCTATAAATTCATCTCAATAGTACACAAAGTTTTGAGCCATTACACTCCAAGAACAATGTCATACCTTTCCATGGGAATATAAAACATAGGGGAATCTAATAGGTAGTCTCCCATATCATGATTTATACTATGGTATTTTCTAGAATAACTGACGATACCACTATCTTTAATCATGACCTAATATTCTAGAGTTGGGTAAATGAAATAATTTAAATGAGTAGCGAAATTACTATTGATGAATTTATGTGTACTCCTAGATTCAACCAACATGGTTACCTTCTATTTATTTAATAAACACACAACCTTAAGATTTTAAAGAATACTAATATGTTAAAGTGCATGATAAGAAATAATAGGTTGAGAATATTTAGATTCATCTTCAGGTTTGTCCAAACCTACACCTGAGGATTCATCATCTTCATCATCCTCATTGCACTATCAATGAAAAATAACACTTTTAATCACAATGATTTCCTTTTCTCCATCTATTATCACAACCAAAACATAAACATTTTTCATGTTTATCCTTAGTTTGTTTAGGGTTCAATAACGTACATTGATGAAACAACAATGTTTGGAAAGTGTGTTCATGAATATTAGTGAAAGCTATTCATTTGATAATTTCATTTTACTTTGTCATGCATGCTCGTAGCATGGCTTTAGATATTGAACTAAGATTAAATTTGTGAACCTCCAATTTGATGTTATCTTTGAGGCCACCTAAAAATAGTTTAGTTACATTTTATTTAGTGATGTTTCCCACACATAAGGAGAGATTAAAAAATGATAAATATAATACTTTATGGTTTTTGTTTGCTGTAGTTTTCTGAGACATTACTGCAATAGTAGAGTTGCATCTATCTAGAAAATATAGACTAGGAAATTGAGAGACTCTTATTTATCTTTAAGAACACAACCATTGATACCAAATGAAACAATCAAGTTCTAGATATAGAGAAGCCATTACCATCTTATGTGCACACGGAGGCTAATGTATATCAAATAAATTTTCAATTTGAGTGATCCATGTGAGTGAATCATTAACATAAAACATACACATGTCCAATTTTGGTAACATCAACTTTTGACCAAGATTGACATTATGATTATTTGGAAGAGAAGCAAACTAGAGTGGTGGAGGGTGAATTTTTTAAAGGCTGACTTATAGATTTGGATAATTACCTAGTTATTTATTGAAATTGAAAAATCCATTCAAGTCCCCTATCATCCTTATGATTTCCCCTCTAACCACATTAAGGTCATCTTGATATACCATGACTTGCAACTATGACTAAAGTTTTTTAGACAATCTCTAAAATACATCGATTAAAAGTTCTAAGCTCCATGTGATCCTTCTTAGGGGTTTTAGGAGTTTAGTACCATTTTTCATGTTCGAAATGTTAGGACCAACAATGCATAAACGCTAGTAGGGTTTCATCCCCAAAAAAGTGTATTGGAACATGATACTATTGTGATAACCTAACTAAGATGAATATAATGATTTCTAATGTGCAAAAGGGTGAAACTTTTTAGCTCAAAAAAGTCTACTGATGGAATATACTATTGGAATCATCTTGCAGAGATGAATCTAATGATTGCTAATTTGAAAAAAGTTAAAAAATTTCTAAACTTTTTTTATATTCTTCTGAAAAAACACTTTAGACAATACTATAGTGATAGAAAAATTAAAGTCTTCACAAATCACAAGTTATGGTTTTATTAATCCTTCATCTCATAGGAGAAGTGCAACAACATATTAAAAGAATTGTTTCCATAGAAATTTATTTAAATCAAAGATCTAATACCAATTATAGTGAAATTGGTTATATGTTCACACAATAGAATAGTATATCACATAAATGAGAGCAAAGATAATAGATCCACATAATAATTGATAGAAAATAAAAATTCTCGATAAATATAACTGAGCTACTTGAAGGGGGTAAATTCAACAACAATGAAATAAGAATAAAATTTGTAATATGATATTAAAACACTAACCACTACCTCCTACATAAATTATGCTTATCCAAGGCTATTTCAGAGGCTGAGCATACTAAGAACATTGATAAATGCAATAGTATAATATGAAGGTATGTAAGCTAAAATCTAGCCACACATATCCTTGGATGCACTATGGTTTAAGGGCCTAACATTAAAATATTTATTACCTTCTCAATTATTTACCTCTATAGTTCATTTTTGTAAAACCCTTAAATATTTTCTATCACCAAATTCAATCTTAGTCTTGAAGCTTTTATTGATTGTTAAAATAAACATATTATTCCTTGACATGTGATTGGAATAGCTTTAATCTATATACGAAAATAATTTAGGACCAATTTTAGATTTTTCATATGAAATTAACAAATTACATGGAATAACCTCTGCATCCCCATTAGCATCATTATCACTTCTTCCATTATTAATTTATTTTAATATACATTTCCATTCAAAATGATCGTGTTGTAGTACAATAAATATTTCTCTTATACAACCTACCTCTACCTCATCCTCTTGTAGTTGAACCACCTCTTCTTTATTTATTTCCTCTTCAATAATTATGATTAATGTGTTTTACTTGACCTTAGTTATGTTTTTGTTAGTGATGTCAGCTACACTCTTTTTGGTCTTCAATTTTGAGTCAAAAGCATTATAATCACTTTCTCCAAATGTGTCTCCTCGTCTTTCTTCATGAGATGCAAGAGATATAACTAGGTGATAAAACTCAAGAGTATTCAAATATGTTTTTCTTAAATGATGATTGTCACATAGTTTTGCCTTGGTTTTAGAGACCTTAAAATATTTTTTACCATAGAATATTTATTTAACATTTTTCCTTTAGTATCAATCTTATTAACCATGTCCTTTACTCTTATGTATTAGTTAAGTTCACACTTTCAACTTCATGCATCTTTAAATTCGAATTATCTCTTCAATGTATATAACTTCGCAACATTGACTTGTTATATACCTCGGTAGGCTTCTTGTAGGGACTTCCAAATATTCTTTGACTATCTTTACATATGCAATTCTCACACATAGGATCTTATCTCGAGATATTTGAATATGAAAGAAAGATTTTTAGTTAATTTTCTTTGCTTCTTTCTTGGTTTATCTATCATTCATTGAAGTAATCAACCAATCAATTGGCTCTTCATAAATAGTATTCACAATTTCTAATAAGTTTTTCTCTATTAAAAAAGTGATAATCTTGATGGTCTAATAATCATAACTATTTTCACTAAATTAGAGAATGAGAACAGAGTTAAATTTTGATATGATCAATTGTTAGAGAGATCCAAAACAAAAACTTACAACCCAAACATTGTTTTGATACCGTTTGAATGAAGATTACATATATTTCACTATTCAACAAAGACCAACTTAAAACTGAAATTAAAAAACTATACACAACTTAAAAGATCTCAGATCAAAACAATATTTTGATTGATTTTTTCTTCCAATAAAATTGGTCTAGTAATATATTAGTCAAAACATATAATGTGTCACTGTCACAACCTAAAGTTTCATATGGATATGAATATTCAAAATGTAGTCTATTCAAAATGTATCTAAAAAGGATAAAACTAAAATTAGTAGCCTCAAAATGAAATCTAGTCTATTTTCATTAGATGGCTTTACTCTTCTCAGAAATAGACTTAAAATTTTGTTGGTTGAGGTTGCTTTTGAGAATTTAGGTGCAATGTTAAATCCATCGCTATCACTTGTTTTCATTAAATGCTCACCAGGTTGTGAATAGGTAAGCATGCAGAGCAGCATACTCTCTAGAAAATTAGCACGATTACCATACTGTCGAATATGTGTGGATCGATTCATTTATAGTATAGCTGCACAAGTGCTGATAATGGTTTGCACGTCTTGTTGCCGTCAACAAAAACAGGAGGGACTTTGCTCCCGTCAGGAGGACAAGAAATTATTTGATTACATTGCCAAATATGATCATGCATGTTGGTGCACATTGCCTAAATTAACCGGTAAGTGAATGAAATTTATATCTCCGAAATTTTTATAATACTTTTCACCTATTGTGTATAATATGGATTTCTGGAAAGAGTAGATTTGTAATAAAGAAAAAATAGTGTATTTTCATATTCTATTGATTTGGGTTCATATTTCATGAACTATCATCAAAATGAGTTTATATTTTATGAACCATCATCAAAATGAATGAAATAATAGAATTACAGACTTAATTCTTTTTTATAATTTTTTTAAATTTATAATAATTAATTATTTTTCAGATTTAAAGAGGAGAGAAAAGTTGCAGACTCCGATGGTTAAACTACTTGAAGCCCGGCATCAAACGTGGTGCCTTCTTACTCTCTGAACAAAATCTCATCATTGAAGCACAGGAAGCCCTCGAAAACTGGTGATTTTTTCAAAATCCTTCCGTGTTTCAAGCCTATACATGCATGATTTCTCTAGGCATTAGATCTACTTCCCACCAGCTGCATCAGTTCATCTGAACCAAAAATAACTTTTTGGTTGTACTCGCTCATTTCGAATGTTCTGAACTTAACCAAAACTTATAAATCATGTGGGTTTTACATTCTATATAAATCATAAAATTTATACCAAAAAAAATTGTTGAAACTTTAAATTTTTATTTTTTAAAAAAAGTCAGTATCATTAGTTTATAAAAATTTCTCCGCTTAATAAAATTAGGTTTATAAAAGTTTTTCCCCTTAATAAAATTAGATAGACGCTCTGAGTACTGGAGTCCTGCATTGTTGCTTTTTTGTTTTGTTTTTTTTCCCTAATAGTTAAAATTAATGTGGCCTAGGCTCTAAGTGTCTGTTTTATAGTTGGAACTTAATGCCGGTCTGATGATGGTTATCGATTCAACATAGCCTTTTCATATGTTAATATAGGCTATGGTAGATATGTATATTAATAATTTTTTTTGTCTTTTTTATTTTCAATATGATTTAAAGAAAATAAAAATTAGTTCATTTAATATTATTTTATTTTTATTTTTGAAATAACTGCCTATGTTTTTCCTCAAGTTTACCATGATTTATGAAAAAATTCACAATTATTTAAAAATCCAATATTAATTTCCATATAAACTGTGAAAACAATTAATGGTTAAAATATTTTTTTAAATCTGAAGACTGTAGAACACGTGAAACAAATGAAGGCGTTGGAAATCACCTGCGTCAAACAGCATTCAATGTAGAAGTTTTTCCTCCCATCTGTAGCATTTAAAATAGAAGCTTCTCATCGGCAATTTTCTTCCACCGACCACAGTCTAATCTTACTCTCCATCCGTCACATTTTATGCATGTTTTTGATTGCAAAATATTTCTAGAGAATTCTAAGACCTCTATTTATAGAGGCATGTGTAATCAATACTCTGTTTAGCTCTATGTACTCTGTTTAGCTCTATTATGTACTCTGTTTAGCTCTATTTTTTTTTCTTCCTTTTGTGATTATTTCCACTGCTGTATTGTTTATTATTATTGTCATCACATACATCCTTGGATCATAAAATCCTAACAACTGGTATCAGAGCAAGGCTGTTGGAAGATTTGGTGTGTGTAGGGCTTCGTTGAGCAGGGATGGAGGCAGCAGCAGTGAGCGATGTGGAAAAGTTAAACGGGGCTAATTTTGCCCTATGGAAATCTCAAATGGAAGATATACTGATTCTTAAAGATCAGTATTTGCCAATTGAGGGAATATCAAAGAAACCCACAACGATGGCGGATGAAGATTGGAATACACTGGATAGAAAGACGATTGCAACCATTTGTCATTATCTGGCTAAAAAATGTATATTTTAATGTTGCCACAGAGATGACAGCAGCAAAACTATGGCAAAAGCTTCATGATCTATATGAGAAGAACACGACATCAAATAAGGTGATCTTAATGAAGAGGCTATATAATCTTAAGATGAAGGAGGGTGCTTCAGTTGCAAAACATTTGAATGAATTTAATATTATTATTAGTCAGCTTGCCTTTGTTAAAATTGTTTTGAATGATGAAATTAGAGCAATTTTACTAATGTGTTCTATGCCAGACAGCTGGGAAAATTTGATCGTTACTATGAGCACTTCAGCACCTGCAGGAACCCTGAAGTTTGATGATGTTAGCAGTAGCATAATGAATTGGGAGCTACGACAAAAGTCAATTTCAAAAAACTGGGGAGGAGAAGCTCTAGCCCTAGCTGATCGTGGTAGGAGGATCGATCGAGGCTATCTAGGACGCTCAAGATTGAGAGGCCGATCCAAATCAACAAGGGGCAGGATTACTTGTTATCATTGTGGAAAGCTAGGGCACGTGAAGAGAGAGTGTCGAGTTTGGAAGTGAAGCTAGAAAGATCAAAATCAGAAGCCAACTAGCAAAAATGAAGGTGAGACCACTGTTGTAGCTACGGATGGAGATGTTTTACTTACTGATTTAGGAGAAGATGTATGCCTGTATACCTCTAGCAGTAGTTTTGATTGGATACTTGATTTTGGGGCATCTCACCATGTAACTCCATGCAAAGAGAATTTTGTTGCATATAATCCTGGTGATTATCGTAGAGTGCATTTGGGAGATAATCATTTTTGCAGTATTGTTGGAGTTGGAGATGTCAAGATCAAGACGAAGGAAGGACAAGATATCCTACTAAAAGAGGTTAGGCATGTACTAGAGATGCGCATGAGCCTATTCTCTCTGCGATAATTGGATGGTGAAGGCTATTTTGTAAGCTTTGAAAAAGGTGGATGGAAAATCAACAAAGGAGCATTGGTCGTGGCTAAAGGACCCAAGATGAGGACTTTGTATACATTGACGACAATGATAAAAATATTAGATACCGCTGCTATTGCAAGAGAGGGAAACTCAACAGATCTATGGCATAGGCACTTGGGTCATATGAGTGAGAAGCGCCTAAAATTCCTCATGGGAAAAAATTTGCTACCAGGTTTGAAATCTAATAATCTTGACCTTTATGAGCATTGTATTTATGGTAGGCAACGAAGAGTTTCATTTCTTAGAGGTGGTCATGAACGGAAGGAAAGTTTGTTAGAATTGATACACTCAGATGTATTTGGGCCTATTAACATTAAATCATTAGGAGGAGCATCATACTTTGTAACATTCATAGATGATGCATACAGAAAGGTTTGGGCCTACCCCATGAAAAGGAATAATGATGATTTGAGATATTTAAAAAGTTTCATGTTGCTATTGAAAGAGAGGCTAACAAATTGCTCAAGTGCTTGAGGACAGACAATGGTGGAGAATACTGATCAAATGTTTTCAAAGAATATTGTAACAGGTTTTGAATTAAGCATGAGAAGACTGTTCTTAGTACTCCTCAACAGAATGGTGTTGCAGAAAGGATGAATCACACTATCTTGGAGAACGTGAGGAGTATGTTGTCAAATTCCAGTTTAGAAAAGCATTTTTGGGCAGAAGCAGTGAGGATAGCCTATTATCTCATAAATTGATCTCCTACTATAGCCTTGGATGGTTGCATTCTTGAAGAAGTTTGGATTGGTAAGAAGGTGGATTATTCTCACTTGAAAATCTTTGCATGTGAAGCATTTTTGCATATTCCCAAAGAGAATAGAACTAATCTAGATGATAAATCTATGAAATGCATTTTTTTGGGATATGCAGATGGTGAATTTGGTTATTGTTTATGGGATCCAGTTAAACATAAGATTATTAGAAGCAAGGATGTTATATTTAATGGGTTATAGATGTTTAAGAGGACTAAATGTAATTTGGAGGTTAAGAAACTTGTTGACAGGTTTGAAGAACAACAAAAAAATATTCCACCAATGCAAGAGCATGGGCAGCAAGATCAAGACTATGATGAACAACAAGAGGAGAATGTGGAACAACAACAAGAAGAAATGTTGCATGAGCCTTTACAAGAGATTCAACCTGAAAACACAACACCATAGTTGGTTCGCAGATCCACCAGGCCTCATAAGCCTTCACAAAGGTATACATCCTCAGACTATATTTTGTTAACTGATGAAGGTGAACCTAATGATTTTCAGGAAGCTTGTAAAGATGAGCATAGCAAAGAATGGAAGAAAGCAATGGAGGAAGAAATGAACTCCTTGCTGGGAAATAGAACTTCGGAGTTGGTAAAGCTTCCAAAAGGAAGAAAAGCTCTACAAAATAAATGGGTGTTCAGGATCAATCATGTGGGTGACGAGATGAAGGAAAGATACAAAGCAAGGCTAGTACTGAAGGTATTGACTTCACAGAAATATTTTCACCTGTTGTTAAAATGACATCCATTAGAGTTATTCTTGGTCTTACTACTGCTTTAGACTTGGAGTGTGAACAATTAGATGTAAAGACAACCTTCCTTCATGGGGATTTGGAAGAGGAGATTTACATGGAGCAGCCAGAAGGATTCAAAATAAAAGGTAAAGAGAAATTGGTTTGTAAATTGAAGAAGAGTCTCTATGGGTTGAAACAGGCACCTCGCCAATGGTATAAGAAATTTGATTCATTTATGTTGAAGCATGGTTTTAATAGACTAGAGGCTGATCATTGTGTCTACATCAAGAGATATGATCATGAAAAATTTATTATATTATTGTTATATGTGGATGATATGTTAGTTGTTGGACAGGATATGAATATGATTAATAGGTTAAAGAAGGATTTGGGCAGTCAAATTGCAATGAAGGATTTGGGTCCAGCACAACAAATATTAGCCATGAAGATCATTCATGATAGAAAGGAGAAAAAATTGTGGCTGTCACAAGAAAAATATATTGAAAAGGTGCTAGACAGATTTAATATGAAGGATGCCATGCCAGTTGGTACACCTCTTGCTTCTCATTTCAAATTGAGTGCTGATTTATGCCCTTGTGATGACAAGGAGAAGGAGGAAATGAAAAAGATCCCTTATGCTTCAGCTATAGGTAGCTTGATGTATGCCATGGTATGCACTCGTCTGGATATTGCGCATTTAGTGGGAGTAGTGAGCAGGTTCCTTGCAAATCCAGGCAAACAACATTGGCAAGCAATAAAGTGGATTTTCAGGTATCTTAAGGGTACTAGTCATTATTGTTTATGTTTTGGCAATACTGATATGGTGCTTGAAGGATTTATAGATGCAGATATGGCTAGAGACCTGGACACTAGAAAGTCCACAACTGGTTATTTGTATACATTTGCAGGTGTTGCAGTATCTTGGGTATCCAGGTTATAACCAATAGTAGCTCTCTCCACAATAGAGGCAGAGTATATAGCTACGACAGAAGCTTGCAAAGAGATGTTGTGGATGCAGCGATTCCTAAGAGAGCTAGGAATAAAAGAGGACAAGTATGTGCTATATTGTCACAGTCAGAGCGCCATACACTTGGTGAAAAACTCAGTTTTTCACTCATGAACCAAACATATTGACTTGAGATACCACTGGATTCAGCATGAGTTGGAGGAAGGACAGTTATCCATGGAAAAGATCCATATAGATAAGAACCCTGCTGATATGCTCACTAAAATTCTGCCAAGAGAAAAGCATGAGCTATGTAGAGGCATGGTAGGCCTAGGGGTGACTTGATGATTACCACTAATTCAAAACCCTTCATTTGCTTCAAGTGGGAGAATGTTGAACACGTGAAACAAATGAAGGAATTGGAAATCACCTGCATCAAACAGCATTCAATGTAGAAGTTTCTCCTCCCATCTGTAGCATTCAAAATAGAAGCTTCTCATCAGCAATTTTCTTCCACCGACCATAGTCTAATATCACTCTCCATTCGTCACATTTTATGCATGTTTTTTACTACAAAATATTTCTAGAGAATTCTAAGACCTCTATTTATAGAGGCATGTGTAATCGATACTTGGTAAGCAAGAAGATAATAGAATGGCTCTGGTTTTGTTTATTGTGTAGCAACATTCTGGCTATTCATATATATATATATATATATATATATATATATATATATATATATTGTTGAGTGTGTATTATGTACTCTGTTTAACTCTATTTTTTTGTTTCTTCTTTTTGTGATTATTTCCACTACTGTATTGTTTATTATTAATGTCATCACATACATCCTTGGATCGTAAAATCCTAACGAAGACACCGTTTAAAAAGGACCGCACTATAAGCGTTAATGCCGTGTTCGTTGTTTTCCTTTTTTTAAAATTAATGTCACATGTTTAAATTGAACAAGTGGTCCGTAATTGCCAACCTACTTCCTGGCCGAACTGACAACGAGATAAAAATTTTCTTGACTTCTTTCATTAAGAAGCAGCTCAATCATATGGTTATTCATCGCTACAATCCGAATCCCAGTTATTTAATGTGAGCTTCGCATATCGATATAAAAAACCATCTTTCAGAAAAGAAAACATCAGTGATTCTGTACCAGGAGCTAGTTTCCTTCAAACAGACTTCCAAATTGCTAAGTCGGCTGTTGCTGCTGGACGTTTTACGACCATTGAATATCCTTATTCTAGTTTCACTTTTAATGCATCATCAACAGCATTACATGAGTGTCTGGAAAGAGATGAGTCTTATATTATAAATCTTTTAGTAGAATCATCACAGGATTCGAGCCGTTATACGAAGGAAGAGATGGCAGTTTTATCCGAGTTTGTGACACACTCTAAAGCTGAAGGAGATATTGCCAAAACATTGATTTTTGAGGAAGTCCCTGCTACAATAAAAGAAGAATTCACTAAACCACCTATGTGGAATTTGCTTTGTAACATTTAGATTTAGGTCATGCACTATCATTCTTTGTCAAATGATAAAACTTTAGTTCTTCATCTTCATACTGATTATAGAAAAAATGGGTTAGTGGGCACATGATGTCAAGATGTCTGAAAGACCCATCTGTTAATAAGTGATGCTTAAATATTCAATACTCTGAAGCGGCCCTTAAATATATGTAGTTCTCTCCTATGTGTTTGCTTGTCTGTGAATCATGTAATGTCTAATACTAAGTAGAACAATGACCTAGCATGTAACTTGACAAATATAACTCTTGGACTACTCTTTCGATACTTCAGAGTTGTAGATGTGTTGTTCTTATGACTGATATATAAAGAAGAGAAGATATGAAAGCTTTGGTCATTTGAGTGCTTTCGATAAGTTAACTTGATCTCTTTAGGTGTTTACTAGGTGAGGTATGAATTAGGGTTGGTCGTATATCTGTATGAATCCTCTTGGAGAATATCTCATATTAAACTACTTAGGTCAACTATTAAGATATATTTTATTTATAAATTAGATGAATTTAGGGCACTAGACAATTGAGTTGGGTAAGGACACTTGTGTCAACATAGGTGTTTGATTAGAACCTAGGTCTTTGGAACGCAGAAAGTAGGTACATGTCTAGAACTTGTATAAGCATAAAATAAATAGGCTTTAGGAATTTTGGTTAAGATAGAAAGCCTACGTTATCAATATAAGTTTTGTTAGACTAATACATAGGCTAATCAGCACAAAAAAAAATAATCTTACAAGACTTATAAAAGTAGAAAACATCTAGAACTGAGTGGAATAAATAAGCTTTGATTTTTTCAAGTGAACAAGACTAAGGTATTATATAATTTTTAAATATCATCTACATAATTTACCGACCCCCACCCCCCTACCTTTTAGTATAGTAATAAAATTACTAATTTAAAAAAAATGAATGTGTACCTAGGTGTGTATAACATACCTTGTCTTAACTTGAGTTCAACTTGAGTGCTTTTTTTTTAATTAAATTTCAATCAAGAGTATAATACAAGATATAATCCATGTATATAATATGAAATTAGAAACATTTGAAATGATTTAAATTGAAATAAAATAAGGTTTAGAAGTACACATATGTATCAATGCAACTATCTTGATTTTTTTCATTTTAATTTGAAATATGTATCATTATGAATCACTAAAATTGAGATTATCAAAAATTTAGATTTGAAAAGTGTATATCTATAAGGAGAGAGAGAGAGAGATAGAGAGAGAGAGAGAGAGAGAGAGGCCCATGCCCCCAACCTTGGAGAAAAGATGGATGACTACATGTTAGTTAACAGTAGCTCAATTATGCAACCCAATCATACATATAACCTAGTGAGTATGTGTCAACAAATTTAATTCACAGTATTCGATTGATGAGGATTTATTATATAATTATGTCCAACCTACAAACATGTCAAGACTAAGTGATATAATCACCTCAACCGTAGTAAAAAGTGAAGCAACTACAACAATAGATTGATGCAATATAGTCCATAAAAATTCAATCTAGAGGGTGGTTATAGTCTATGAATGTTTTTGGAATCTAAAAATTATTTGATTTTAAAATATTATGGACACATCATATAACATATGCACCTTACACATGTCTCATGATAAAAACTATGTATAAGAATGGTAACAATATATATATATATATATATATATATATATATATATATATATATATATATATATATATATATATATATATATATATATATATATATATATATATATATATATATATATATATATATATATATATATATATATATAAGCACATGCTTTAGCCAATTCATTAAACCTAAATATGTGTGGGTGACATGTTACCATAACATGACTCCACTATATATGGAGAAATCTGAAAACTAAAATAATTTTTAATGTAGAGGACTTATATTACATACTAATTGTGAAGAACATGTTTCCAAAACATGCCCCTACAGAATCAAAAAACTATCAATATATGGAATTCATGTCTCTATGACATGTCCATAATAAATTTAAAACTATAAATATGTGGAATCCATGCCTCTATGGCATGCCCCAACTGATATTCTTCACTTTGAAGTGAGAAAAAATAAAAATTGATATCTATCTCACCTCAAAAGAATAAGTTAACCATATAAGCATTAATGAACCACATAGCATGTAGGAGAACATGTCTAGGTAAATGTATCATTGAAGTACATAGAATGTGATCACATTAAGGCCTAAAATTGATTATAAATATCGTGGTAACATGTAGATAGTAACCATACAAGCTCAACAATCAACCAAGCACACACATTAGAGAACACAAAATCAAGTCAAAAAATAATGGTCCAAGGAAACCACAAGTAAGGGACATGTTAAAACACTGCACAATCAAATGGACAAGACTTAGTCAAACTTCCACAAAATAAAGAATGACATATTTTAATGTTCATGCAAAAAATAATGACATCTTCGATGTCAAAGAGTCAAAAAAAGGCACGTGGGTTGTAAATAATGGACTATATTCAAATGCTCAATAAACAAAATAATATCAAAGCAAGACACTCAAGGAAGTGCATAAATGAAAACATAAGAAATCAAAATAAACATATAATAATATCCCATGGATTCAATGTGTTACAAAAAATATCATGTACATAGCATATCAAGTACACAACAAAAAATATAAATATCGATAAAGGCATGTGTAAGTACATATTATTTCAAACATGGTAATGTAAAGTGATCATAGAATAATATAACCTAGATTTATCATGATCATAGAAGAATATTCCCCCAACATCGTGGTGATAAGACTAGAAGGAAATACCAATATCCAAAATCGCATACATCATGTATCTATGTATTCCTGTATCACACTCAAATAGAAGCATGAAACACATGTATATGTAGATCTTTAATAAATATGTCATCCATTAGCATGGAACTTTAAAATAGATGCCATGCAGCCAATAAAATGTTTAGATGCCGAATATATATTTTAGTTTTTGAATATGTTTTATTTTTTTGGTTTTTTTAGTATTTTGCTTCTAAGTGTAACAAGGCAATAGATACCTTTTTCCAAAAAAATTATAACTATAAATGGTCCCAAATTATTTGGTTTGAACCTTTTTTTCTTTTCTTTTTTTGCATTGGTATTCTTTTGATTTTATTTTAATACTAAGTCATGCAAAACAAAGTTATGTTGCTGAAATATTTTATTATATGTTTTCTTAATGTGATCGTGATAAAATCATAAGTGTTCCATAGCCTGTGTGTATTTTTCACTAAATTTTTTTAATTGGTAAAATCTCTTTCCATGGTATATCTTTGATGATGTCTTTGAGAGAAACACACAAGGAAGGAATATCAAGTTCAATCATTAACACTACCTTTTAACTAAATACCAAAGAATAAGGTGTAGATTGTGTAGGTGTACAAACACTAATGCGGTATGCCAGTAAAGCATACACCATGTACTAGTTTCAATCAATACTATATCATTCAACTATCTTTCCAAGTATTTTCAAAATAGTATTATTGGTTGCCTCTGCCTATCCATTACCCTATGGGTAATAAGGTGTAGAAAATGTATGTCTATTTTTTTATTTTTATTTTTTAAAAGTATTTTACCATCTTGTTTTTAAATGATGATCCGTTATCTAAAATCATAGGTAAAGGTATGCCAAAACAAGAAATAATATTGGTCATCATAAGCCTACATATATCATCCCCTATGCTAAACTCAAGTGGAAATGCTTCCACCCTTTTTGTAAATTATTATTATTATTATTATTATTATTATTATTATTATTATTATTATTATTATTATTATTATTATTATTATTATTATTATTATTATTATGTAATTAATTACTAAGGAAATTTAAGGGTAAATCAAGCTATTTATATATTAAATGCTCTAACAAACCCAAGCCTTCTATGCTATAAAAAATTATGTAAACCTAATGTTTACCCTTTACTTCTAGTTTTGTACATATACTTATATTCTATCTCCCTTAGACACTTGTGATTTAGGTAGGCACATGCGTAGAAACAAATATTCATTTTCCTATAAAGTGTCTAGTACAAAAAGGTAATATAAATTCTAAAATAAATTATTGTAACTCTCAACCTAAGTGATATAATGTAATATATTTTTACAATGTATTTGTATATATACAAGATCAACACTCATTCATTCCTCACCTACCAATAATATACAACTCGCAAGGAAATATACCAAGAATAACTCAATCAAACATTCAATTGAGAAAATATGCCCTATTTGTCCTGAGTTAAATATTACTCATAGGAGCAGTCTTTATACAAGTCTAAGGCATTCAAAGAGTAACCATGAGCTATATTTTCCAAGTTACAATATAGGTTTTGTATGTATTTAATTATAGAATATTGCACAGTTGTGAACACACAAACATTAAAATATATGAATGGACTAAATTAGTCTAAGGCCTTCTTCAAAATAGTGTCTATGTAGGAAACATCCATTAACATAGGTCTTTGGATTCAACTCAACACTATGAGCCCACCAACTTAATTTTCTCCATAGTCACTCCAAAGGTGAAGAGTTAGGGATTGATCATTTGACAAATAGTGATAGATTGTGCACATGATATGATTTCATTCGAAGAAAGTTCAAAAAAGAAATAAGGTTCTAGTTAGTCACATCCAAATCAAATCAATATTCTATATAAGACACATATGGTAGTGTTAAATACCTATGCCGATGCAACTATCCAGATCTAATATAGGTGTATGATGCCACAATAATTATATTTCTATAAACTAGTCACTATTCGAAGAACATAATCTAATCCACTTATAGGATGTTCATGTTTAGACTTTTATATGCATAATAAACTAGCTAACTATCATTGTTTCTAATTTATTTCAATATCTATCAATATTTTTAATTTACTATCTTTAGAACTCTCAATGGTATAGTTTCATAATATTGTTTGCTTGAGTTTTATATTAATTTTCCTACTATAGAGGTAGTTCATCACCCTTATGCCCTAAACTAATCTATCTTATTAACACTAGATATCCAATATTCTAAAATTTATTTCAATATCATTGTTTCTAATTTATTTCAATATCTATCAATATATAAACTAGCTAAATATCATTGTTTCTAATTTATTTCAATATCTATCAATATTTTTAATTTACTATCTTTAGAACTCTCAATGGTATAATTTCATAATATTGTTTGCTTGAGTTTTACATTAATTTTCCTACTATTGAGTTAGTTTATCACCCTTATGCCCCAAACTAATCTATCTTATTAACACTAGATAACCAATAATCTAAAATTTAGTGTTAAACAATGTGTATGAAGATAGAATACTACATGAAGTAAAGGAGATACAAAGTGAGTTTGATAAAATTTTAACTATTTATATTCTATATGGATTACCACTATGATAATCATAAGTTAATGCATGGATTGTATACCTAGTTCAATTTTACTGAACAATGCAACACATTGATTGATTCTAAAAGAGAATGCATAGGTAAAAGGACAATCCCAAGAGTTTTTTTATAAGGGTTTGATAAGATAAAATTTGAGCCCATGTGTACTAATAAAAGTAATAATGCCTAACAATAATGAAAAACAAATAATAGGTAATGATTTTTAATCCATTAAAAATATTACTATAATGTATACATTTCCATTGCCACTCACGGGTGATATAATGTATTGCTTGAGTGGAACAAGATACTTGAAAAAAAAATTATTAAAAGATTTCATATTAATAGATTCATATAAGAGTGTGATTAATGGATGATAACATTGAAAATATAAATAGGGTTGTATGAGTGATTGGGCATGCCATTTGGTTTGACTAATGCACCTTGTACATTCATGATATGAGTGAATGAATTTTTCTAATATTTTTGGTGAAGTTTGTCATTGTTTATCTTGATGACATAGTTATTTTTAGTAGAATATAGGAAAAAAATTGTGACGTTTGAGTAAAGTATTAGAAAGGTTGCGAGATTAAAATTTACTTGAACATCAAGGAATTTGTTTTCATGCAAAATGAATTGTTGTATATGGGATTTATAATTTTTAAATACAATTAGAATATGGATCTAAAATAGGTGTGATCAATAATGGATTGGCCGCCATTGTAGAGTAAATTTAAGGTAAGTAGTTTTCATGGACTGAAAATATTTTATAGGAATTTTATCGGGAATTTCAATGGGATATGTGCATCTATCACTGGCATGATGTCAAAATGTAAAAGATAATTTGTATGGACAATGGAAGTAGAACATAAATTTTTGTTACATGAAAAATAAGATTACATGGTATTGAGTAATGGAATTAACATATTTCAATAAGTTATTTCAGGTATATTTTTATGTGTGGCATCAGAACAAGATAAGTATTGAATAAAGAAAGATGACCTAAATATTGCACATTCTAGTGAAAACATGAATGATGTAATGCGTAGATATTGAGTTTATAATCCATAATTGTATGAAATTATGTAAGCCCTAAATAAATCCATACATTGTGTATTTCCAATAGAATTTATATTATACATAGATTGTCAAATATTATATCTCATTAATAGTCAACAAAACTTGAATCAAATACATATGAATTTCATTGAATTCATATAGAGTTATTCATTTTTTATTAAAAATCAGAATATAAAGTTTAATAGAGTTGTTGATGCACTAAGTAGAACAATTCTTTTGTTGAAATAAATAAGAGTGAAAGTCATAGAAGTTGATATTATGTGAAAACAATATGAATGAGATAAATATTTTAAATAAACATGGAAGTCATGTAGATAATAGTGAGTAAAGATAGAAAACATGGTAAATTTTTTCTATTTATGAAGGTTTATTTTTCAAAACAATGAAATTTTAAATACTATGATGTTATATGTAGGAGAGTTTTATAAAAGATAAGCATAGTTTAGGTTTAGCAATTAAATTTGATGATGTAAAATCATCGGTGCAAGAATTAAAAAAAATATTTCTTACCAATGATGATTATAGAAGTTTGAAAAATCATTCAAGAGCGTCCCAATTTATAAATATCAAAAGCTAAAATTTAGAATGCAAATTTATATCAAACATTGCATATTCTAGAGGAGACATGCAATGATATAGCTTTGAATTTTGTTTTAGGTTTTCCTATAAAATAAAGAGGGAAAGATTAATTATTGTTTATAGTTGATAGTTTTCTAAAAATGGGACATTTTTGGCATCTAGAAAGACTAGTGATGCAACAAACATTCTTAAGTTGTTTTTCAGATTAGTTATTAGATTTAATGGTTTTTCACATAGTATAGTATCAAACAAAGATATGAAATTGTTAGATATTTCTAGTGGACATTATGGAAGAATTTGAATACTAAATTATAATTTAGTTAAACATATCATCCTCAAATAGATGGACAAATAGAGGTAATCAATATAGGTTTAAGTAGTCTTTTAAGATGATTCATTTAATGTAAAGAACATGGGATACTATTTTAGCATAAGGTAAGTTTGACTATAATATTACATGAATAGAAGAATAGGGAATACACCATTTTAGATGATTTATGGGTCAAGTCCAATAGGAGTTGTAGAATTAATATACATGAAGAATGAGAAAAAGCTATGTGTTAAAGTAGAATGTTTTTTTATAACATATGCAAGAAGTGTAAATTATTGGAATGAAATACAACATAGTATAAATAATTTGAAGATTAGAGGAGAAGAGAAGTTGAATATCAGGTAGGAGATTTAGTCTTAATATACTTGATAAAAGACATATTTCTAAAAGGGACATGATAAGTTCAAATGGAAAAATATTTTTCCCTTTAACATTTTTTAAAATAACTATCTAAAAGCATAGACATTTTCCTATTTTAATGTGGCTTATTTGTGTTGTTCCCAAAATACATCACTTGTTTTTGTGTACAACATATCAACTATTTTGGTCTTGTAGGCCAAAATGATCTCTTCCTTTTTCAAAAAAATATTCTGAATATTCAAATTCTTCAATTATTCAAGTCTTTTCAGCTAAGGAACTTGTAGGTTCAATAGGCAGGTTTTCACAAGAAAGAAGTTCCAACACTTACGCATTTTCAAGAAAGGTTCAATGCCAAGGTTCAATCAAAAAGACTTAATGGTGGGCTTAAAACAATTGGAATGAATCGTTGAAACAATGAACCATTGAACCTTTGAACTTAGAAAAGTTCAAAGTAGTTCAAAGGTTCAAAGGGGTTCAACAGTTCAACAAAGTTCAACAAGTCTGAATGGTTCATCGCTTCAAAGAGTTCAATGGCTCTGACAGATTTAGAAAAAGAAGACTTTGAAGAGTAAATATTGAACTGTTGAACCTTGAACCAAAAGAGTTCAAAGGTTTAAAGGTTCAACAAGTTCAATAAGTTTGACAGACTTAGAAGAATAAAAGGATTCCAAGAGCTAAGAATGAACCATTGAACCATTGAACTTTGAACTGAAATAGCTTACAAGTTTAAAAGTTCAAAGGTTCAATGATTTTGATAGAAAAGGAAAGGGTCCAGAAAGTTTGAGGCTTCAAGAGGATTCAAAGAAAGAGAATGAATCATTGAACTTTGCACCAAAAAGTTCAAAGTTCAAAGGTTCAAAGGTTCAAAGAAGTTCAAAGTTCAAAAGGAATCTTCAAGCGAAGGGAGGAAGTAGAAGATTCCAAAAACAAGTTCGAAGAGATGGTTCAACCGAAGACAGAAAGAAAGAAAACGTGGCCCTTCCAAAAGCGCTGATTGAACTGCCTGAACTGTTGAACCATTGAACCAATGAAATCTAAAGGTTTAAGGTTCAAGGATAAAAGTGGTTTAAGCAACCAAGTGACTCATGACATCCCTGTGAACATCAAATTTAGGGTAATGAAACAACCATTGATTTTCAAATGTGGTGCAGAACCTAAGAACAAACTCAGTGACCAGGTGAGGAAGAAGCTAAAGGAGCCACCATAAAGTGAGGAGATAGCCCAAGAGCTAAGATCATGAAGAAGAGAAAAAATACAAGAAAGAAAGAGAGAAAAATGTAGAAAGACTAGAAATATATGCGTAGGAGTTATTCCAGTAGGTGGAATAGTCCACCAAGTGGACATCAAAGAGCACAAACTTTCAATGGCACGACCTATTTTTCTATATGAAAGTAAAGGCAAAGCAGATAGATGCACAAATATATTGAAGGGGACCAAGCGGCCCATACTTTGGAGAGGAAATTTGAAAAGAATTAACATGCCAAAGTTAACGCTAATACCCTGTACAAGCATGGCCCCTTCAAATGCATTCAAGGCATTGAATGCGGCATGGGACATTTTATGAAATAAAGGACCAAGTCTTTCTTGGCTGATATATATTGTAATCTCTTATTTTATAAAAAGGGAGATCTCTATGATATAGAAGCAAAACTCTACCCAAATTGAAAGGCATTACTGAGACTTTGAGCTCATATTGTCAATCACATTTTGCTTTTTGAATGAGAAAGCAAGTGACCTTTTAGACTTTGTGATAAAATAGCTTGTGTTGTTTAGGAAATTGTTCTTATGTCTATTTTATGAATACCATCTTGTCCATTCAATTAAATAATCAAAACTAGTGGAAGTAATCTGAAAGGTGTCCTAAAGCCAATTGTGCTCCCAGAATTGTTTTTAGTGTGTGTTTTTTATTTCAGTGTTAAGGATCTTGGGAAGACTTTGTGCTCTAATTATCCTTCATAATTCTTTCACTCTTTGGCAGTTGAGGTGGATACTTTGTGCTACACTTTATTCTATTGTGTCACTACACCCTATTATATTTACTACCAGGAAGGAATCTGGCTGTTGACTAAATATTACTTTTGAAAGAAGATAAGTACTCTCAGCAATCACCTAGGATTTCTCCTTTGTTCTATGAACCTCATTTCTAAAAAAAAAGAGATGGATGGTGTTATCCCACCCCTAAGTGTATTTTCAATATATATATATAGCAGGGAACCACCCGTTGATGAGAGGAGAGATTTTTTCTATTTTGATGTGGTAGACCTGCATATTTTGCCGATCAAATCTCCTTATGTTGTGGTTTAAACACTTATTTTGCCATTAGTCAGCTAGTGACAAAATATTCACCCAACAGTTTTTTGGCCACTATGTTGGGGACATTTTGAGTAGTTTGAATCCTCAAGCTTCAAATTAAAGCAGTTTCTATCCTTATCCATTTCCATTTTACACTTTGGTAGATCCATCATACATGTGAAGCCAGAGAGCTAAAGGTATTGTTGACCCTATATTTGATTTGGTACAGCAAATTAATTTTGATCTATTTTTTTCACCATCTCACCTTCAACAAACAAGGAGTCTTCCTCCTACCAATAGTAAGTCACCAACACAAGTCAAAGCTTCTTTTCCATCTGCTAGTAGAGCTTTGCCTATACCTACTCCACCTAGATTTTTTATTCCCCCTTTCCATAGTCATATAATGGTGGCTCAAGAGCCCTGAGGTAACTCTTTTGGTCCACTCAATCTAACTCCACCTCTACATGAATTGCCTCATAGTTTTGGGAAGAATATCCTCAAGTTCTTTGGTGATGGGAGAGTTCATCCTAATAAACATATTGTAGCCTTCAGTATATCAGGTGGCATGATAGGTATGGAGTATGAGGACATAACAATCAAGATGTATGTGGAAACCTTGCAAGGCACTGTTGTAGACTAGTTTTATCATCTGCAGGCTTGATCTGTGACTAACTAGAACACCATCATAGCCATGTTCAAAGCGAGGTTCAAACCTGCAAAAGATGTGCATGCTCTGTTGGCCCAGATCACACAAATGAAGAAGGAGCATCATGAACCTATGAGGGACTTCATAGCCAAATTTGACAAGCTGAGGAATAGGATTCCTGCAATTGCTCAGCTAACAGCTAAGAATCTCAAATATTTTTTTTATGAATTCTCAGTTTCCTGAAGTGAGTTTCCTATTGAGACTGGCTGGCCACATAGACCTTGATGCAACTGATGATTTGGTGATTGAGGTGGAAGATGATCTTATCTTGGTAGGAAAGATAAGAAGAGATCCTAATAGAGGCAAATCTTTTTCATCTTCTGAGAATTCATCTACAAGCACCACTGATCCTATAGTGCAGATGCTGGTAAATGAGTTGCTAGCTCTCAAAAAGTAAATGGTGCAAGGGATATGTACTCCTCCTTCATATTGATATATACCAAGGAGGACATTCCTTAATCAGTCTTATCAAGGCAATGCTGTCAGGAATCAAGGGCAGCCAAATCGCCTTCCTCCCCCACCAGGGAAACTTGCCATTGAAGCAGCTCTAGCCAACTCAGTAGTTGGATACCTTGAAACAAAATCTGATTTCTCTTTCCAACCTAAGTTGAAACAAGAAAATGATTTTGATCTCTTCGCAGAAGGTCAAGAAGAATCAACTGGCGACTCCAATATTAGTTTCTTGAATTACCAAGATGAACCTAGAAGTAAAGGTGAAGCATTTGATGTATCATACACAATGTTTACCAAGTCATAAAACTAGCTAACACAACAAGCTGATAAAGAAAAAATAGAGGAAAGATGTCAACCAGCAATTTTGATTTATAAATACGTTACTACTCTACCTTTTCAATCAAAGGACCCGATAAGCAGTAAAAAAGTAAGTACTCTAAGTATTCCTTCATCTTCTACTTCAAATTCGTAGATCAGTCCTACACCCCCAAAAAACTAGAAGCATGAACTTCCTTCCTCTGTCATCAGTCCTTTCTAGTCATTTGACATAATTGACCAAGTTAAAAAGACCAAAATTTGAATGACAGAGTTTGAATTCTTTCAATCCAACCCTGAGCAGTTGGATAGGTTAGTTGAATGTGTGAAGAGTAAAACTATCCCTGTAGGACAAGAAATATTGAAGGTAACTCCTAGTCCCCCCAGGAACACATCCACTCATAATAAACTTATGATTATTCCTCCAACTTCCCCTAGGAAGACAAAACCATTTTATGTCTCCTTGTTGATAAATGGACATTAGTTGAACAACTACATAATTGACTCAGGCACATCTGACAATGTCATGCCTGCCAAGGTGGCAGAATATCTTGGTCTCACGCTGACCAAGACCTTTGAGAGATGTTTCTCCATGGAAAAAAATAAGTGCTTTTTCTAGGACAAATCAAATATGCCCAATTAGCACTTGCATTATATTCAGATAAAAGGATCAAAATGACAGTTCTGGTGGCTAACATCCCAGCCTCATACGACATCCTTCTTGGTTGAAATTTCTATAAAGATGTTTGTGGTGAGTTAAGCATGGACCTATCTGAGGTGAGGATCCCTATCAAAGGCATCATGTAGAGGCTACTCCCTAAGAAATAATCAAAGTAAATTGTCATCCAAACATCAACCCCTGAAGCTCAAATTCTATTTGAGTCTTCTGGAATGCGTAATTACTTCCTATCCATAGAGGAGGTTCACATGCCATCTGATGAAATAATTTATGAATGTGACAGTCTAACAATTGATTAAGATAAAACAATAAAAGAATTAACAAGCATAGTTTAGATGTGAAAGGATCTCCCCTTTGAAATCAAGAACAATCTGAGAAAAAATAGTTTTTGATGACCTATGGATACCGGAATTTGATGGCAGTTGTTCTTCTACCAGCTTAGGAGTCAAGATTGTGTTGATATCTCCTCAAGGAGATATTTTTCCTTATTCATATAAGTTGAAATTCAGCAACACCATCAACATTGTTTACTATGAATTACTACTGCTTGGATTAAACGTTGCTCATGATAGAGGCATTAAGCTTCTTCACGCCACAGGAGATGTTGAGTTGGTGGTTTGCTAGGGGAAGAACCTATATCAAACCAAAATGAGAGATTACACCATTATCACAATCTAGTTTTGGATCAAATTGAAAGCTTTGATACTTTTAGTATCTCTACAGTACCTAGAGAATTCAATGATTGAGCTAATGCATTGGCTATTTTTGTGACCCCCATGATTCCTCACCTAGATTTTAAAGGAGACAGGTACACTATCGAATAAGTATTTTTACCAAGTGTGCCTGATAATGCCAATCATTGGTAAGTTTTAATAGTGACAACTAAATCATTGCCTTTTTAGAATAAAAGGATAGCTTTGAATAAATTCATTTCAAAGGCAACGAGTCTCCACCGTGGCAATCAGTCCCTGGAACAAACTCAGATGTAGGGGAAGAATTCTTGTAGCTAAAAGGGAATAAATTTTCTAAAGGACTGGTTTCCCTTGAGAAAATGTTTGATAAACTCGACCGATTCATCAAGTAACAATAAAAAGATTCAAGCTCCTCCCAGGAGTTCAATCAAATTAATTTGAGTACTAAGGAAAATCCAAAAATGGTGAACATTGGGAAGTGTTTCACTCCTAAGGAGAATCTCAAATTTATTTCTCTACTTCACCATTACATATATGTTTTAGCATACTCCTATGATGATCTGAAGTCACTCAGGCCTGAAGAAATTCACCATGAAATTCCTCTCAAGAGTGATTCATTACCTCACAAGCAAAAATCTAGGCAGTACAACCCCCAAGATATCAGGTACCATTATGTCGAAGATTAAAAAAATGTTAAAATACAGGGTAATTTTTTGAATCCATCATTCCACATGGATTGCAAACATAGTTCTTGTGGGAAAAAAGAATGGTGAAATTCACCTCTGCATGGATTTTAGAAATTTGAATCAATCCTCCCTAAATGATAACTACCCTTTGACCATCATGGATCAAGGCCTTCAAATCAGAGATGTTATCAATGTTGGATGATTTCTTAGGTTACAATCAAGTAGAAGTTGGTGAAGTAGACCAACATAAGACTACCTTCACTACACCTTGGGGCAACTTTGCATATCGAAGAATGCCTTTTGGCTTGATAAATGTTGGCACCACCTTCCAAAGAGCATTGGACCTTGATTTTAGAGATGAAATGAGTAATTTAATTTTGGTATACCTTGATGACTTAGCTATCTTTTCTAAGCATTATCCTGATCATGTGTATCATCTGTAACAAGTGTTGGAATGATGTCGATAGCATGACATTTCTCTAAATCCCAAGAAGTTAGTTTTTAGGGTTACAGAAGGGAAACTTCTCAAACACATTGTATCTTGATAAGGCATAAAGATTGACTCAAAAAGAGTCAAATCCATCCAAGAGCTTTCTCTACCCACTAGTAAGACTACACTTCACTCTTTCTTTACAAAGGTGAATTTTCTATGAAGATTCATCCCTAAGTTCGCAGAGAAGACTCACCACATTGTGGACATGATGAAGGGAACGGCTAATTTTAGTTGGACTCAAGGAGGCAAATTAGTATTCCAAGACATCAAGGAAGCCATTGCCCATGCCCCAATTCTAGTTTATCTAGATTACACCAAAGGCTTCATAATGTACAGTTATGCTTCTAAACACATACTTTCAGTAATTCTGGTCCAGCAAAACAAACAAAGTGTGGAATCTCCCATATCCTTCATGAGCTGTAATCTCAAAGCTCATGAGTTGAAGTACTCAAACATGGAGAAGCATGTTTATGTAGTGGTAAAGATGGTAAAGCACTTCCATTTGTACATCCTAAACTCACACACTGTTGCCTTGGTTCCTGATACAATAGTCAAGTCCATATTGACTCAGCAGGAGTTTGAAACAAAAAGGGGCAATTACATTGCAAAAGTCTAGGACTTTAATCTAGTTATCAAACCAACAAAGCTGGTGTGGGTAAGGGGTCTCTACCAATTAATTAATGACAACATACTAGAAGGAATAGAGCATGAAGAAATAAAAGTTGAAGACATGCTAACAGTTCTCTTTATCACCACTATGAATGATTGGTATTCAAATATTGCTCATTTCCTAACCTATGGTGAGTGTCTAGGTCACCTATCCTATAAAGAAAAGAAGACTATTAAGTTAAAAGCTACCAACTTTGTCTTGTGGGATAACGGTCTATATTAGAGGAACCTTGATGGGGTATTCCTTCGCTGTGTGGATAAAGAGCAGCAGAATAAACTTTTGGAGTCCTTCCACAATTTGGCTTGTGGAGGACATTTTTCTACACCTATAACTGCCCATAAGATTTTTCAAGCTAGGTATTATTAGCCCACTCTATTTTAAAATGCATACAAATGGGTACGAAGATGTGAACTTTGTCAATAATTCATTGGGATACCCATATTGGTTGCATTAACTCTCAAGCCAGTAGTAATAGAAGAGCCATTTCAGTAATGGGGAATTGATTTCATTGGTGCTGTAAACTTGTCTTTGAGCACTAGACATGATTATGTCCTCACAGCCATAGACTACTTCACCAAGTGGGTGGAAGCCATTCCAATCAAGTATGCTACTTCAGAAGTAGTA
>JARHVA010005743.1:0-5000 GCA_037957365.1 Torreya grandis | reverse complement strand
GGAACCAATAAAAAAATGGGATCTACACACATCTTCCAATTTTGCTTGGAGTCATTCTCCATGTATTTAATGTCAAGGTTTCCTTTATTTAAGCATAGTCATGATTGTGTCTAATTATGGTTGATAGGTTTTCAAAGATAACTATGTTCCATGATGGACAACAAACTAAAGAAGTCTACCTATTTTCATCCATAGATGGATAAGAAAATATGAATAACTTAAAGTAATATTTTTCAACTACTTTGGATGTATAAATCTAAAAATACATAGACATGAGATGATAGTTTACCATACATATCCATTTTTAGGTATACATTGGGTTTAAACTACTAGACACCATTTATGTCTCATTAAATTTTTTAGTGGAAGAAATATCTTCCAATGAAAAAAATAATTTGACAAGGTCGCCAAATTTATTACATGAATTTTAAATTCATAATACTAGGTGAATGAAATCCTATAGAAAACTAGCCAAAAGTAGATGTAAAGATATAAAAAATATTGAATTCCTCACTATTTTCATCTTCATGATATGATATTATTGTATTTTCAAAAATAATTTTTGAAAGGTGCTAGCTACAAACATGGACCACTATGATATAGGTCTTACAAAATCATGAATAAAATATGCATTCATGTCTTTGAGCTAAACAATCTGCCCTATTTTGGGTTGCATCTAGTGTTAAATGTGAAATTTATTAAGCCATATTTCCCACCTCTCTTGTAGAATTCACATATTGCTGAACAATTTCATGGCTCAAGGTTAAATCTTAAGTGTTTAATTCCATTCTCTATTGATCATGTTAGGGGTACAAGATAATTTTTCTATCAAGGAAAGTGGTTAGAGAAAAGTATGATTCAACAAAATATTCCACATTCGATTACAAACTAGACCCAATGTGGACCATTGTTTCTCAATGGGGATGGTTTATCTAGGAAATGAGTAAATGGAACTAAATAAATGTACATGTTTATTATTATAAATTTAAAATTTTCTTTAAAAACTATCATAACATAAAAGGTAGTTTTTGAAGGACTTTAGAGCAATTTTGGGAGCTCAAATATCCTCTTTGGTAAGAATTTTTTTGGTTAATGCTTTATGTAAATCCAAGGTTTTCTAAAACAATATTATTATATAAAACTAGAAAAAATACAAAAAAATTGGTTCTGACAAGGTGGCCAACATAGTCACCTATTATTAAGAGCTTTTCTTTTAATAGATATTTATTCTTAGTATTTATCTTATTCTCATGCTTATGTATGTTAAATGATATCATTAATTTATTTAAATGCAAATCTTATTCATATGAGTATGCATAGTGAGTTGATGTTAGTAGTTTTGTTCAACTTCAACTTCTTTCTCCTATATATCAATTTTTTATAAAAAAAATATTATTGTTTTGTAAAAAATTCTATTTATTTGTTTTATAAATTTATATTTATTTAGTATTAAAAAATTGGTTTTATAATAATACATTAATTCCAATGAGATAGTGTGATAATTGGAAATTAAATCTTTAATATGAGTCATCAATAAAGTTATTTAAAATATCCTTAATGTGAATGTATAATAGATGTTTCATCCCTCAAATTAAATCCTTAATTTTAGTCTATCAACAAAGCTATATAATACTACTAATGACATGTGGCCAAGTTGATAAAGTGACTTGGTTTTTTCAAGCATCACTCAAGTTAAAATCACATTTTGGTAGAAAAGCCCGATTGTGTCTAATCATTGGTATTCTTGGGATAGTTTTTGCCATTTATTGGTATTCATGGGCTAGTTTTGGCCATTGATGGTATTCTCAATTGGTTATGATCATTCACTAGTATTTTTAGGCTAGTTATGGCCATTGTTAATTCTGATACTTGTGATATATGATCACCTGGAAATCTGGGCTCCTGATTATATTCTAGACTGGGAGGAGATCTAGTAAAAATCAAATAGGGTAAGCATCCCACCAATACTAGTATCTATAAAAAAATACAAAGCTCTATAATACTTATTTAATATAGAATTTATGTTTCATTTATTGTTGATTATAGAATGTGAGTTATAAGAAGAGGTAGTGGAAGACTAGGAGAATACAATCAAGAAATAGGAGGATGTGATTGTACCGAGTGGATGAAATTAACTAACACAAGTAAAAATATGGAATTAAAAGATACATGAGATCAATAGACTTGTTCTTGTTGCATATTTTATTACCATTTATTTTTATTTTATTTCACTAAAGTCCTTACCAATCTCAACTAGGAGATTCACAAATCACAACTATTAGCATGTGTTTATTGAATAGTATTTGATTTAATGGTCACAAGATTGATGATACAAATATAGAGAGGGAAAATTAGTATGAAAATTAAATTATTACTAAGTCCTTTACGTTAGGAAACCATGCACTCTACAACAATAAACAAATAAAATAATTTAATAATAGAGATAATTAAATAGATAAATTACCTAACATGGATGAGACAAAACATAATATTTACATAGTAAAACATAAAAAAATCTAGGTAAACATACACATTGTAATATATCAAGATTTATTAATTACAAGTTGAACATATTACATGTGAACTCATTGTGTAGATTACATGCAAACTTCTTAAAGATAAATATCCCTAATTGGTAAAGCAACAATATGATTCCTCCTCCTAAAAATAGCGTAAAAATGCCAAAAGGACTTTCCTTCTAAAAATAGAATCTGATAGAATTCATCTTATATAAATATGAGTTTGACTTTATGAATTTTACCACCTCCTAAACCCCCTATGACCCCCATACCCCCTATCAAGGAATGGACTATAAATTCCACTGTAAAAAGATCTAAAATTTAACTTTATTATCACATATCTAATAATTTACCCATAATAACAATAACATTTGACTCTTTAGGTTTCTTAATAAAATATTAGTAAGGAAAAAATAAGAAACTAAATAAAAATACACATTTTCATATTACATGTATCACTGACCAAAACACATCTACTCCATAAAAAAAACTACATATTTTTTAAAAAGAAACCAAAAATTTATTTTTGATAATATCATGCATCATTTGAGCTATCTTTTTATACAGTGGTAAATAATTCTGAACCCAACTCTTTTGAATATTTTCATACTAATCTCAATAAACATTTTTTTAATAAAACTTTATTGCTCAAGAAAATTACATGCATCATTAGTTGTAGACAATTCCACGGAATTATATTAAACCTAGGATTCATAAGGGGCTATAACATTATATGCATCATTTTTATTTTTATTTTTCTATTAGAAGTTTTAATTATATAGATATCAATATTTTTGGTCATGTTTGGATTATATATCATGAATTACAGTGTTGAGTAAGTGCACATCTAAATGAGAGCTTTCTTTTAGTTAAATTATTATGACTAGAGTGAATTTTTCTATCAAAATTATTCAGGACTTGAACTACGTCCTATTCATCTCTTGACGCTATCTATTAGACAATTTACAAACATTAGATATTTATAAGAATTTGTACCTAATGAATGGATATAATAAACTATCGTACTCACCAATACAACTAAAATCCTTCCAATTATAATCATCTTTTTTAAACAATGTTCAAAAACTATAATAGGCTTAGATTCCTAACAAGCTAAGACATTATGAGGAGGAATTCTAATTCACTGGTTTTGTTAGGCACCATATGCCTTTCCTACTAACTATGAAGAAGGATATACAAATTATGTAATAAATATTGAGGAAGAAAGGAAAAACACACAATGCAAAAATAAATAAAAATTAAGTGCTGGAAATGAGAAGTTATGACTAGGGAGAATTTATCTATCAAAATCACTCAGGGACTGAACTTGGTCCTATTCGTCTCTTGACCCTATCCATTAGACAATTTACAAACATTAGCTATTTAGAAGAATTTGTTCCTAATGAATGGATATAATAAACTATCATACTCGCAATAAAACTACAATCCTTCCAATTATAATCATCTTTTTTAAACAACGTTTTAGAACTTTATTAGGCTCTGATTACTAACAAGCTAAGACATTATGAAGAGGAATACTAATTAGCTAGGTTTGTTAGGCACCATATGCCTCTCCTATGCACTATAAAGAAACAAATACAAATTATGTAATAATTATTGAGGAAGAAAGGAATAACACACAATGGATAAAGAGAGTTGAACTTGTGACATTTTTTTTTAGGGTCGAAGTTCTTCACTATTAAATCAATTCAAATGTAATTTAAAACGGAAAAAAAAATAAAATAAAAAAAAATAAAATAAAAAAAAAAATTATTTGCTCAATCCACTTTCCAACAGATTTCATGTCATAGCCAGATGGTTGCAAGGGGAGTTAAATTTGATACCTCACTAAATAAGCACATTCATTTGGAAGCCGATCTTATAAACATTTTAAAAATCTTCTGTTTTATAATGAAATGAAATTCAAATGCATTAACAATCGACTATAAAGTGTGTCCCTGTTTATAATAAGATAATCATGGGTTTGGCACATATTATTCTTTCAGATGTTATTTTTTCAATTATTTTGTGCATCCTCGTGCGTTTCTTCTTGACCAGCAGGATTTGGGTGGGAAGAAGAGGATGGATTAAAATTAACACCGGACCAATCTAACTCATTTGGGTTTATATCTCCCCAACAATCGTCGATAAATTTCAGTGTTTCTTATGTATCCCGTTTTCTTTCTCTATCCATTTTTATCTTTGCAGCATTGAATTCTTTTTTAGCCTCTTCTGTTAAGCGTTCTATTTCTGATATAGTAACATCTGTCACATTTTCTTATCGTGATGCTCTTCATCCCCTAAATCCAACGGTTCTAATTTTTCAATTGTGAAATCATCTATAACTGCTTCATCAAGGATAATGTCCTTAAGGTCTGGGTTTGTTGGGGATTGATCATCTGGTGCTGGTGCTGCATGAGGAGGAGAATTAGGAGATTGTGGTGGTGGTAATGCCTAGGCATTAACACCGGAGCCAGATCT
>JARHVA010005742.1:1047500-1116748 GCA_037957365.1 Torreya grandis | reverse complement strand
TTTAAAATTAATTAATTATTATTTTAACAAGTTATCATGCAAATTGACTAATTATATTGATTAAGCTTAAATAATTTAATCCATAGTTTCATTTGGTCATTTTATCCATTAAATTTCCAAAAATCATAAAATAAACCAATATTCTCAACATTATAATTTAAACTTGGTAACTATTTCAAACCAAACCATAAACTGATCAACCATAAACCATCAAAATATTGCATGCACAATCAAAATGAAATCAAACTATTATGAAAATTTGCATGATTCAATTTCAAATAAATATTCTACTGAAATAAAATACCACATGCGATAAAATATCCATAGTCAAATTGAAATACACATATAGTATGCATATGTTTAGTAACATGTCTCAAGAAAATAACTATTCATCATTCCTCATCTGCACTCTCTCCATTAGAAAATAAATATACCAATGGTGCACCATGATCAAATTAATATTTAATTTATTCAAGTGGTGACACTAGTAACTTAGTTCTAGTCACACCACTAGATTCATCATGAACTTCCAGTTTGATCCTTTTGAAAAAATGTGTGACTATAGGCTAGGATGAAGAGTCATTAATATATTTATGGCTTAAAGAAAGGGAATTATTTGGAGTATATGGATCAGTGGAAAGGGTGTTTAGGGTTACAAAAATAAGGGTTTAATCATAATCAAGATGAATTACTTCTAGGTTTTGAGGTATGAAGTCAACATTTTTCATAGTCTCATCTGGACATATACATCAGATGAGAAGAACTACTTGGTGAGCCATGTCTGATTAGATGAGATCTCCATTTACCTCTTCATATTATTTTACAATATTTTTTACCACAAAGAAATAAATTATCATGAGGCAATGAATTCAAAACATTACAAAAATGAGGGTCATCAATAGTGAAGTGTAGAGATACTCGAGTGCCATGGTTAAAAGGTTGTATGAATGTATTAGTGACTCTTAGAACTCAGAATGGTCTATCTTGGTAATTATTTCATGTAGGAAATTCATTATCTATATATTTATTACCTCCACCCTAATTATTCCTTCTAAGATGTGAAATCTCTGACTTTAACTAGATATTTTGCTTCAAATTTAAAAATGACATATGTATAAGCTACTATATCTAAATCATTCTTAATAAAAAATTTCCTCATCATTCTAAAAATACATATTTATAATTTTTTATTAAATATTTGAATTTTTTTTCTATCCTTGTCTTAATCTCAAAAAATAAGTCAATGTAAAAACAACTGAAGGAGATTTTACAAATTGCTGCAATATCAAAATTAAAATCTTTCAATATTTCATTAATTCAAACTATCTTGCACTTTAATGTCAAAATAATGATGTATAACTTGATAAATAAATTAAATGTGATGAAATAAACTCTTAATAATATTATAAAATGACCAAATACAATTAAACACAGTGCTTCATCTACCACATGCCAAAGAATTCATTGAATTTGATAAATATGACCCAATCTTCTAAAATTTTGAAACCTTACTGTAATTTTCATCATCACTGAATTGAAATGGTTGACTCAAGATTATAAATAAAATCTATTTTGTAATCACTTCCATGAATGTTTATTATTAGCTTCAATATTTGACTAAAAACCATAACAAACTTAAATTTTTACCACTTTTTAAAATTGATTTAAAATTAGACCTAAATCTACTAAAACCTAGTTTATAACTTGAGTGAAAAATCAATAATTTTTATAAGAATCTAGATTTTCTTAGATATATTTATGCATTGAAAACAATGTGAAACATATTTAGACCTGTGTAAATGTTCTCAAGTTTCAAATAAATTCACACCAACATGTGTTAAAATCTTTTATATTGAACCAATATGATGAATCAAACAAAGATAAAGAGATTATAACATCTAAAATATTATTTGCTGTGAATAAACCTTGTCATCTCTGATTATACCATCAATGTTGAATAAAATTATTTAACTCTAATTATACCATCACAAATAGGAAGTGTTTATTACTCCATTGCTATGAAATAAAATCCTACATATTTCAAAAACTAGTCATTTCAAAATATAGAGGACTATTGAATATACCTTCATTATTAATATAAGATACCAATAGATGTATTCAAGTCAAAGATGATAATGTATACAAATGATACATTTAAATTTAAATAGTGAATTATTATGCATCTATGTTCTTGAAACTATCATATTCAACCACATGTTCAAATAAAATCGACAAAAAAAACTATTTTAAGATAAAATACAAACTCATCTTCAAGGATATTCATCAAATATCAACCATATTGATATATTCATACAAATTAAGAAAATAAATATTATTCCAACAACAAGTTGTAATTATAAAACTCTAAAATGAACAATCATAAAAACTAGAATGAACACAAATATACCTATAACAATTATTTTGAAATGAAAGGTTGAGCTAATGACCAACCATTAATACGAAACTCTGTAAAATTATACATGTCAACATATGTAAAATTATAATTGAACTTATAAATGTGCCCAGATTTAAACAAAATTTCAACATATGTTAACAAAATGCTTATTGGTTCAAAGAAAAGTGATAGAGTTTATCTTTAGATCAAAGTTTGACAAATGAAATACCAAATGAAATTGAATAAATATTCCTCACTAATGCATCCCTTAATGTGAATTAATCTTGCAAGTTAGAATCATTTAATCCAAACAAAATACACTTATCTAGGTTCCTCCCTAGATTTGGTAGTGTTTAAATTACTTTAAAACATTTTAGTCCAATTTTATAACTATTTATATCCATCCAAGTATTCCAGTTTATGCCAATTTTCACCATTTCATGCATAAATGTGACATGAAAAAACATAAATCTCAAATCTACAAAGTGAATCTCAAACTCTAAAGTATATTTTGAAGTTGAATTTGAATTGAATTTTGAATGTACTTGACATAGAATATATTTTTTTCAAACTATGTTTATCTATCCAAGTATTCCCATTTATGCCAATTTTCACCACTTCATGCATAATTGTGACATGAAAAAACACATATCTCAAAGCTAAAAAGTAAATCTCAATCTCTATAGTATATTTTGAATTTGAATGTGAATTGAATTCTAAATGTACTTGACAGAGAAAATATGTTTTTCAAAATTTATTCATGTATATTGATACAATTGTGTATCAAATAATACAAAGTATAGGACCTTGGGGGTTAGGATAAAACTTACATTATGTATAATTTTAGAGTAGGATTTAAGTTTTATATTTATAATGAATATTTAAAACCTTAAATCTCATTTTAATTTATAAAAGTGATAACCTTGATTTTTGTTCTCAAAAGATGTTAAATGAATGGAAACTCTTCTAGATTTAAGTACCAATTATGGTGATATTTAAATATATAAAATCAAGATGAATAAATATCAAGATGGATAAATATCAAGAAGAAATCTATTATGAATTAAATAATTAAGGATAATGTTACAAATTATCATAGATAAATTGAATTTTTTAATATTTATGATTTGCATAAACTGAATTTATATCCCTCTATGATCTAGCATTATTTTGTAGCCAATCATTATTTGATTAAAACCATAATCCATAATGAGTTATGTCCACTATTTAGACTGTTTATTAATGATTATAATGTAAGATTCATCTTAAAATTACATTAAACACAATTGAGCACAATATTCAATCATAATCAAACAAGTAAAATATAATCAAGAATTCAAATCAAGCTGGCCCCCATCATATTATTCTAAGAATTATAATACAACAAATATATGAAACATATATTGCGACATTTTTTTTTTGAATAGGGTACTAAATTTTATGATAATAGATATAGGTATGTAAATAATTATGTGGTCAATTGGATAGATCCACAGAAAAGTCCATGAATGTTTTGGATGGGTCTGTGTAGGGTTTGGGTAGGACTGCATTGGGCTTCTAAAAATATATGAAAATAAATAATAAATGATTTAAAAAATCACAAAAATTAAAATTTTATAATATAATAAAAACCTAAAAAAATATTTTTTTGTAATATGCCGGTGCTAAAGCAGCCTTAGACTATAGGGTGGCCTCCATCTGCTCAAATCAGGGATGTCCAAGATATTTATTCCACGACATGTTTTCTCAATTGAAACTCAAAATTATAACTTAATAGTATGCAAATTAATTACAAATTTATTTTCAACTAACCTTTGTATATGGACTAACTTTTAGTTTTGAAGCTTCATAACTAATTCCTCTTAAACTCGTGCATGTGATGTCTTAAGTGATACTTATCAAAATTACTCCCCATTAGATGTGTTGGAATACACATAATGTGATCTTTTCAATGTAATATTTACATCATGCCTACTAACCATTTCAAAAATGCCAAAATTAGTGCTTATTTGCCTATACACAAAATGTTTCACATATTCCTTGGTATCCCCAGATTATTTATCTATAACTATTGTCTTCAACAATCATAGTGCCATACACATAAAGCATATTGATCATATTAAAATGATTTTTTTGAAAAATGGAAATTTTTAATGTGCCAAAATATTCAAAATTGAAAAGTTGTTTAATCAAAAAAATTACAAATTGTTCAAACTTATTTCAAATGTACATTTTATTTATATATGATGCATTTGATACTCACATCCCTCACATAAAAAGGGGGCATCCATCGAGATTGTTATAGAAAATAAGCTTGCATAGACAATATTTTGGCATATTATATAAAATCTATAATAGTTCAAATTATCTGCACACTAAAAATTTGTGACAAGGTTAAAAATGTTGGGGGCATATTCCATGTAGGTGCACTCCATTGGGAAAAAACATAATACAGGATATAGGTTTTAGAGATTAAAATTAATTTATAAATCATATACATGACAAATATTGTCACATTGGTACATATTATGAGGGCATATGACATTCATATACACTCACTTTATACTTGAATGCATATACACAATAATTACTATAATAAAGATTATAGGTTGCACACAGTCATAATAAAGAATATAGAGGCATGTCATTTTATATCATAATTTGACAAAAGTTCAAAGGGTATGCTATTGATTTATACACACAATTTAATTTTTCAAAGTTTAAGGGGGAACGATGTTGGTTCATTCACACACACACACACACACACACACACACACACACAAACACACACACACACACACACACACACACACACACACACACACACACACACACACACACACACACACACACACACACACACACACGCACACGCACACGCACACGCACACGCACACGCACACGCACACGCACACGCACACGCACACGCACACGCACACGCACATGCACATGCGCACGCGTGCGCGTACGCGCGTGTGCCCAAACACACACACACACACAATCTTAGCTATCAAAAAGACATTTTAAAAAATTCAAGATGCATGATACTATTTTAAGTGCATATACACTACATTATAATTACAAATTCAAAGGTAAATGGGTTTTATTTTAATTCAAATATATTAACACCATGATCAAGATGGGGGTATATATTTGTCTATAGTGGTGTGATTCATTTTATTATGGATAATGTCTGTTCAAGTCTAGAAACACTCAATAACATTTGCATTACTTATAACAAGCTAATTGTGTGGTTCCATATTTTGTTATGGCTGATGTACATTAGAGTGTAGTGACATTCAGAAGCTTTATCATCACTCTAGTGAACCCATCATGGTTACACCTTATTTTGGATTAGTATGTTCGGTAATTTTCCCCATTCATGAGAGTTAAATAATGCATATTTCCAACTCATATGCTTGACTATTTATTCAAAATTAAGACTTGATCACTCTCGATTCATCAATGATTCAATAGAAAGAACCATTCTCTCCAAGTTTTTCTACAAGGGGGAACATTTTATCTAACCTATTATCTTGGGGTACAAGATAAAATCTATATTAGTTACTCGATTTAATATGGTCATGGGTTTAGTGACACCCAATGACTTTATACTCTCCCATTATTTATTGATGTATTTTTCATTTCCCTACTTAGGAAATGAATAGGACCAAAATCATCATTTTACACTTGGTTGGATCAATTAGTGACCCATGACATCTCCACTATTCACAATATGAGTGATCTCGACATGCATATAGATGTACTCCTTCCTTACTCTTTACATTTCAATCTCAATTTTATACTTTTAGATTATATATATACATTGAATTCTACATGTGTTAATGTAGGTTTTGATATTTAGTATCCCGCATAATCTATATTTCAATATAAAGACAAAGTGTGTCATACACACTTAGGTATATTTATCTCCTTTACTATATCAATTTCATTACTATAATAAGTGGGGGAGGGGGAATATAGACATCCAAATTTGGTACAAGCCCATATTTTAATACCTTTCTATGTAACATTGCACATATAGACTATTGATGATGAATGAAGTATCTATTGGTGTATTTTTTGGGTTTTATCTCTAAATTTCATAAGTTTGTCCATTTATTGTTCATATTTATAATTTTGTCATGGAGATCCATTATTCTAGTATGTTATCCTTTTAGTGTTTTCTGGACAAGTTTGCCATTTATGGATAGGTTTAGCCTCTCAAACATGTCCATGAAGCATGGAATTTTACAGACTTAACTTCCATAAGTATTTTTGATAACATTTCATTTGAGTCATTATTTTTTTCCATTGGGTTTATTTGGGTCAGATTTTACATGCCAATAGGGCTCATAATTTGAAGTCAAAATATCTATAAATAAGGAATGAAGGAATAAACTCCACACTATTAATAGCTACAAAAAGATTACATGTTTTATCTATATAAATTTATGAAGCTATATTCAAATATTACAAGAGTTGAAATCAATATTTGCATGCTTGTTTTGAAAGGTAAAATAGAAGATACATCTAGGATTACATTCATAATTTCACACATACATGCTAGCAGGATGACTGCATTTTAGTTTGAGAAATATTTGGAGTATTAAAAATGTAGTGTAATTCTTGGTCATTTAATAGGGATTGACCAAGGTTAGTCCAAATCAACCCCTTTTACCTAACACCCCTACTTGATATCAATTTAATTTTTTGTAGGAACTAGGATTTTACATTGTAGGTATATCTTTGAAATATTTCAAATCTAGAATTGCATTAAAAATCTTAATTATCATAGGTGTAGTTGGTGAAATAATAATATTTACATCATAGTCAATGTGGTTAAGTCTTTAGTCAAAAGATAAAGTTAACCCACGTTACTATCTAGGAAGTGAGAACCTATCCAAAATCATCTACAAATATTTCCTTTGATTCTGACCAATCACAACCCTATCTTAACTTTATTTTTATTTTTAGACCTCAATTACTATCAACCAAAATCATATATCTGAGCTAAGTATATTCCTCTTAGTGCTTTTCTAAAAGTAGCATATTACTATATTTAGTAAGTTGTAATCAAAATTATTAGTGAATTTTACATCTTTAACACTTTGATTTATTCAAAAAAAATATGCTTATTATAATCACAATAAAAAATAAGGTTAAAAAGGTCCTAGAATGACCACATTTTTCCATTTTTTATGATTGTGGTGGAAATAATTAAAATCAATTCATTGGAGCACCCATTCTCTACCTAGGGACTCTATTGGATGCAAATCCATAATATATATTTTTAGAAAACCCTATCTTTCACTATTTTTTAATTTTAATCCATTTGGAAACCCCACTAATATATATCTCCAAACACCCATGAAAATGTAATGAAAAATCCTAGAGTCTGGGCTTTTGTTTTTTGGGACTTTGGAAGACCATTAAACTTGAAACAATGGAATTATATTCCCAAATTAGCTCCATGATGGATCCTAGACTCAATGGAGATAGCTTTGTATTTTCTATATATCAAATCCATGATGTGGAAAAATTGTGTACAACACATCATGTAACACAACATAATATATCCCTTTGGTTGTTTACTTCATCTCTCAAAGGAATGGGATTTCAATGGTTTTTAAGTTTCACCCCCCAAGTCCTTGACTAGGATCATTTGGTTCTTTATAATTAGTTCAAGGAGAGCATAAATTATCTATCACTTATTACTCATGTAGAAAATACAAAAAGATTTACCATATAGCACATGGAAGAATTCAACCTTAGATTCAAAAGTACACAGGTAACAATACCCCTAGAGTTTTTATATTATGAGGTATAGACTTATTATATTTTTTGAAGGATTTAGATGTTGATATTGATGTAATGATACATTAATTATGAGGAATGAATATTCATAAATCCTAAAACATTTAAATATTAATAAAAAATCCTCATACAAGCTAGGAAAAGGGCCCCTACACCTCCAATATCTTTATTCCTTCAATTAGGTAGTCTCTAATAAGTTTCTTGATGTTCTGATATGAAAAACATGCATTATCCATCCCATCCACCCAAGATTAATACATGAACTTGATTGTATGGGATATAGTAGTATCCTCATATTTACATTTGAAAAACAAATTATGGCCTTCGAGAAGTACCTTGATATTCAAAAATTCTCATATTCAATTTTCTACCCCAAATTATTTTCATAGTCCATGTGTTATCCTAAATATCCCAATGAATAATCAAGTAAGTGTCCATGTATCTCATCTTAGGAAACTACAAAAACCCCTTTAAATTATCAAGCAGAAGTAGGGGAAGCTTTTTTTTTCCATAAATAACCTAATCCCCCTCTAATTACCTATGGTGTCTAAGGTTATATATAAGGAATTGGTGCAAAATGAGGCTTCTTTGAGGGGGAATGACTATGAAAATAATGGAGTATTTTTAGGAGTTTGATGATAAAGTGTAATGTATTCCTCTTGGAGTTTGCTATGGGGATATATGTAGAGGTGATGCAAATGTTTTTATCCAAATCAATCATGCACAAAGCCATGGAGGACTTAGAATAAATTAACTCATATAAGAAGAAGACATTAATGACTCATTAGTTGAAACAAAAGATTCTACTATGTATTCATCCATAGAACATAAAGCCTTATATCCTCATGAGACATAAAATTAGAAAGATATCCTTGGAAAATACATAGAAGATGACATTATTGAATCATTTATGGAGTTACCCTAATTCTCAAAAGATGACTACACGAATACAGATGGAGATGAAACATACTTCCTAGAGAAAGAAAAGAACCTTGACTTGCATGAAGAATAAGACATTTACACGGTATATGATTTGGACATGATTTGGAGTCTCTTTTTGAGGATTTCAAAGAGGGGTAAGTCTTTGTTTGGTAATGTAGATATCTCATTTAGAATGATTCATCTGAGAATGAGGATGCTTCCTCTAATCTTAGAGTTTAATAAGATCATGTGAATGAATCATTTGATGTAGGGAAGCCTTTGGAGCAAAGTAAACTCATGTAAATTTATGTTTCTTTGATAAACCTTTATCTCCTCCTCAAAGCACAATCATCCTTGATTGTGTGAAGGAATTGATTTTTATTTTTTAGGGTGATTGCATGATACCCTATTCTAAATTAGAATTAGAATAGATAGATATTACATATATATATATTTAAATTTAAAAAGTAAGAGGGGAGAGATGTACTTAGTGTTTTTGATGTTATACCACTCATAATAGTCATCCCTAATTTTTAAAAATGATCTATTTATGCTCTATCATTGCTTAGATAAGAAATTAGTGGCTAAATGTTTTCTTGGACACTACCAATAAACTGTCACTTATGATAGCTAGTATTACCTTAGATATTTTTTTAAGTATCCCCATATGATATGAAGGTATATAACACCTCATAACACTATTTTTTCACCTATATATTCCTATTGCATGCTCTCACTGTCATCCTTGTGAGTTGATCTATGTTTTCTTTTTCCTTCCATCCAAACCCTAGTTATAATTTTAACTAAAATATAACCCTTAAAAAATGGGTTAATAAGTTGGGATGGGTATCCCCAACCACTCCTAAATAAGTTATTGAGAATTAAATATATTTAAATACCATGAAGAGATATCAAACCACATGTACTTCTCCAACTTGCATGTGTGTGGTTAAGTGCACAACATCATGATCAATATATAATGCCATGAAATGTTTGGATTTTGACACTTGGTGACAAATAAATTTGAATTCTGTGTTTATTTATAATTGGATACAAGTATGTTCCTTTTAGGGTTTTTATATTCTTACATATTTTGATAATGTCTTAAGAGAGTACTAGTGGATTTCTTAAGTTTTATAGGATTTTCCAATAAAAGAACCAAGTGAGTGACAACATAAAGATTGATTTGTATTTATAGCTGAATTTTAATTCTCACTATGATCAACCCATGAAACATGTCTAAAAAAACCTACTGGAGGCTTCCAAATTTAAAAAATACCCATCGAGTGTTCCTATAAACTGTTGTTATAAGAAAACTCCTATAATAACTATAATTATTCAACCATTATAAGTAATATACTTGGAATGAAAATAAGTGATATGAGATACAGAGAAGGTTTATGTATGATTATGGTTTATCTTATAGAAACTAGGATGATATTAAATAGGTGTATTTTGTGAATATGGTTGACCAAGACAACAAGTGGGTAGATAGATAAAGAGAAAATGTGCACAAGAGTCAAGTGTGTACATAATGTCCAAGTATGTCAAAGTGTGCCAAAGTGTCTAATAAAAAATTTAATGTTTATAATTTCATCCATTTTAATATATTTTTAAGAGTTATAAATTTTGAGCATAAAAAATAAATTTGGTACCTATGATAACCACACTTGGTGTTGATAGGTATACCTAAAATATGCCATTTCACTCCATGTGGAACCTATAAGAAAAAATATATAGATCAAAGTATTCTCAAGATAAAAAATATGAAATAATATAGAGCATTGAATCACATGAAATTAAAATTCAAAGGAAAAAATACACCTAAAGGTATGTGAACCAAGCTACCACTTGTTGAACTTGTTTGGAGAATACCATAGGGTGATCATATTCCAAGGAGATGCAATGACTAAAACCATGAGTTGAAAAGAATTGATACCTCAACCATCATTGATTAAATATTTCTAGAATTTGAGAGATGTTGAAACTTCAACCATACTAATCTGAATATCATCATAATTATTTTGTATAACTCCAAAATTTTATGTCACAATGGAACCCCCAAAATAGATTCATATGTAAAAGTGTAATCCCAAAACAGGTCTGTATATAAAAATTAGAACCTCAAAATAGGTTTGTATGTAAAAGGATCAACCACTGTAGAAAAAATATAGATCAAAAGTGCTCAAAGTACCTTAAAGTGATATAAAATTCTAACCTCAAAATACCATCATTACCATCAATCCACAATATAGAAAATAACAAAGTGTTCACATGAATAAAGTGCATGCCACAATATGATCCACTTGTACCTTAAAGTGATATAAAATTTCAACATATCTATCCTAATGTCATATAATGCCTCAAATATTCCTCAAAGTCATGTATATTTCCCCGTATATGTCTTAATTTTCTCAATCTAACCCATCTAAATCACATAATTTAACCCAAAATGTGAACTATCTATCTATCATGACCCAAATCTCTAAGACAAATAACTGTATTCCCCACTTTTGATATGACTAATGAAGCCTATGAATCGCTATTCTCAAATTAAATATTTATGCACATAATAATGTAAAGTATGTATACAAACATGATAAGATATGTCATCATATAAACATTTGATAATTCATGCACATACGAAACATGTAATCCAAGGTAATGGGTATAAAAGTGTTAATGTCTAGTAAATATATCAAGTAGGCTTTAGTGATACACATCACAATAAATGCATGATAGAAATCATGGTATCACACATAATAGAAGTATACATGATACTAGACACATAAACACACACATAATATCATCATCAAGGAACACACAAGCACATAAGACATGACATGGCCATGACTTAGACTATATGATCCTATAACATAATTAACATACAATGTGACAAAATATAGCCAATTCACTCATAGAATACTCAGTGTAACACACATTAATTATCACTCAATGTCACAATAATAAATATCAAGGATATATTATTTTAATCTATTTTTTATTTAACAATTAAATGTTATTTAATAGGTATAAAAATTTAAAAGATTAAGTGCTAAAGATATATAGTTTTAAAAAATTATGATTACAACTTGATAAATATGGAAACATCTTATTTTTAGAAAAAAATAGAAAGAAATTAAATTAGCTTAGATTAGATTTCTTGGTTGACAATTTTTGATGACTAATAGTGGAAATTAGTAAAATATAGGACTACGACTACTAAATATTAGGTACAAAATCTAAAGATATTTATAGATAATTCTATGCTCCTTGGATAATAAGGTAGGTTGATCACATCCTTTGATTGTGGACTTTTCTGGGTGACTATGATCAAACAATGACTATTACACATTCTATACCTGTGTTGTTGATTATGTTGAGATGGTTTGATATTTTTTGTGATTCATGAACATTGTTATTTCCTTCTATTTTATTTAGAAACCTTAGGGGTATTAGTGAGAGTTAAAAAACTAAAAAAAGATATGGGGAGTGTAATGGGATGAATTGACCCAAATCACCCCCTTGATGGTTTTGATTACTTCCTATGTATATAGATAATCTGAGGAGGTAATCAATCCACACTTAGTTCTCCTACCTAAAGTGACTATGCAAAATTTCTCCTTGACTGTATGTATGCAACTATAAATATGGATGTGATAATTAAAAATGATAAATCTTGACTTGATTTGAGATGCTTTGGAATTTTATTGTGACTTCTCCTTGTGAATGATCTTGAATGTGGGAATAATAGGGAATATTTTTTCAATATGCAATAATATATATGTGCTCAAAAGATAGTGCATAGATATGAATAATGAATGACCTTTTATTTGTATTTATAGTGAATTTTTGATAGTTTACTTTAGCTAACTTTCTAAAACATGTGGTAAGACCCAATGAATATTTAAAAATTTGAAAATCACTGTTATCTGGTGTAGAGACAAGTCGCTCTAGGTGGATAGGTCTACAAAAACATACTTGTCTACCTAATGTATACATGTCCTTGAGAATCAATGATATTTTTCCTGATAATGGCAATGGTATGATGATGATATAAAGAGGTTTTAGTATTAACTTGGAAAGTTATATGTAGAAATTATTACAAACAAAGGGTCAAGCTTGCATATAGATAAATGGATTACAGGAATAAAGAATAAGAGTCATATATTTGGGAAAAAATCAAATGATTTAGGATGTGTCAATAATTAACATTATCAAGTAATTATGACCTATTTGGGCACAAGTCAAATGATTTAGGATGTGTCAAGAGTTAGCATTGTCAAGTACCCATGACTAGATTTAGGTGTTTACATTTACCCCTTATATTAGGGTAATGGAATTTATAGAATAAAGGAGAAAAAATTAAAACTTGAGTATGTTTAACACATTTTTTACTTGATAAAATACTCAAATTGTGTAAGTCACTTATTTTATCAAACCTTGCAACAACACATGATGTAGTCATTGTCCATATTTTACATTTAAAAAAGCTAAACTTGGAAATTTAAAAAAATGAAAATAGAGAAAGGAAGGAATAAAATTCTAGGGTGATGAAACCATATTGCTATGTAACCTATACAACATTATAAAGCATTGGAGAAACATGCGCTCTTGTTTAAGCACTTAAATAGATGGTTCCTCATGTCAAACCATTGACAGATTGAGAGTGATCAAGTCCCAATTTTCAAAAACTCATTTAGCCATTGAGTTAGAAATATGCCTACTCCAATTCTCATTAATGGGTGGAAGTATTTAATTTTCTAATCCAAAATAAGGTGGAAACACAATAGTTTTGCTAAAAGTGATGCCAAAGCTATTGAGTGTCACTAGAATTAGACATACATCACCCATAATAGAAGATGAAACCATACAATTAGTTTATTATAAGTAATTTAAAGGCCATTGAATGTCACATAATCAAACATACATTACCTATAATAAATCAGATCACACTATTTTATAAGGATCTAGATTCTATTTGCATGATAAAAATAGAATGAAGAATATCCATGATCCCATCATGACCTCAGTTTTAATATATTTAAATTGAAATAAAAACCATTTACCTTTAAATATGTAAATTTTATTGTAGTATATATGCACATGAACCAATATCATGCGTTTTGAATGTTTAAATATGTATATGTGCATGAACAAGTATGCCTTCTAAACTTATAATAATGTATATACATGCATGAACAAGTATCATGCCTCCTAAATTTGTGTCAAATAATATAAAATGTTGTGCATCTATATTCTCAATTATAAATTTATGTAAAACCTACAAGTTTTGTTCTTATAACTGTTTTACATATGCCCATGCATATACATTCAAGTGTGTATAAATTTATACTTCAAGTATTTATAAAGTGGGTGCATATGCCCCATAATCTGTATCACTATGTAAATATTTTTCATGTGTCTAATTTTTGAATTATTTAAAAACTTTAAAACATGTATTTTATCCTAGATCTGATTTTTCTTATTCATAGAGGTTTGGATCTCTAAGACAAACCCATTATAATGCCCATATTTTGAGATGGGGGATGTATCCCACAAGTTACTAATTTTAAAATAAGAGTTAAATGTATCATGTGATAAATATATAATCATGTAAAATCATGTCATCATGTGGAAAGTATGTCATCATAATAATGTAAGTATTATTAAAGCATGTATGTAACATATTGAATATAAGACACACATATCATGCTTAGATAGATATAGAAATGAGACATGTAGTAAATTGACCATATTTAAATAAGTCTAAACATTAAATTGCATGATACGGATACCACTAATCAATCTCAAAAAGTTCACAAGCACAACACATAGTTTCACACAATATCACACATAAAGCCAAGGGATACAAATAAGAGACATGTTAAAATGTCACACATACTATAAAATATTGCACACATAGGGCCAAAAGACACATAATAATCAAGAAATGTCTATCCTTTCATGCAAAAAAGTAAATAACATCAAAGGAGCATAGGACAAGTGAAATACTAGTCTGCACTATCCATATATATCAATGTCACATGATAAAAAGGTAGAATATCTATGTAGCACAATATTAAATATGACTAATTATAAAAAAATTATAATATGTGTAGTTTGACATGGTGGAGAGGCCACTGAAATATATAACATGTGATAATGTAAGTTGTAGAATAAGATGCCCCTAGCATAGGCATAGCCATGGGTAAAATTAAATCTAACATCTAAAAAAATCCACACAAGATATGTATGTCCTACATCACACTAATATACCTACATGTGTGTTTAAAAAATAATATGTTCGATACCAAAATATGTGGTAAATAATATATGTAAAGAAGTAAACTAGCAACTCACATCATGCTCAGGTCTTGATTTTTAAATTTTTATATTATTTTGAATGTTTTTACATTTTTGACATATTTTAATATTTTTTTTTGAAATATTTGAATATTTTTTATTTTTTTCAAGTAGATGTCCAAGGATATGTAATAAGTCTTATAAAATAGAGAAAATAGAGGGATCCAAACAATACATAAACATGTGCCCATGCATAGTGTGCACTAGAAGTGATACATGACCATGTGGAAAGAGTGAAAATAATCAATATGGCCCAAATATATATGTGCATTTCAATAATGGAGCTCAATATCATATGTGGAGATACAAATATACATGGCCCTTAATGGGCGAGAATAAATGTATGCTCATGTAGTATGTATAAGTAATGGTATACAATCATGTAAGCTCAAATGGAAGTCAAAGTATGTGTAGATAGTCATTATAAAAGAATGAATAAGTAACATGCTATAAAATATGTGCATTATATGTGTTACAAATGTTCAAATCAATATATAATAAAAAAGAGAGGGCCAATTAGAGTAGAACCAAGGTCTAGAATAATGGATTATGTAAGAGAATATATACACATGTGCTAAGAGATAATAATAAAGGGGATGAGTAGATATGAGGAAGCTATGTACAATGTAAAACATTACAACTTAACTAAATAATTGGTCAATAGGATGTTCCCATGGAGTTCCTTCATAACATAGGTAATCACCTTCAAAATTTTATGTTAAGCTACCAATTGGGATGGGATTATAATGTGCAGGTCTTGCGTTAGTAGGAGTATAATATCAATATTATATATAATCATAATCATCTTCTTGGTCCTAAAATTATAGTATGCCAATCTTACCATTATTTTTAAGGCTTAGGGCCATGTGACATTGAATTTTTTTATTTTTTTACTTTGACATATGTTTTGTATCATGTACATATGTTAGATATCTTCCCTATAATTTTATCCAAATAAGTATTTTAATTTATCTATTCTTGCTCAACATATTCATCCTCTCTTAAAATTGTAATCATTTTAACTTCATGCTCAAATGTGACACAATCATGATATTTAATAAATGTTCCCCCATGTATCTCATCTATGATTTTCCTAGTTTTACATTATATTTATCCAAGATATGGTTGTGTGAAATATAATGGAACATATTTTCTACCCAAGTGCCATTGGTATCTCAATGGATCTAATGCAACACTAAGGCCCAATAATGTTACCCAAATTTTGTTTACCATCTTTAGGATATTAGAGAAATGTCATGCTACATATATTGGCTTCATGAAAAGAGGAAATCTTGACCTTGGTAAATTTATTACCACTAATATGAAGAATAAGAATCAAAGGCTCTAGATATGAACAACACTTTCTAGTTGACTCTTTTGGAACAATATTAACTGTTGATGATTTTGATCACCATGAAAGAGCAACATCCATTTTTATTTTAAGGTGTAACGGTCACATAGGTTTTCAAGGCTTGGTTTAAGCTTCAGTGTTGAAGGAGGCCAAAGAGGGAAGCTCCATACTTTAAATAAATTATGAATTCTTAGCTTCTTAAGTGTTTCTAGCCAATGTAGTGTACTCTTAGATCTTGTAGGAGTTGAACAACAAAAAAACAACCATTTTGGGGTTTCTTCCTAGTGATGACTTCAAGAGGTGATGAGATTAAACTTGATGGGCCCTTAATGATGTATTTATGACTTCTTGGATTGTCATTCATATCAAGACTTTAGTCTAATTAAATGGTGCCATGCAACAATCATTTGTAACTCCTGATGATCCTAGATTATGTCGAGAGACTTTTAACACTTAGCTAATTTTTCATGAGTTAACCAATGCCACATGTTAATGTCTTAGTGGTCCTGAGCCCTTTCAAAATGACTTTTGACACTTAGTCAAGTTTCATGAAGTTTCCTAGCAATCTCTATGTTAGTCAGGTAGTGGGCAAGTGGGAAAGTGAGATACTTTTACATGTCACAATTTAGGTGACTCAGGGTCCCAAAACCATTTGTATAATTTAAAACCCTTTAGGCTAGTATGTTAACATGATGATGCCATGTGTCACAATCTCAGTATGCCACTCTCCTAGATATTTTTTTATAGACTAGAGAGATGTCAAACTATCAGGTGAATGAGATGGAACTACATGGTGAAATCCCACTACTATGCATCCCTAGGGAAGTTTGTGTAAGTAGAGCAGTGTTTAATAGAATTAGGTGAGTAGGATGATGCCACTTGGTGAAATATCACTTCACCATAGAGATAAAAATCAACACCAAATAGGATAACACCAATTAGAACTTGATAGAGCTTGATCGAGAGAGCTTGAGTAGGGGTAGATAAATTAGAATTTACCATGTGGACCTAATATATCCTAGGGATTTATATCCCAATATAAGGAAGATAATTGGAAAACCTAGAGTAATCTTAGGAGATTGTAAAGTGCAAAGTACATGGGTCCTAAGGGGAGAACATACTCACATAATTAAAAAGGGTCTAGAATGAGCCTAATGTCAAAAATCCACATTGGCATTGACTGAATATAATTTGATGGCATGCTTCACCCATTAAAAATTTAAATTCATGAATCAACTATGTAACTACTTTGACTCACAAAACTAGTGATAAATGGAGTGGCTTGGGGTGCAAATCATGGTTTAACTCAACTCCAATTGGTAAGATGGTGAGAAGATGATGGAATCTAGCCCCATTCATCATAAAAGCATGTTGAAATTGAGAGCACATAGAAGATAAGTTATAAGATTATGAAGACATGGTAGGTAGTTACATAGGCATGGTCTAGAAATCTTGAGGGGATCCCCACTACCTTGACCTCCCTTCCTTGATCATTATCAAAATTATAACCACCCCTGATAATGGGGAAGACTAAAAAGGGACCCAATATTTAAATTTTTTGGCCTATAAAAACAAGTAGAAATTTCATGATAAGGGGACCCATTTTTAGCATAGAAATGCTATAGAAATGGATCCATCTTTGATCCATCTTTTGGGTATGACCAAATTTTTCCCACATGTAATTCTAGATTTTAAGCCTTTTGATAAAAAAGACTAAAGTTTACCTTCCTTATGCTGATATGCTTGTGTGAACCTTATGATAGTTGATATACAACTGTGACATAAGTTTTACTCCTTTTGTATGTCTTTTAATTTCACCTTACTATCAGTAAGTTGATTTATACATGTTGTATGTTATGTTGGCATTGTGTAGATTATGGAATTATTGTCGAAAATATGATCAATAGGAATCTAAAAGGGGAGATTAGTATCATGTTAGTATGATCAAAACCAAATAAAAACAAACTAATAAAGCTAACACCTCAAGCCTAGACACTCAAGGAGAAAGGGAACAATACAAGTAGATATCAATAGAAGATAAAACAACCATTATTTACCTTCTTTCAGAGCAAGAGTTGTATCTTCACCATGGAAGAATGTGATCGATCATGTGATCAAATAATCTTTGGAAATGGTTTTCCTTACATCATCTCTCTTTGTCACCTTGATAATGTTGGGCTTGGCTTCTTTCTCTCAATAAATGGGCATTATAACACTACAAGAGAGGCTCCTTGAAGGTATTTTTGCATGATAACATTACACCAAAAGATCTTCTTGAAGGTATTTTAGCATAATAACCTTACACATAAAAATATTATTGAAGCTATTTTAGCATAATATCCTTACACAAAAAAAGCTTATTGAAAATATTTTAGCATAATAACCTTATAGAAAAAAATCTTGTTGAATAATAGGTGAAGCCTTGTATTTAGAGCCTCAAGTTTAGTTGAACCATGGTTAGGTATAGGAGGGGACAAACCATTAATATTTTCAATTAATAAGCATGGATCACAAATCCAAATATTTGTTTGATATTTTATGAGAGCTTGACAATCACAAAATATGATGTCATGATGGTGACATCATTTCAAATGTTTGTGTGATGTCATGATGATGTCATCAATCCAAATTTATGAATTTTCAAAAATAGATTCAATAATTAATTAGTCATGAGATTTTTATCTATGAATTTAATTAGGTTTAACCAATTAAACAATATTTCTCAAGTTATTTCCATTTCTAGATTTTGACAAGTTATCCTTCACACATGGTCAAAAAGGTCAATTTACTAAGTCAAAGTTTGACCATATATGAATAAGAGGAAGATGATGATTGTATATAATGAATTGACCCAATTAGTGATACATTGATGTGAATTAGAACATGCACGTGATGTATACTGATGAATCAGAACATTCTAATGATTTCTAGGGTTAACTTGCATTATTTTTAAGAAGTCACTCTAGTGTCTATTTAAACATGAAAGTGGCCAAAAAGGAGTGTCTAGATTTTACCCCTATTTAAGAAGGAACCATGAGATATAGGTACAATAATATCTTCTCAAATATTGAAAAATCCATTAAGAAGAAAAATAAGATAATTATTAGGGAATGATGTTCAAAACAAAGTTTGGGAAGCCTATGACACCCCTGCGAGGGAGTGGCCAAAACATATGATTGATGGATGGTCCTTCATAAATAAGAAAGAAAAATAATTAAATTAACCCATGGGTGAGATTAATCCAATTGAGATAATGCTTACACACATTGATTTAAAAGTACTAATTTATCCAAAGTTGGTTATAATCAGTAACAAATGTTGAGATACTGATTTACCCAAAGATAATTATAATTAGTGGCATAAGTATGCACCTTAATAAGATGGATGGTTTAAAATAATAAATTTTCCCAATGGTGTCTATAATAATTTTGACGACCTAGATTAAAAAATAATTTTTGCCCCAATAGGGCAGATATGATCATGATAAATTAATTGTGCCCTAGTAGGGTAAGTTGCCAAGTATAACTTTAGGAGATAGCCTATTACATAGATTAAAGATGAGTGATCACAAAACTAGATGTGATGGTCTAATGAATAAATAATCCAAAAATAACCAAGCACATGAGGATGCATAAAGTGATAAAAGAGATGATTAGAAGAAAAAAGGTGGTTGATTTGACCTCAGATACATCATGTATCTAAGCATGGCCTACATAGTCCAAACAGACCTCAAGATAATATAACTCACCTAGAAGTGGGATAAAAATTGAATGAGGAATATAATAAAAGAATAAGAATTGATCGATGTGAATGATTTAGTTTTACCTACCAATATAGAAATGCCTGTCCTTATTAGTATTTATAAAACCAAAATGGTTAATGGGTTGATTTGATCAAGGAGAGTAGGAGGAATTTCCAAAGTGAGCAAGGAAAAGTTTATATGGTGATATTTCTTGTAAGCTCCACCAAAATAAATTTTTTTGTAGTACATACAATATGCACCATGATAACATAGACATAATGTGTATAAGGATTGACTCCCAATCCAATAAATAATAGAAAATAATGCACCGATGATAAAGACCATGATGAAAATGTTGATTTATGAATATGGATGGACTCAAGTAAAATGTGTAAAGAATTACCTAATGAATGCATATAAACTATGTCAAGGCAAAACAAAGAAAGCAAACAAACCAAAGTAAACAAAACACACAAAAATCTTGAAAGTAAAATCAATAGAAAACATCCTATCATTAACCAAGTCAATATCTATTTGTAATGGCTCAATGGAATGATAAATACATGGTATCCCCAAGAAAGGTGTTATGCAAGGGAATGACATGGGATAATATATCTTGGTATAAGCTACACACTTTAGTATTGCTTCAATAGGGAAAAAGTTGTGAGCTTGGCCTAAAAATGCAAATTGGATGATTCCCCTAAGAAAGGATATATGCAAAGGGAAGGTCACACCCCACATTAACAATGAAATGGATTGGAACCAACAATGAATTTGAACCAGTAGGTGGGTTGAGGATGACTGACCAGGTTTAAACAAGACAAATATTTTTGTATTTTGAGGCTTTTTATCTCTCTAAGATATTATAAGCCAAATTTATAATTTTTAGGTTTTTGAATTGTTTTGAATGTTTTTAGAATTTTTAGGGTATCTTAACTCACCAGAGATTGACAAGATACCATTCTCAAAACTACAAGAGCATGGGACAAACCAAGGGTGAATTAATGCATCAATTTCAAATGTACAATACACACAAAAGTGACTTGTAAAAGAGTGAGAGTGTTTATTGAAATTGTTTACAAAATTGTGAGAGCATTGAAAAAGGGGTAAATGAGCTAGCCTCAGCATAAATTGAGCATTGCCTACATAGTCCTGAAGTACCTCAAGTCAATTTAGTTCAAAGGTATGGAAAATTAGAAAAGGATGGTAAGGTGAGGCAAAAATAAAGGCAAGGCACATAGAAAGGTATGAAATAATGGCAAGGTAAGGCAAAGGGCAAGGCAAGGCACATGGTAAGTTAAGGTAAATGTAAAGGTATGAAATAACAACAAGGCAAATAGAAAAGTAATGAAAATGGAAAGGCAAGGTGAATTAAATGATTATGTTGTTCTTACTGATATGGAGATGCATGTCCTAATCATTAAATGATATAACTAAAATAGTTAATTATGTAAATGGTTAGCCCACACCCCTTTTGAATAGCTACTCTATCAAGAACCTATTGCTGATTTAGACTTTAATAATACTAATATTATCTTTGTTGGTTTTTGACTCTATTACCTCCAAAATTTGAGACAAGATGTCTTTGTAGCCTCTATAAAGGAAAGTATGGCTAGACATGGTAAATACATATAAATAATCAATAAAAGTTCTGATTTAGAAATGGAGAAATGGGTCATAATGAAATGTATAATGGTTGGGCAATAAGTGAAGATCAATATTTTTTGGCACACACAATGTTGTTAATTTTAGATTTGACATAATTTTGGTTATGACATGGCTAAAGACTTCTGAATATGTTCTTGATAAGAACACTAGATTTTTCTATTATTTGGGCCTAAGAGATGATTCTATATAGTTATGTTGTAGATTGGAAGTTATACTGATGTTATCTTTAATAATGTCTTCATCAAGCATTGAATAACTATTATGCCCAACTATTGGTGCCTCAAAGATTTTTTTCACTAATAAAGTTATCTTGCTTGTCCCATAGCACCTTCGAAAAGGTTTCACTAAAGAATGTTGAATTTTGACTTTGATTATCTTCTAGCACCTCAAAAAAGGTTTCACTAGAAGATGCTAAATTTGGACTTTGATTTCCCCCTAGAATATCTAAAAAGGTTTCACTAGGAGATAATTATTCTTCTACATGAATGTAGTCTTAGTCCCCTTGATATTTTTCAATTGATATGTTATCACGGATGCAATTAAACAAGGTGTGATTTTATCAGTGCTAATCGACACTTCTAGGAGGTGGAATGTCAATATAATAAATAGGTTGGTTGGTGTTAATGGCATATAGAATGGTAATAGAATGGGAAGAGGCAACAAAATCCTTGTAGAAGATACTAAGAGAACTTATGTCTATGATGAAGTAATTATCCTAGAAAATCATGGAATGATCACAAATGTATTTAATTTGAACTGTAATGCATGTGTAACCACAAATGTATTCTAATTCTAAAGCTGAGTCTGAATTAAGGGACTCTGAATTTGATGTTGATTCTACTTCTAATGCTAAATCTGATATTGGTTCAAGTATAGAACCTAACTTCAATGTTTATTCTTCATTTGGTGTCATGTAAAAGATGTTATGTTGAATGTTTGGTATTAGATGAGTAATGGCTTGGGGTTGAATAATGGGCTCTTCAAAAATAGGCTCAACTAAGAAGGACTCCAAAAATACTAGCTCATCAAATTAAAACTTCTCAACAAAAGGGAAATGGTCAATAGGCAATTCCATAAGAACTGGCTTGTCAAAGTGAGGCTCTTTAAAAATAGGGTAATGGTTAAGATAATGATTTTCCCAAAGGTGGTTATAATTATTAGGGGGTGATTCAACAAATATTGGTTTGCTAAAGTGAGATCCTCAACCAAAGGGAAATGGTCAAAGGGTGATTCAACATAGGTTAACTCATCATAAATAGGTGTTTCAACAAAAACATCATGGATGGTTTGTTCTCTTGGCCTTGGATTATAATTAGTTGTAAAATATCAATTTTGGACACATATTGATCTTTAAAAGATGGATCTTAGAGAGGTAATGATTGGCTCTATTATGGCTCGATGATCAGCTTGGATTTTATAAAGTGGGGAAAGTTTAGAAATGGATGAAGAATGTTGGAGTAAGCATTAAAATTAATTGGGAGTTGGTTATTTAATTGATATATTTTGAATATTTGCATCATTATTTTATGCGTGCAAATATTCCATATCAACTAATGTTAGTTTCACACAATAAATTATTATTGCATGAAATCAACTCTTTTTGCCTATTTACTAGGCACTCCCTTTCTTCTCCTATCAAGTAGGTGAAGAGAGATCTATGGATTTATATTATTCTTTTGAGGAATGATGAGATTGAACTATGCATAATTATTCTTATATGTCTATATAATGTCTCCATGATTATTTGGATGTGGTTATGGTGTTCCAGGAGTGGTCCTATAGAATTATGAGTTCATTATGAACTCCAAAATGGTATCAAGGAGCCTTTTACAACCATTACTCAACTTGGATTCATTCTTTGAATGATTAATTTAAAAAAAAAAACCTATTTTGAGAGGGGTTGACTTGTATTTTATAGATCTAACAGGGTCGTATAGTTGGTTTTGTTTAATTTTTTATGGGGATTTGATCTATTTTTCTCAACATTGTTGGCATCCATATTGATTCATATTACATAGAATCAAAATTTTCAACAGTTTGTACAACCCTTTACCATAAGCATTGGTCTTTGGTTTTCTATACTAGCCATTAAAAACCCTATTTTTGGGTATTTTATATTTGTTTTGAATTAAAGTGGAAGGAATATTTGTAGTGACATGATCTATTGGATGCATCTATTACATTTAATTTAGTTATAATGACCTAATCTATAGATCATGTATGCATTTATGATTTACATGTTAAATTCTATTGATTAGTTTGGGCTATGATTTGATCCTTATAGTCAAGATTTGATGTTGGGATCTACATATATCCATTGGTCTATTCAACACTAGCTTGTGTTATATTGTTGATTTAGATTTGCAAAATATAATTTGGTGACTTGGTATCCATGCAAGTGATTAGTTTTTAATCACCAAACAGTTGTCAGTTGATGGTCCTCTAGCCATGAATATCGATCTTACACCTATCTTCTCCACCGATTGAGAAAGATTTGAGACACATATCTCATTGATATTGTAACATGGAGAATCCCTTGATCAAAATGATTTCACTTATATGATATTGATGGAAAAAGTGAATACACATAGACCTCAACAAATAAAGTCTTCTCAACAGTCCTTAGCCATCGTGAGCTTGAAGCTAGTTTTTTAGTGCTTGAAGTTTTTTTATAAAAGTTTAAAGTGTTTGAGGTTTTTAATATCCATTTACATGCTCACTAAAAATTGCTCAGCCTCCCTCACTACCATACTACATAAAAACCCACTCCTTATTAAATATTTAAACCATGTCAATAAGTGAACTACAGTTATTTATCAAGCCATCATCTATAGCCAATAATTGGATCTCCTCATTAGCATTAAGACTTTGTCATTGCACTCAGCCTCTAGTTTGACACCAATATTTGTTGTGCCAAGTATTCATCAAGTTAGCCTACCATCTAACCATCAGTTTATTGATTGATAGGGTTTTTTATTGAGATTTGAACTATTGATTGACATTTGGCATTAAGTTAATTGGTCCTTCATAAGATCTATATCAAGTAGTAGAAGCCTATATTATATTCATGAGTCTTAGCGTTTATCTACGAGTTCTACACTTTCCATTATCCTTGGTCTTCTCTTCTAGTAAAGAATTTGGGATTCTCATAAAGATTATACTCATCAATTATTTGTTCCAACTCAGACCTATCCCCTCCAAATAAGGATAGATCAATTTCAGCTCTAGGCGCTTTTCTTTGCTTGACAAGTAGCTCAACAGGGATAGTTGTTTCTTTCCTTCTAGTACTCATAGTTTAGTCCTCTTCAAGTTTGAATTTATACTCTTCCACAAAATCAATCACCCATTGACATGGGACTGTCTATGCATTGTTCAAGTTTATTGGCACAATTTTATTCATTAGCTTTATAAATTTATCTATATCCTTCCATCACCAGTCTCTACATGGTCAAGACTATTTACAAGATGGCTCATGGCCTTCACTCCTATGTCTTTCATGTCATACCCATGATTCAACCCCCAAAATACTAGCTTGACCATATCCTCACCATTTTTTTTTAGTTGTCATATGTGAAGTTGTCTCACCTACCATTGGCCATTGTGGAAATCACATTCCTTCATGACCTTTCTTAAAAGGTGTATTTTTTATTCAAATCACCTTTTTAATATTTTAAAAACATATTTTGTCAAGTGTAAAACTAAAACTACCTTAATAGGCTAAGAGGTAATTAATTTTTTGATATAACCCTCTGTAAATAAGATGACAGGTTCAAAGTCATGGAACCAACCTTTTTAGATGTCAAAATTATGGTGAGGAGAGAGATATTTTTGGTGGAAGGGCCCTTTCTGTTTAGTGGGTGACATCACTTTTTAAAATTGGTGTTTATTTTTGTAAAGGGGGAATTTTTTATTGTGGGAAATCATTATAAAGGGGGTTATATAAATTTTACAAAGATTTGTAATTTATTGTAAAAAGACTCCTTTAAAAGAGAAGTATATTTATTATTTTTTTATAGCTCACACCCTCTATATCAATTATTAGAGATGAAGGGTTGATCTCACCTTAATTGGAGGTTGAATTTATTTTACTTGTCACATTGTACTCCTTTCACTTACAAATGCATTTTTAGCTATGATTGACATCCTAATTTGAGTGTGTATTATACCTTTTTGGCCATATGTTGTACTTACAGATGCATTTTTGGTAGTGACTAACGTCTATTTTGAGGGTTTCATTTTGTTTGCATTTGGCTATTTTTTTTCTACTTCATGTCTTTAGATATGGATTCTTACATGTTTTAATCCCTTAGCTCCTCAAACTACACCACCTAGAAAATCAAAATGATGTTACACTTGCAAATTAAGGGATTGTAGAGAGTTGTCTTTGGTGACTTTCCTATTTTATAGATAAGGATGATATTTTGCAAATTTCATACATGAAAAAAGAGGAAATTTTGTTCATTCACATCCATGTTTCAAATTGTTTGTAATCTCATATTGAGCATGCCACACCACCTAAAGTAGCTTGGGACATTATTTCTACATTGTTTGATGAGGTCATTTCAACTCTACATTTTCCTCTTTCTTCTCCTCCCTATCATAGTGAGGATTCTTTTATTGGTGACAATGTTTCTCCACTGTCTTCTCCTAGTTGTGAGGATGTTACTCTTGATGGTGATTTACATGAGGAATTTTTAGCTTCTTAATCTTCTCCTATTATTTCTTGTCCTCTTTTCATTGTTAGTGAAGACATATTTTTTGAGGATGAGATAATTATACCACCTCTTACTACTGCTCATAATGTAGATTTAACTACTAGTGGTCACTTGGATGATGTACCTTCAATTTATCCACCTACTAATGTACATTATCATATAATGGTTATTTCCCCTATTTTTGATTTTGGTATGACTCTTGACAGTATCCTACCAAGTCCTAAGCAACCCATTAATCATATGGCCTCTTTCCTAGCACTTTAAGAAGAAAACAAGAAACTTTTGATGCAAAATTCTCTTTTGCACTTCTTGATTCATGTAAAGGATGCTCTCATTTTTTCTCTTTAAAAAAACTATTTGGTATGCCATCATGTTGAAACTATTAATAAATATGCAATGTATCCACTTGATACACTTTTATAATGTGATTTACCAGATTTTGAGTAGCCCATTATTCCTTTTGATTCTCTTGTTGTAGATGATACTTATATGCCTACTGTTGTTACACACTCTACACATCCTAATATAGTTCTACCTACATATATGCCTACTTATTTTGAGAAGCATACCATTGGATTTGGATCCCACATGCTTCATTATATGGTCACACTACAAAACTTGTATGCATTGGGAAGTGTTTATAGCGCATTGCTCATCCTATTCAACCTATTATGTGGATTTCTCAGCATGGCCTTGGTTATGATACAAGTGTTTCATATTCATTGGGATATATTGATATATCTCCATATTTTGTTTGCTCCACTATTTATGAGGATTATGAGTTACATATGGGCTCTTATACACCTTCACTTAGGCCTGAGAAACTTAAGACTACATTGGTCAAACGTGATTTAACTAAAACTTCCTTCGATATTACCTTACATTATTATATCATGGAATTTTCACCCACACATATAAAGGTATCTTAATCCACCATTTGTGTTCATTTGGGGTGGATTTATTATCATTATTGGCAACATCAATAGTGTTATTTGGGAGGACTCTATAGGTGAGGTTCCTCCACCACTTAGCTTCTTCAACTACATATTTCTCCTATTGCATTTTGATGCTCCTTGGTTATTTAAGCTTTTTGATAGGCATATGTGTTTTTTGGAGCCTTGATATTTCATTTCATAGATGTCATATATTATTGACTACATTATGGACCTTTTTGTGTCACTTGGTGATATTGTTGTTGGATGAGACTTTTGTTTATAGTCACATTGAGAGTCATAGAGCTTTTTTCTTCATGTCTGTATTAATATTTAGTTGTTGACTATAACTTCATTAACATGGACATATTATAGATATATTTGTATATGTATCCTTTATGTTGATAGTATCCTTAATATTTGTTGTGGATTTTGATCTCCCTCTAAAGAGTAGCTAATCTAGGGCAGCCTAGTTTCAACATTTCACTGTTTCGTAGTAGGATTGGCCCACTCATATAGACATGTTTTTTGAGTCACTATACCCACTTTAGTACTATGGGGGGTGTTTTCCCATCTTTATTTAGGTTTTGATCTCATTATTAGCCCTTGACACACCACATTTTCTTTTGGAGGAATTTGATTGAGCACATCTTTTGTTCAATGGGATTCATTCCATCAAGTGCACTTACTACAGGTTTGTGTTGAGGTTTTAAGTCATGATTCTTGGGATGCCTTACAACATATGTTCTATTTTTAACTCTCACTATGGTTCTAATAGTTTTTGGGTACCTTATGGCAATACCTTTCATCCTCGATAACTCTTTTTTCCCAATTTGGTGATCAGTATTTTTATAGAGCCAGCCTCATACAGAGTACCAGTTCCTATTTGACTTGGTGGTTATAGTGACTCAACATCCATGTGCTCTAGTAATATGGATTGGTTACCATAGGGACACTTTTTATTTCACTATGATTTGTACATGGGTACCTGATCGAGCCTTATTATTGGGACCCATTTAGTCTCTTTGCTTTCTCTTTTCTTATTCCCTATTTTATGCTTAAGGGAGGGTGTTGGATTAAACATTAAAATTAATTGAGATTTGGTTATTTAGTTAATATATGTTGAATATTTACATTGTTATTTTATGTGTGCAAATATTCCGTATCAACTAATCTTGGTTTCACATAACAAATTATCATTACATGAAACCAACTCTTTTTGCCTATTTACTAGGCACTCCCTATTCTTCTCCTATAAAGCAGGTAAAGAGAGAGATATAGATTTGTATTATTATTTTGAGGAATAATGAGACTAGATTGTGTATAATTATTATTTTATGTCTACATAATGTCTCCATGATTATTTGTCTATGGTATTGGTGTTGCAGGAGTGGTCTTACATAATTATGAGTTCATTCTAAACTTTGAAAAATAATGACTTGTGGTTCAATAATGAGATCTTTATAAATAGGCTCATCTAAGATGGGATTAACAAAGGTTGTTTGTGGGTCTTGGATGGTAACTATTATTCATCTAGGTTTAATTGTGCAACCTTGTTGGGATAATGAGATACCAAATTTGAAAGGGCATGGAATGGTAATGAATGGGTAATACAAATCTTGGTTGCTAATGAAGGATAAAGGATGAGGTCCTAAAATGGTAATGAGCAGACACTACATAGCTTGGTTGCTAGCATAGACCAAAAGATGAGGGCCTAGAATGGTAATGAATGGGTGTTGTAGAGCTTGGTCACCAAAGCAAAGCAAAGGAGGAGGACTTAGAATGGTAATGAATGAGAATTATGAAGGTTGGTTTCTAACATAAGCCAAAGGAGGATTAATAGAATAGGTAGGGGATTGGGTATTGTTATCATTGAAAAGGTGAAATTAGTAGTTTAACTATCCTAAATAAGGGTAATATCAGCATATGATAATTGACATGGCTAGGTTTGGAAATTATGCTAAAGAGGGAGGTCTTAGTATATGAAAATGGTCTTGAACCTGGTCCATGAAACTTGGCATTGGTCTAGGCAAAGTGAAATTAGTCTTGAAAACAAACATAGACTAGGAATTTGAAAACAAGACTTCATTGAGGCACATTTGGATATATGACTAGGTCTCACAAATAAAAGGGGCTAAATTTTAGAAAAAATCTTGAAACAAAATCTAAAAGGATTGGTCGATGTTTGACATGTCTTAAAACTTGGTCTAGATGGAAAACTCAGTCTATTACTGAAAATGGTTTACACTTGGCCTAGAATGGAGTTCTTTATCCAAAATCAACAATGGTAAGCTTAGTCTCAAATATCTCCAATGTCTAATGTCTTACACATAAATTATCAAATGAAAGGTATGTTTGAATCCTAGTCTTGGAAAAGTGTTTCAAACAAATTTAATATTGGTCTAAAATGAAAACGGTGCTAGGTCTTTGGAAACAAGGCACAAATATACACTTGAACAAAATTTAAAAACTAAGGCAAAAGCTAGGTCTTTAGAAACAAGGCACAAAGCTAGCCTCAAAAGGTACAAACAAAATATAAAAACTAAGGAAAAATATAGGTTTTTAGTAAGAATAATTTAAAGTTATTAATCTAAAGCAAAAAATTTTACAATTAATCTAAGGCAAATTATTCAAAACACTTTGACTCAATATAAACATATGAATATTAAAACAAACTTGATATTGGTATAAGACATTCAATCTAGGCACATGCCTAAAAACTAATTTGTAAATTCAATATCAAGTAAGCAAAGTAAGAGTAATGAGTAAAGCATTCAAGCCCAAGAGATAAGAAAGGCTCCAATGTAAAATAACTATGCTTAAGGTTATACTTAAAAAGAGAATTTTCACCTTAGTTTAAGGTGATAAATAAATGCGAGGCATGTAGAAAATAGACCACTTCTTAGATATAGGAAAAAGGGTCTTCAAAGCAAGCAAGGAATGTATTCCAAGTAACATAATTGAAAGGTAAGATGTAAATACCCAAGCCAAAATTAAGAAAGACATAGGTGTAGATCGATCAACTTTGAATCTAAACTTCCCAAGACAATTTTGAACTTAGTTTAAAAGACTTGGATTCTTCAAATGGACATCCTAGACCTAAATGGATAACATAACACCAATTATAGACCAAAGGCATACATGGTTTTGACCTCAGTTTGAAATAAGGTAATGTTTTGAAATAACATGAGCAAAATAATGATGATACTTTGATCAAAAGGTATGACAATGGATTTTAAAACTCCAAGGCAAATACTTGAGATGAAATGGGCAACATAATGATGCCCCATTTAAATAAGTGACCCATAATTTTTTTTTGGAATGACAAATTCTAAGGCAAAGTGTGGCCCCAACTGGACATAATAACACCTCTTAGGCTAAAGTGGTGTAAAACATGTGAATCGTTATGACTCATTTTTTTAACAAAAAAAAGAGTTTCGAGTCCTAAAATACACATGTAAAATAAAAAAAATACAATTAGCACAAATCGTTCATCGTATCCCTATAACTGACATGGGTGTGTATAGATTTAGCCAAAGTTTTTGCCAATAGACCAATGCTTATGAAGAATTAAGTGTTAATCCAAAAATTAAAGTATAGGTGAAGGTAGAGTTTTTATGCTACCCTTTTTCTCTCAAACATTGGTATGTGACAGAAAATTAGAGTGAGGAACACTCGTCATTTGGCATTAAATTCTATAAAAAGTGGGGTTAACTAAAAATTTATAAGTTTTGCACATATTAAATGGTCCCAATTATTGCTAACACAAGGGCACAATCACATTAATTGAATCCAAAATGCCTATCTTACTATGTAAGGGTCTATTCTTTTGCATAATGACTCCATCCATGTATTTCTTAGTGGAGATTGATGTCTAGATACTACATGGCTTAAGTACCCATTGGGATGGTTAGGATAACTACTCATAACTATCCCATCCAATAATTTTCCTAATTTATATACCTTGTTATAGAGTGGGGTTGGTGCAATGTTGGGAGATGAAACCCCATGTCAACACATCTAAAACTAACTCATGGGGAGGCTATGAACTCTTACCCACAAGTCAACTGCATAAAAAGAAATAAATGAAAAATAGAAAGACTTTAGAGTTCACTTTTGAATCACCCAAGTCACTCAAAGCTTAGGGAGAGCATACATGACATTCTTTCTAACATAACTTTATAGACAGGGGAAATAAACCAAAATATTTTGGTCACTTGAGTTCCCTAAAGGGGGTGAGGGGAGAGCATACATGCTAAAGTTTATTTTTGCCAAAATAAAATAATCGTATAATTATTTTGAAATTACTCTACAAAAAAAATAATATTTGAAAAAGCCCTTAGGATCTCTAACTATAAATGTAGGTTATTTTTACTAACACCAAATTGAAAAGTGTTTGAATTATTTTGTACCCTTGGTCATGTTTGCACTGGTTAAAACTTGTAAAAATGAAAAAAAAATTGTTAAGCGAATTTTAAACACCTTAACCAAATGTGAATGTGTTTTTAACCTTTGAAAAAAATTGACTTTGTAAAATAAAAAATTGATTAAAAAGCATCTAAACTTCTTTCTTGGCTTAATTCTTGCAAACAAGTTAGTGGGTTAATTTGTGTTTGAGGTAAAGTTATATTCTTGAAAGTTATCTCAATAAAGACATAAAATTTAACTCTTGAGTTTCTGAAAAAGAAAAAAATAGAAATCATCAATGACAATAGGGATTATGACTAATTTCTATGATTAATGTGGATTATGTTGTGATCATTGTCTATTCCTAAAATCACACCAAAAACAAATGTGTTTTGACAAAAAAGTGTTTTAAACTCAAAACATCTCACTACATTGAAATAAGAATGTTAAACAAAAAATAAACAAGTTGTTAAGCACCAACAAAAGCAATAATTTTTTTATTTTTACTATGTTTTTGGTTTCTGGTTTGACTGTATTTTTCACACATAGATCATTACTAATTCCTTTTATCGATGCTAATTGTAGTGATTGTTCCCAATTTTTTACAATCATTATGGATCCCTATGAATTCGATTATAGATAAAAATTATTCTTTTTTTTAGTTATTAAATAAAAAACTTGGAATAAAAATGATTATAAAAACATATTGAGAAGTATCTAGAAGAGCTTTGGGGTATAGGTCCCACTAGGAGTGCCATTATATGATCAATAAGTATCCATGATGATAGATTATTATCATGTTAGCATGATCAAAACCAAACAAAAACACACTAATAAATATAACACCTCTAGTGTAGACACTCAAGGAGTAAGAGAACAATACTGGTAACTATTAATAGAAGACAAAACAACCATTATTTACCTTCTTTAAGAGCAAGAGTTGTATGCTAGCCATGGAATAATGTGATTGATTTTGTGATCAAAGAATCTTTGGAAATAGTGCTCCTTGCATCATCTCTCCTTGTCACCTTGGCAATGTTGGCTTTGGATTAGGCTTGGATTCTTTCAAGAGAGGCTCCTTGAAGGTATTTTTGCATGACAACATTACACCAAAAGAGCTTCCTGAAGGTATTTTAGCATAATAACCTTACACAAAAAAATCTTCTTGAAGTTATTTTAGAAATCTTACACCAAAAAGATTTTTCAAGGTATTTTAGCATAATAACCTTACACAAAAAAAGTTTGTTGAAAAATGGATGAAGCCTTGTATTTATAGCCTCTCAAACTAACCCTAACTCAAGTGTGCTTAGGTTTGGTTTAACCATGGTCAAGTTTGGGAGGGGACAAGCTATTAATATTTTCAATTAATAATCATGGCTCACAAATCCAGATATTTGTTTGATATTTTGTGAGTGCTTGACAATTCACAAAAGATGATGTCATGATGGTGACATCATTTTAGATATTTTTGTGATATCATGATGATGTCATCAATCCAAATTTATGAATTTTTAAAAATATAAATTCAATAATTAATTAGCCATGTGCTTTTCATCTATGATTTTGATTAGGTTTAACCAATTAAGCAATCCTATTCAAGTTAATTGCCATTTCTAAATTTTGATAATTTGTCCCTCATACATGATTAAAAAGGTCAATATGTTAGGTCATAACTTGACCAGAGATGAATTAGAGGTAGATGATGATTGCATATAATGAATTTACCCAAATAATAATACATTAATACAAATTAGAATATGCACATGATGTGCACTAATGAATCATAGCATTTTAGTGATTTCTAGGCTTAACTTGCATTATTTATAAAAAGTCGCTCATGTCTGTTTAGACATGGAAGTATAAAAAAGGAATTTCTATAAAAACCAAATGATTGTGTCTGATTCAGGGCCTTTTATTTGTCTCTTAAAGGCCTATGCATATAATCACAACCCCTATATGAAATATTGATGTGTGAACAATTTATTTGAGGAGAGTGTACAAGGATTTTAATCAATATTGAGTCATTTAGTGATGTTAAGAAGCTAGTTTAGGGAGCAAAACATATGTGGTGCATCACTTCTTAAGATTTAGGTTCATTGCATATCCTTATTCTCCATTTTCCTTGTAAATGTCATAGTTTAGTGGTAGTTTTAGGATATTCACCAAGGGAACCAACCCTCTTTGGAGGTTCTATCTAGACATAGGTCACTCACATCCTTAGAGAGATCCCATTATGTCAACTGGGCGAAGAGGCCTTGAAACAAGCCTCTTCAAGGGTGCAATCCAAGTTGATAACATTAACCTTATTTGTTATGTCTTTCTATTGAATATACTTTATGAGAAACCATTTCTTGAGGATGCTTACTTGCTTATCTTGAGTTTATTATTACAACTTCTCATTTAGTACTTGATCTTATAGTAACTTCTCATTTTTAATTTGTTCCCTTGTATTTGATCTTTATATAACCATTATTTTTTATTGTGTTCCTTGTGTAACCTTTCTTGTTCTATTTTTTTGTTTACAATCATTCCTTTTAAATTTTTTATTTTGATAACTTGTCCATTTTCAATTACTCCCTTTGTAAATTTTAATTTTTGAATTGATCCTTTTTTCAAATTGAACTTGTTCCTTAGGAGGTGAAACATTAACTATGGCATGATGAGGGTTGTACACATGTGCAGTCTTGGCTTGAAGTGATGTAACGCTTAGACACAAAGCTTGGATTTGTTTCTTTTATTATTGTGAATTAATATTGCAACATGTGTTTTCAATTTGATTATGTTTATTATCTTGGACTATATAATTTATTTTGTCCTTGGAGGATTGTGTCTCCATGGTGTTATCCTTAAAATTGAATTCACATGATTAAATTTTAAACCTCTTTCATCATATCGACCTTTTGAGTTTACTAGTGTTTTTGACCTTCATGAAAGTTATTAAAATATCTGATTCATTCATTATAACTACTTCCATAAAATTTAGCTATCCCTTCTTGGTCATCCACGTAATGACTCTCGTGAGCTCATATTCATCCTTTGTGAGTTTGGTCAAAGTCAGTTCGTCAATTATAATTTTCAAATCATGTTTTCATGTTGGTCACCCTTTCATTCACATTTCAAACCCTTTTAGAAACATAAAAAATCTTTAAGGATTTTATTTTAGATTAACAAGGGTTTTAAATAGCATGTTACAACCTTTATATACTTGTATGGCCTTTTTCCTTACATATTTGCATGAATTTTCCTCCCCAAAGCCTGCTAGCATGTATTTCACACTTTAAAATACTATAGCATGTTTACAGAGCTTTTTAAAAATGTCAACAAGCATATTATACCTTAAAATCCCACTAGCATGTAAAATTAACCTATAAGCCCACAATGAGTCACTTAGTAGTATTTTCAAGGCTTTAAAACATGTATTTTATTCTTTAAAATCTTGTGAAGTGCATAAAATGCCTCCCAAACCCGTAATGCTTCCTCTTACACCACATGGTACCTTTTGAGTCTCATATAAGACTTTTAAAAGGTGGATTTAACCATAAGTTCATGGTTTTTAGTAGATAAAAGGGTTGTTTTATGTATAAATCTATGGTATTCCCTTTTAAAAAAGGATGTTTCCCTCTATTTAATTCGTGGTATGAGACATTTGAAAAGTGGTTTAACCACTAATTCATGGTTTTATATTATTATGAACCTTTTAAAAAACTAATTAACTAATAATTCATGGTTTTCACCCATTTTAAAAATGGTTTAACACCAAGTTTGTGGTATTGGGTGTTTGGAAGGTTGTTTAGATAAAGAAACCCATGGTTTTTCTTTTTGCAAGGTAGTTTTGGAAGAAAATGGAACAATGGTGGCCTTTGAACAAGATTTTGCATGTAAAATAGTCTTATTAAACCTTCCAAAATCAAAATATCTTATCTAAAGCCACCTCATCTAAAAATAAACCATTCAAAAGATGTTTTAAGAAGATAAACCCATGGTATTTAAAAGAAATAAGCAATTTTAGTTATGTGGCAGTCTTGAATAAATTATTATATTTTGTGTGGCCTTGGAAATGCTCTTTTACATGTAAAAAAAACTTTATCAAATCCTATCTCTTTCTCTTTCACACTAATTCAAAACTGCTCAACTTGGTATCAAGGAGAAAAAAACTTGCAATAGGCAATTTTAAAGTATACATACATGGTTCTAGTGTGATATGGTCTTTGGAAGTCTTGCAGGTATTCAAAAAAATTCTCTCATTTCCTAAACATGGTTTTTTGAAGTATTCATTTCTCATTAAATTCATTCCTTAGATGTTTCTTCTTCTCTCTTACATGCAAGACATTTTGAAAGAGACATGTAGTTTTTAAAAGCAGAAGATGGTTATGGATATATAGTAGGTCTTGGTAGTGTACATGAATTTAAAATCATTGCATGCACATATCAGATGAATTATTTTCATTCCAATAATTCCAAATAATTATACATGATAATTTCTTGTTTCTTGCATGCTCACTCAATCTTAGTAGGTTTCACACTTCCTGAGAAGTTCATAATGCTCTTGGCTACATAAATAGGTTTAAAATTATTCATTACATTATTTCTAATCCTTATTTTTTATTTGAAGTCTCTAAAATCTTGTTTTTATAGTTATACTTGATTTATAAATCCCATCACAATTTGAAAAATCTCAAGAAAACCTTCAAATACAAGAAGCACTACAATCAAGAAAAGATTGTATTCTATTGGTATTTATAATACCAAATTCATTAGTTTGAAATAGTTTAATTCATATTTATTTCAATTATGATATCATGTTACTCTCCATGATCCTCTCATATATTCAATACAACTATTTTCATGATTGTAGAGATCAAGTATTGAAAGCTTGAGTTGGAGAAGGCATCATATGGATAGACAAATCTTCCCATGCATTCCCTAAAGCAAGAAAACTAACATGCAATCATTTAGAGTGAGTGATATGGATCGGTAACACATGTTAATTTTTCATACGATTAAGAGTGGATAACTGGCTATTAGTTGGCCAAATTAGAATGTGTGAATGTGTGTTTCATACTAGTTACAAGAATTATGCAATTTGTTTAGTGAATCAGATTGTGCAGGTTTAAATCATCACAAAAGGAGAAATCAAAGATTATTCTAGTAATAGAACGGGGTCCCACTTAACCAAATGACTTGTATTTTTCTCAATAACCACTAAAAGTCACTTTCTATCTTTATGTTTCTTTATTGCACTTTTGGTGATAACTTAAAAAGGTTATGTTTTACCTTTTTAAGTTGTAAATGAAAATGTAACACTGAATAAAAATAAGTTACAAAAAAGGTGGTTATGGGTGGTTAAAATGTGGTTATACCTATTCTAAGATATAAAAAAGAGTTATGTGCTCATTTGAAGGGATTTTTGAAAACATGAGAACTTTTGTCAAGATGGAAGGAAGGAGACTATATGTATAACCCCATGAAGGATAAATGTATAAATCATTTATAGGACTTTGTGCCATGAATTTTTTTGTTAATGATGTGGATGTGTATGCAAATATATTTTGATTCTTCCTCTTTAAATTCTCTAAAATACTATTTTTAGATAGTTAACAAACATAAATATTTGGTGTAGAAGTTTTGTTGAATCTACATTAATAATTTTTACCATTGTGAAAACTTGGTGAGATTGAAAATAGAATTTATATATGTTTTTATTTAGAAATATGAGGTTATTGTATATCTTTCTTGGTAATGTTATCAAATCTCCTTGGTGTATGTATCATGTTCATATGTTTATAATATGTCTTTTCTATCCCATTTTTATGATAAAGGGTTCCTTTATTATAATCTCAACTCTTATATTATTATAGTGAGTTTATGTGTTTAGGCACCTAGGGTTATCCTTTTTATTTATTGGGATTATTATAGTATATTTCTATGTTAAATTGGATAGAATTATCCATTTTTTCCTTCCTACATTCTTTTATCCTTTTCCTAATTTCCATTATTACTTCATTTCTCATTTCTATCACATTTTTTTACTTTTTGGTTAAAAGTATGAACCCCCCCAAAAAACATTTTTGATGTAAATAGTTTTATTTACCACATCCCTTTTTGTTTTTAATAAAAGGTAGATTTGAATTATAATAATAGAGGGAATTTATACCCATAATGTTGTCTAAAATTCCACACTCTATCCACTTGAAAATTTTTTCAGCCAACACATGGTAGTTTCTAATTTGTCCCTCTTTATTATATTGAATCATTTCAATATATTCCAGCTCTAACATTTATGAATAGAGTATGATATAACTATTCATCTGGACTGATATGATTAAAATTTAGCTTATGAAATTAATCATCTATTGGATATTTAATATCATCTTCATCATTATCATCCTAACATGTAGCTATGTAATTAGGATCTTCATAAATGGCCAAAAGAAGGAGATCTAGTATTTTATACTTTTATAATATAATAAATGGTAATGATTTATGTGTATCTTATTTAATGCTCATGATTGGTGATTTTTTATGTTATTTATTTGAAAAAACTAACTCATATGTGTGTATTCAATCAAGTGTGATGGGTCGTATATGTGGTATAATAGAATTATCCTTAGATTGTGATTGAGTCACTTTATAATATTTGAAAGGTGTATCATCTTTTGGAATTGTATACTCATGTCCATATATAAATTTGATACATCTATGGAATGTAGAAGGCAAAAAATTCCATTGTATTAATACAAGGTTTCTTTAAAAGTAATTTTTAGTGTAACTATTAAGCATGACTTGAAAAATAATAAGCAACATCCTGGGACCTACTAATAAATCTGTTGTAATATTTACATATATTTAATGAGAAATATTATTGTTATAGGTACAATCACTATGGGGTGAATCAATGATCCCAAATAATCTAACTTAAATTCTAATATTTTCAAACACTTAATTAGATACCACAATCATTCATGAAGCATACACGACATTCACATCAATGAGCAAGAGAGATAATGCAAGATCAATCACATAACACATAGCGTACATGAGAAACCCACTTGGGGTGAAATCCCATTATAAAATGCAATTAGACTATTTTCATATAATAAAAATATCCAATTTAGACTATATACAAATGATCAAGGAAGTATAATCCCTATTTAGTGAGACTATAATCCCACAAGGTTTTGCCACACCTATCTAGCTAAGCTACAACAACAACCAAAACTTTTAGCAAGTTAAACCTTTCAAGGAGGATACAAACACCTTAGATGCTAAGCTTCCAAAATAACACCAATGAACACATCCACCTTTGAACTGATGTCAACAATACCTGATGATGGACCTCTACTTATCACACTTCACCTTTACTCATACTCAAACAACAAGCACATTATTCTACCAAAAAAATTATGAACAATAAGTCATAAAAATAGTCCTCAATTTGATCTTCTCTTCAACTCATTATTAGGTAAATATACCGCTCCTTCACTCCTCAAAACACACACACACAAGCCTCTCTCTCAAAACTCTCCCAAGTCTCTCATATAGAGTCTAGAAATCACCATATTTGATTTTACTATTTATAGAGAAATATTGATAATCACTACCTTGGTTGGCCATTAGGCATGTCTTAACCATTAATACATATATCATATAAATACATATCTCAATAAATTCTTCATAGGTTGGCCATAACATCTATGGGTCACCCTCAAGGAACTACATTTTTTAATAAGGCCCTTGTAGCCCTTATAGGTCTCATGTGAACCCATTCCATCCTTTATCTCAACTTTGAGTAAAACAATAATACATGACCACTTTAAAATACATGGGTCCAATCCTTATGTCCCCTTCAACATCCTCAAATTCTCACAGTCAACTTAACTCACTTCTACATGTTCTTAATCAACTCAAACAAAGACCTTATACATAGAAACACCATTATCAAACATGCATTCAACTTATTAAGAATTATTCATACTCAAGATAGATTGATCACACCTAAAAAATACTCATAGATCATCCTCATGTAGTATACAAAATGGTAAAATAGCTAATTCATCATGAGACATCAAAATAGTATTAATACAAGCTCAAAAATCCTTCTCACATTACTTGTAGAATAAACACGAACACATAATCAAATTTGAACATTAATATCTTTGACTATACACACTTCCAAATATTTAAATCAATATTTATAGATTCACCTTAGAGTCCTCTACCAATTTATTTTTTAATACATGAGAAAATTCATTTTGGATCAAAAGTTATATCCCAAAAACTAGACACTGGTTTTTCCTTTGCAAATTCAAATATTCAAATACAAATGATCACAGTTAACCTTCAAACACAATGCTCACATCATATACCCTCTCAACTTAGATCAAATATGCACTGTTGATCTTGTTTGATCTTTAACACATAGTCTACCAATGCCAAACATTAAACCTCAATCACTTTAACCTCATCTCATGTAATCTTAAAATGATGACTCAACACACTCCATCGATCTTTACAAATTAACTAGGTATTTAATGATCAATGCTCATTATTTGATTAATTTTTACAAATGCTCACTCATCATTGGATCATTATCTTATACCTTTACTCAATTGTTAGACATTGTGCACCTATCCTCATCTCACTACTTCCTAAATTCTTGGAGCAACATGTATTGTTGGTCTTGCTTGAGCTTTAAATATTTAAAAAATGACTAGATATGGGGACCCTCTAAATATGAATGAGTAGTCATTTTTTCACCTCAATAACTTCTTTTACGCTTATTTGCATGATATCAAATTCAGACTAGATGATCTCCTCACATAGGACAATCCAACCATGTGACACACTACTCTTGAAGGATTTGTTTGTGCAAGATATATCACCATTAAAAATCCTTCTCAAAATATTCTATCATAGAGCCAAATATTCTTAAAATTTTTTGGGAGACTAACTTTGCTCCTGCATAACTTTTGTCATGCTTCAACACATGATCTCAAATTTAACACAAATCATCTCTGCTCAAAACTAAATAAACCCATGTGACTAGTTTTTCTTGAAACCTTCACATGTGCAAGATATAACACCATCAAAATAATCACTTGGCTCTTCTTTCCACATTAAAAAATTGGCTAAGTATGGAGAAAGACAGTCAAAATGTTTAGGAGCCTAGCTTTGCATATGCATATCTTTTGACGTGCTATATTGCATAATCAAAAAATTAGTAAAAATAAGATGGGCACAAAAATGAACAAACCCATATGATCATTTTATCCTGACACCTTCACATATGCAAATTCTTACCTCATCAACATGCTTACTCAAATCTTTCTAGCCACATTACAAATTTGGCTAAGTATGGGAAAATAATGAATTTTGATTGAGAAGCCAATTTTTCACCCTCATATCTTTAACTTCACTTTGATGCATGACTTAAGATCTAGAACATAAAAAATATGGACTAATATGATCAAAACCATATGACTAACTCCCCTTGACTCATTCACATGGGACAATGGTGATTTCATCAAACTACCTACTTAGATTTGATGCCATTAGACCCAAACTATCTAAATGAAAACTATGGACTACCAGATGAATTCCACTTATGCACACAAGATCTAAAAGTATAGATAGCATATTAGGGACCTTTTTCACATGCTCCAATCACCATAGTCATCCCTAAACATCTCTAATTAAACAAACTCTAGAGATCAACTGAGCATACTTTAAGCACACTAGGACAAACACATTACACACTTTGTCATTATCACATAGACTATTAAGACACTTCATCCACTCACTAGAACACCTCTATGACATGACCATGACATCATAATGATAAATCTATAATAATTATCAAATCCTTTGATATTTATTCTAATTTTTTAAGGTTTTTTATAGATACCCAAATATTGTAAGAAATTGGAGGTGCAAATATTCATCCCAAAACCATTGTCAATCAACATACACTTCATTATATTTCATGCATATGAACTTGGATAAATAGTGTAAGTTATTGATATATGATGTGATTAGGAGGTAAGTCTTCCTTATAAAAGGTGATCACCATGTTGATATAATTGATTGTATTCATGATAGAATAAAATTATGTTGGTTGTGTAATAGTTGGAAGAGTTGTATCACACAACATTTCATATAAGATATCTTTGTATATTTTTGATCTCTTTAATAAGTCCAAAAAATAAATTTACTAGGGGTATTTCATATTTTATTGATGATATCACACCCATTTTATTGACTAGCTTGTATTTTGGGAGGTGGAGGGGGTTTGAGGAGGAACATGTTAAACACCTTCATTATATCATGACAAATAAGGTGCCCAACCTTGTCTAGAGATCACAACATTAACATTAGAATATAATATAATTTTTGGGTGAATAATAAGAGTAGGACAATGAATGGAATAACCTTGAGGTCTAGGGGCATGGGGAATAAACTTATTCATGCATGTCCTTTGGTGCATGGTGGTGACATGCATTAACTTAGATTAGATATTACAATAATATGAAGTAATGAAGTCTTGAGATTGTACATTATTAATTTTAGCCTTTTTATGACATTTGAATTTGATTAATACCAATATATAGTGAATCCAAATAACACATTAGAAAGAAACATATAATGTGATAACAAAGTTCAAATATGTTAGAAAAATTCATTCATTATTACCATTAGTTTGATTTGAAATTTTTATTTGTAAAAGGGTATTAGGGATGCAAATATAGACTCTATTTTTATTTGTAGGCTCTCAAATATACTTATCCCATTCATGAAATAACCAATGCCTAAAGGGTACTAATTACAAAAAAATCCACCATCCCTTAGACATACTATCCCATCAATTATATGTTTACCCTAGTTTTGAATTAACAATAAAATATTGTTTAATAGGTATAAAAATTGAAATATTAGAATGCTAAAGATAAACAATTATTAACAATTTTGATTACAACTTACTAAACATGAAAACATGTATTTTTTGGAAAACGCTAGAAATAAATTAACTTAGATTAGATATGGGTTCTTAGTTGACTATTTGTAATGTTTGAATGTGGAAATCAACAAAACATAGTACTATGACTAGTCATAATTAGGAACAAAATTTGAAAATGTTTATGGATAAGTCTACCCTCCATTAATATTAGTATAGGCTGGTTGTGTCCTTTAATTATATAATTTTCTATATTTACTGTGAAGAAGTAACGACTATTTTGCCTTATGTGCATGTGTTTATCAATTGGGATGAGATGATTTTATTCTCTTTGTATGACATGAACGTCATTATTTTATTTTTCTTTATTTTGGAAACCCTAGGGAGTATTTGTGAGAGCTAAAAACCTAAAAAAAGAGAGGGAATTGTAATGGGCTAAGATAAATCCACTCTCCCCATTGATGATTGACCACTTCCTATGTATCTAAATACTTTGAGGATGGAATCAAGCCACACATATTTATCCCACCTAAAGTTATTATGAAATTGTGCTCATTGAATATATGTATTTGATACTTGAAAATGATAAATTGACTTTCTTTAAGATGATTTATACTTGGATTGTAATGTGGCCTCCAACCACATAATGGGTTCAACAATCCAAACTAACTCTCATCACAATGAACAACTCAAGAATTCATTCAGAAATGTAATATATTTTTACTAATATTCTCACAAATATAAAATATTGATCAACAAAGCCTATCTCTCATCACATACGTATAATCAAGTTTCTCTCAAAACACAAATACATACTTGGCATCCCAATCCAAGGAGGCACCAAAGGTTTCATATAAATATATCCTCATAAAATTGGCTCATTCCCAACCTAGGCTAACTAAAACAAAGGAAATACAAGCATATATAGATTTTATAAGGAATAATGAATGAAGACAATCTAATATCTATGCCCCACATCACACATGGATGAATCATGACCAATAATACATAGTAAGACCCAAGTAAATGATATACCACATAATCCATGGTGTCATATTTGACCAAGGACAAAGCATCTTGGAAAGTTGGTGCCACCTCTCATGAAAAGTGGAAAGGAAAAAAGAGATACCAATCACGAATAATATAACTTGTCTCCCCACAATCATAAGCTTCCAAAAGGTGATGTATTCTCTTTTTAACCACTCTTTTCATGCCCCACACAACAAATTCAACCCATGCCATCTAAGCACTAAATAATAATGTGTGGATACCTCACTAAGATGAATAGAGTTTGCTACCTTATTAGTGAATAGTATCCCATGAGTAGTGTTGCATGAATAATGTTTTCCCTACTACATTCTCCTCTAGTTGAAATCAACTCAACTCTTGTGAGTTTTCCTAATTGTATCTTTACCATTTATTCTTAAAAAAAGAAAAGTGTACCACTAATTTTTTGGTTAATGTAATATTTCTTGAACCCTGGGATGCCCTTGCATTAGAAAATCAAGGTAAATAATGTGATCTCATAATCACATGAATAAGGTAAGTGGTAAAACCACTCATTTGGTCACATGGAGTAATGACCTTGACTTCCCCTTTCAACACACCAAGTGGACCTGAAAAATATTTTTTTCTTCTCCACTTCTAGTTTCTAACAATATCCCTAAAACCATCCTTATGGTATCACACCTCACATATGAAATCATCCTCTTTAGATAAGATGCTCTACCATGCATCTCATTTTCCCATGTGAGCTCAAGCCCACCACTAACCATCCACCTCCACCAAAATTCCACTTAGGTTTCTTCATCCATCATCCAACCACCTATTGGATCATCTTACACATCACAAAACATACACACTTGCAATTCCTCTCTCATGGATGCAACTATATCCATTTTCTCATCCACATGTGCACTCTCTTGCACAAAAATCTCCTCTATGACTGGAACATGAACACCAAAAAAATATTAATCCATGTATTATTACAAAGAAGATTTCAATTCATATTTAATTGAAGCATGCTCCTCATGATCTTCACTCTCTATATAGACTACCAATGGCCCATTCAAAACAACGTCCATTTTTTTTTGTAATCCTCCATAAATTTAATTTCAACCTCTATACATGATTGCAACTCCACCAAAATTTATTTTTGTGCATTTTATTGCACAACTTCTTCATCCAAATATTCCATCATGGAAAATTGCAACATTATTATTTTTTCTCTCTTCCTCTATATGAAACTCAACATGGATGTAATTTTCTTCACTCATCTCTCCATAATAATTCACAAGGATGTCTCCACCCTCTTTTTCTCTCTACAACTCCTCATGGATGAAACTTTCATCTAAATGAAACTCCACAAGACTGAAATATTCCTTCATATTCTCTTCATCATCATTCACAAGGATGTATTCAACAATGAGCTACTCACATAACAACTCCTATCTCACATTGCCTTTCATGTCAATCTTCTTCTTCTCTTTCTTCTCCTTCTAAAACTCTACATTGTTGCATTATTCACTCTTTTATATAGCTATTTCTCTCTTTAATGTAACCACCTTTGATCTCAGAGAGTCCATTATCTCCCACCCCATCTCTTCTTCCTCTTCACTCTCATATTATTCATATTTTTCCATTAGTAACTCCAGTATTCTACTCCATGTCTTCAATTTATTCATCCATTCTTTCTTTGGTACCATACTCTACCACTCTTTTTCTCCATCATCATACCTACAAAATACACAAACACATAATATCCTCTTATCCTCCCAACAAGATTTGAACTTACTTTGATACTAGTTGATGTGGCCTCCAACCACATAATGGATTCAACAATCCTTACTAAATATCATCAACATGAACAACTCAAGAATTCATTCATAAATGAAATATATTTTCATTAATATTCTCAAAAATATGAAAGCTTTATCAATGAAAGTTATCTCTCATCACATACATATAATCAAGCTTCTCTCAATCTTCTCTCAAAAAACACATACATAATTGACATCCCAAGCCAAGGAGGCACCAAAGGCTTCACACAATATTATCCTCATAAACTTGATTCATTCCCAACCTATACTAACTAAATCAAAGTAAATACAAAAATAAATAGATTTTACAAGGAAGAATGAATGAAGACAATCCAACATCTATGCCCCACATCCCACATGGATGAATCATGACAAACAAGACATAGTAAGACCCAAGGAAATGATATGCCACACAATCCATGGGGGTCATATTTGACCAAGGACAAAACATCTTGGAAAGTTGGTGCCACCTCTCATGGAAAGTCAAAAAGAAAAAGGAGATACCAATCAAGAATAGTAGAACTTATCTCCCCACTATCACAAACTTCCAAAAGGTGACAAATTCTCTTTTTAACCACTCTTTTCATGCCCCACATGAAAAATTAAACCCATGCCACCTAAGCACTCAAGAATAGTGTTTTGGACACTTTAGTAGGATAAATAGTGTCTTCCACCTCATCAATGAATAGTACATGTGAATAGTGCTTCATGAATAGTGTTTTTCCTACTACATCAGCTTGTGACTGATCTTTGTGAATTATATTAAATTTGGGATGAATAGGGTAGATTTTATCAGTATGAAATAGTTTATAAGTGCTCAAGATAGTTCCAATCTAGGAATAATGAATGACCTTTAATTTATATTTATAGTAAAACCTTTTGATAATTTCCTTTAGTTGAATTTAAAAAACATGTGGGAAGACCTAAATGAATATTTTAAATTTGAAAAATATCAGTTATTTAGCATGGGGATGAGGCTACTTTGGGCATAAAAATATTTGGTAGTGCACTTGTCTTCCTAAGGTAGACCTAACCTAGAGAATTAAGGATAAATGTCTCAAGAATGGTAGGGCTCTAAATATGATACAAATAGGTTTGAGTATTAACTTGTAAATTTTTGTGTAGTAGTGATGGTGAGTAGAGGGTTGAACATGCACATAATAAAATAATTATATGAATGGTGAATAATAATCATATAGTTGGGGGTAATAGGGTTGATGGTACCAATATCTAGGGCTTCGATGATGATATGGTGAATAATAATTATATATTTAGGGCTTCGATGATGACCTCAATGGTAAAAATAGTAGTGATAATGACAATAACAATGGTAATGGTGATGAGTGAGGAGCTCAACAAGGATGATGATTTAGGCAAGGGAGTGAACTATAGGAGCAAAAAACATTAGGAGGTAGGGTTAGATCAAAATCATAGTGCCAGGTGGATCAGGAGATGGGTAGTAACAACAAAAGTCATAGGGTATCCAAAATTCATCAAGTGGTGGCAAACCCAGTTCAAGATAAAGTGGGTCTGAGGTTAGAAGAAGCAACAACAGCTTCAATCAGAGTTCCAACCTCTAAGGCTAGAGTTTTTGTTGACTATCAAAATATATCTAACCTATATCACACTTGTGGAGATTTCTATCAAGAATTTATTTTTTTGTAAAAAACCTAATCTCTCCCCTCAGCTGATTGGAAGATGTTCCTTGCCTCCTAGGAACAGTCTGGGTTTGGATGCTAAGGTTTTTTGCTCAAAGGTTAGGATTGACATCCAAGGGTAGGACCAAAATGGTGTGGATAATTTTTTTTATGGGGACATCCCTCTCATTTTTCCTCTATTCCTCCTATCTTTGAGATTTCAAATGAGATCCTTGCAACTATCAGTGTGGAAATAGGATGTAAATCTCTTATTGACTTATGTGTGGGGAAGTGCCCATCTTAGGAAGAGTTCTCTTTGTGGGTAAATTCTTTATGGCCTTATATTGCTAATGTTTCTCTTTCTTGTCTCCCAAATGGCTTCTTTCTATTTCTTTTTTATCTGAAGAAAAGCATAATTATGTTTGGAATAATGGTCCTTGGGTTTTTGGAAAGCATGGTGTGCTCATGTGTCCTTGGGCCCCTTTTTTGATCCTTCAAATACATTTTTCACTAATGATCCAATCTAGGTAAGACTATAGAATCTTCCTTTGGCAATGCATGATTCACGATTGTTACAACACTTAGTTAATATTTTTGGTGTGTTTGTTAAATTTGACTAAGAAGTGAATGTTTTGTAAAAGTTTGTGAGGGTCTATGTGTTGATGGATTTTTCCAAACCTCTCCAACATTATGTAAGGCTTAAATCCTCATATGGGGTTTGGAATAAATTTATCAATTATGAAGGGTTACTATTTAGATGTTTTAAGTATAATCAAGTCAGCCATAAAGTTGAAACTTATCCAAATAAGGCTTCAAAAGGTGTTGGTTCTTGTTGTTTGAATAAATGGGTAAGAAATATTGACTATGCTAATAGGGATCTTGTTAACAGCCTTTGTAACTTAGTGGGTGTCTCCATCGTGGGTTTGAAAGCCTCTTTAAAAATTTATTTGGTGTACAAGGGTTGTGATCTTAATTCAAAAGAGGTATCAACACCCCAAGATTGTTTTGGACTCCCTTCAGATCAACTCCCTTAACCAAAAAAAATAGTGGAACCATAAAATAAAAATACTGAGTTGATGGGTTGTGGTATTAAGTAAATGTTAAAAGGTATCAAAGCACTGGCTTCTCCCTAGGTTCAAGGTTTGTCAATGTTGAAAGGATATTTTCAATTTGAAGGTATATAATAAGATACAAATGTAAAGGAGGAATATGAATAAGAGTTTATCAATTGCTCAATGTCCTTCTAAGTGGGCGATGCTAAATTTTGGTAAATCAAGTAAAAAAGTATGGAAGATAGAAAAATGATTGCAAATTGATGCAATGAATTCTATATATGGTATCACCCAATAAACAATGGAATTTTTGCTTTCAATTAGAAGTAGGTGAATACTTGCATCTCATGGATGTACTACTAGATAGATGGAGATTTATGTGGGATAGAAATTTTTTCTTCTTCTAATCTTTCTATTTGTCTAGTTTTCCTGAGTGGCAAGTAGATCTTCTAGTTGGTGGTGTTTTTTAAGGTAGAAAGGGATTATTTTATTTTACCTTTAGTGATGTGTAATTAATTTTTTATGGATTTTATGGCCTTATTTTTTTATGAATTTTAATATTTTGGGGATTGGGCACCTTATGTGCTCGAGAACTAGTTAAAGATCCGATCAAAAGTTGATATCAAACCAAAAAAAGGAATTGTGTATTTGGGTGCACATCAAGTGGTTTAAGATATGTCAATAATTGACATTTTCAAGTACCTATGACTAGATTTATGTGTCTACACACATAAATAAATAAATATTAGTCCATATAATCAATCAATTTCATCATGTAGTAGATCAAAGCATAACATCCATAGATAAATAACACTATAAAAACTATGAAAAATAGAAAGTAATGTATAATAGTCTACTATGATAAATGGACCCAATATATAAATATAAAATCTTATAAGTGTCTGAATATGCCCCTAGTATAGTCATGCCTCAAATGTAGAAAGGTTTCCCTTATGTGTAAATAATGTAACACATCTACATGTCCATGTATCATATGTAACATGTATGTCTTGCATCCAAATCATGTATAATGTGAGAAACATATGAGTATAAAATATATTTTTAATCACCATGTACATGGAAAATAACATCAATCTATGTGTATTAGTAAAGCATATCATGCATAGGTTTTTTTTTTTTTTTACATATTTTTTTATATTTTTTATATTTGATATATATATATATATATATATATATATTTGTATTTTTAATTTTAATAATGTCCCAACTAATCTATGATGCCATCAAGTGGATGTTCAAGTGAAGGTCTTGGATCAATTGATGTGAATGTCATAAACCATGGATGAGAAGTAACATATGTATCATTTCATAAATTAGAGAAATGATCATAGACTATAAAACATATAACATCATCATCATCATAGTCAATATGAGCACTATTTATTTATTATGCCACATGTTCTGAAAATGGACCAAAATATGTTTAAGCTATGGATTAGATTGTGTGAACAAATCAATAGTCAATGTATTAATATCGTTGAGCATAATATAATTATTATTAATCAAGTCATGTATCTTATGATTTAAAACAAATAATTTATTAGTTAAATCTAAATATGCCTTAATTTTGAAACCATTAGAGTCTGCGTTTGTCATATCAACATTCATATATGGAGAGAGATATTTGAGATTGCACTCAAGTAAATTTGCATCACTTTATGAGGGGGTTATGTTAATCATCCAAATTACCTCCATTGAGGGGTAGATAGAATAAGCCTTTGAATAGGTTATGAAACTAAAATGACTAATATATTAACCTCATTCTTAGTCTTATTAACCTTGGTTTTAAAAGGTTACTTAATTTGAAATATAGTATTAGAAAATGTAGATAGGTTAATCTAGTACGTGTTTTACTATAATGATGCCTTGACCCTTAAGCTTGTGAATCTTGTGTTGTAATGAATCACAATTATCCATCCCATGTCAATTTATTATATGATAACTATAATTTATTCCCCCTATAATGGGATGAATGAGCCATTAATCAATTTCTAATGAAAGGTAGAGTTCATGTCAACTAACATTTGTAACACAACACTTAGTTTATTTTATAAGCTAGTTACCTGTAATGTTGTATCATAATATGTGAAAGGTTCTACTTCCATGAAATTTATGTTATTGATTTGATTTTTCACCGATATTGGATATTCATTAGTTATACATAATGTTATGTGTAGTGATTCTTGTGATTGAGTCAGGATCATGATACATTTGATGATTTACCATAGAACATTCACTCTTTACTTGATTACTTTTTAGACTTTCATCTATAAAAGTGATTACATCATTCATATCCTCATGATTATTTGAGAGGAGTGCCTTCTCTTTATCTAAGCTAGGTTATGCATAAAGGTGGCCTCATAATTTATCAATACTTACCATGTTTGAATAATATTGATATTCCCCTAGGGTTATAAGTGTAAGTTTAGATGAGATAGATAATCATCTATGCTTTTAGGGATTTCATTATCATCATCATCACTATCATCCTTAATAATAATTTGTTTTGGATATTTTATATTAACCAACAAAGGAAGATATGGTATTTTCTCCTTTTGTATTTTAAACACATGCAGGGGTTCATTTAAAATTTCTTGATTAGGTGGCATGTTTGGAAGTGACTAATTTTCATTTGATTTTTTGTCTCTCCTACCTCATATGCATGTTTTCATTCCATTGGTATGACATGTAATGTAGGTAAAATGGAAGAGTGAGGGGAATTAGATTATTTTATAAATCCCTCATTAGGTCTGATTACTTTAAAATACTTGAAAGGTTTTAAATCTGTAAAACATGTATACGTGAATTATTTGTGCACAAATTTTAAGTGTCGATGTAAGGTGGATGGGATTACTTCTATTACATAAATCCAAGGCCTTCTAAGTAGTAGTTTATTATGTAAATGGTTTGGCATCATTTGGAATATATTTATTAATGTTTTGGGCCCCATAGTTACATCCAATGTAATTGTTCCTTCCACTTGACGAGGTACACTATAAAAAAATATAATGTTATTTCATAATAGATTAAATATTAATACCAAGTGTTTGAAGAAACATGATGTTAAAAAATCTCAACATATATATGATATATATAACCACATGCTTAACCTCCTTATTTGATATTTGAACTTAAAAGTGGGAGATTATGCTATATAACATGTTGGATAGGAAAATATTATTTTTCAAATGAAATTGTGTCTTCACTATCCTTTAATATATTAACAAAGGGTGTAAAATAAATTAGTTCTATAATGTTTGGTAAGGTTTCATCACATAGTGTTTTTAAAATAAATTCATTATAGATAGTGGATATCTCAAGAAACTCTAATATAGAGATTTTTTTGAGAGTATTGTTAAGTTGATCCATGACATCATAGTATCTAGTTGTATTAGCTGGTACCTTAGGTAAAAGAGGAAGATTAGGAGGGATATTTTAATTACCTCCACTTTCCTACATGATTAGGTTCCCTACCTCTTTGTGTTATGATAGAATTAACCTTTGTAACTAATATAATCCTAGGGAGAATAATAGGGGAGGGATGTTGGCTATCACTACCATGAGGTCATGAGGAAGGAGGACTGAATGGAGTCATACATGCCTTTTCCCTTCAAGTTGTAATTAGAAGTATCTCAGTTTATTCATTTTCATCTAATGTGTTACTAAGAGGTAGGATTTCATCATGTAGATTATCATCCTTAGTTTTATTGTAGCTGAATTTAACCCATTTTTTACATGAATTATATTTTTTTTTTAATATTTTAGGAAAGAAACATGCAACTATGATAATTATAGCTTGGATTATAAAATATAAACAATTATCATCCATTAAATTCATTTTAGGGTTTCAATTATGAAAATAAGGATAAATTTTAAATCATATTTAGAATTCAAATCGTATTAAGGATAAATTTAAAACCCTAAGAAATATTAAAACCCTAATGTAGGAAAAACATAGGATTTTTGGGTTCATCTCAATAATCAGGTTTACCAAAATGTTTATTGGTTTTTGTATAATATAGTAATAATACAATACTTTGAATTAGAATTCAAATAGATAGATATTTTACTTAGACTATTTGAAATTTAAAAAGAAAGTGGGGAGAGATGTACTTAGATTTTATGATATTTTATCACTCAAAGAAGTCATCATTGATTCTAAAAGATTCTTTATGTATGCTCTATAATTTCTCAAATAATAAAATAGTGGCTCAAACCCTACCTAGACATTATTGATAAACTACAAATTCTATGGTAGTTGGTATAGTCCTAGCTCTATTGGCAGTGTCCCTGTATACTGTGTAAGTTTGTGGGTCTTCAAACCCTTATGCTGATACATTTATATGCTTCATGTGTGTGTGCTTACCTTTGACCTTATGCGCTAATATTTATTTTCCTTCTTCTATTGAGACACTAATTGTACATTGCCAATATTAGAAAAAACACAGGGTTAGTACTTTGGGTTGGAAAATGAGTATGTGCACGGAGTTGGGTAACAATTCCATGGACATACCCAACAACACATACACATTATGGATCAAAATACTTGAACCATAATACATACATGTTATAATAATAACACATATGTGTTACCTCTATTTATAGAAACATGTATGCATTATAGGAATGTGTACACATTCTTATAAGTAAAGGTAATGTGTACACATTACCTAAACTATAAAACAAAAAAACCTAAATTCTCATTTCTAATCATTCCTTCACGTTTGCATTTTGTTAATTGGCATTGGCATTTGGCATTATAGCTCTTCCTTTTGTGCTCTAGATCATGTGGAAATAATTGATTTTGTTATGCATTCATGAGATCAATGATGTTACTATGAAGAAGAGGTAAGTTTTGTAGATTAAATCATTTTTTTTGAATTTTTTGTGAATGTTATGCATAGTTTGATTTGTAATTTATCTCAAACAAGTCAGCATGCTCCACCTAACCATCCACCTAATCCTCCACATAACCCTTCTCCCAACCCTCTAAACTCTCTGCCTAATCCTCCTAACCCTCTGCCTAACCCTCCACCTACCCTCCTATAGTTTCACTAGATCCCCCAGGTAGTTAGGAGGATATAGCTACTCACAAAGTGAAAAAAAAAATTGAAATTGAGTAGATAATTAGGAGAATGAGGGAGCCCACTTCCATGAACACCCATTTCACCTCTTTGGCCAATACCCTAGAGTTAGTATTAGGTTAATTTGACTTGATAATGAGTTAAATTGACATATGGAGATCATATAGGGATATCCATAGGGCTTATTATGCTAACAAAATTTAGCATATGAGGTAAAGAAGAAAGAAAGAATAAAATATCAAATTTGTGAATTATTTATTGACCCAACCACCAATTCCCCATTTCCCATAATGACCAAACATTTCCCAATCCATCGATGCGAACATAATTTGATTAAAGCAAATTTTGGGGAGTGATGGTGGATAGTGTTTGACTATCCACTTTGTAATAACCATGAGGTCCATTTGAAATTTTTGAATAAACTCTATTATGTGTTTGTCCTTAATGAAATTCCAAACTACTTTGACTATGGTGAGTTTTAGGGTTGAAATAAAGGCTCTATGAAAGATTGTGCACCTCATCAACATGCAAGGATCCCTACCCAAAAGCCATTTCATCTAGAGATTCCCTCTATGGTGAAGGAGGTTGTGGAGATAGAAACTTTTCATGTAATTAGTGCACTTATCGATACACTCATTCATAATACACATAGAATTTTAGAGATAGATGCTCAAGATACTCCAACTAGTGGCCATACCCAACCCCACCCATGTAGATGTTGTGGTGCTATATGTATTGGACCTTTAGATGATGATGGTGGTGCTTTAGGGGGCTTAGAGGATATGGTCTTGACTGATGAGTTATTGGCACACACATTTGGTTTAGATAGGTTGGGAGTCTCTACATACATGCAAGTATCTTTTATATAAATTTCATGTTAAATTTTTAAGTTATATTAGCAAATTAAAAAGGAAAAATTTAATTTACACATTTAAATTAAATAATATATATTTATTTTTTTGTGTTCTAGGAGGAGACGTTGCCTTTGACATCAAAAATAGGTAGTGGGCCAACCCATACTACATCTATCTATGTCATTATAACACTATATACATTTATAAAGGTAAAATTTCAAGTGAATCTTAGATACTCTAGATGTACATTCATACACCTTAATTTCATCATTAATAGATTTTGTGTAAGAAAATATAAAATAACTAATATAATTTTGTTGGAATTTTTATTGTTTTATGTATTAACATGGATTGGCATAGTGTTAAAAACTCATCCTCCATCTCAAATTTTTGGTTTTATTTTAAGTTTCAAACTATGTTTGCAATAACCAAAATAACGAGTTGAACATTTTATTGATATCCCACTATATGTAGTTCCCATAGCGGGTCAATCCTAATTAGTAGGATTAGATGTATATATATATATATATAATTCATTTGATAAAATTTATTTGGTACAATATATTTCTATCAATTTCCCATTCAAGCATAACATGTCTTCATCAATATACACACCACTCCTTTCTTTTAAATATTAGCCTCATAGCCAACCACTTGATTCCTTATTATCCTAATCACATATAGCAGTTTAATCTCTATGATCTATATCCAAAATGTTTTTAGATATAAATTCAATTTCCATAAATTCTAACTGAGTGTAACAATTTCATCTCTATCTATGGAGTTATAAGTTTAGATGGCATAGCCTATTGATCCCTGTGTACCTAGTCAATTCTAATTTCTAACCAAACTCTAAATATTTGTTTATATAGAGAGGCATGGAAATCCCACTTGAAGATAAACCCTTAATCCTGATGGGGAATAGTGGGTTGAAATATCCCCCTATCTCACTCCCATAATATTCATAATCTTTATATTTAATTGAAATTCACTTGATCCCACTTTGCCAATGTTATTACTTCTTGTGTTTCATAGGCTCTCAATCAAAAATAGTCATTTGATCTCATTTGATATGAGATAATATACCCCTCTCTATTTAAAGAGATATATAGAGTAATACATTAGATCTCATTAGATTTTTGGAAGAGCATCGACTATAAACTATAGCCTATATGTATATGGCATGGGCCTTTTAACCATTTACAAATAGGGGACCTCACCCCCATATATATAGATGGGGTTGAGTAGTTTTTTACCACCACCTAATTAGGGGGCCCAAAGACCTATTATATCTATTTGTGGGAGAGTTCCTATCTATATCCATGCACTTTCATTACTTGAGTGACATGTTGAATCTATAAGACTATAACACCTTTCATCATGAGAGTCCCCCTAAAATTAATATTGAGTGTTGACAAGACTATAACACACATTATTCACCTTAACCTACTTGAAATGTATACATATAGACCTTTCCTTGAAAAAAATGATGGAAATCTAATTATATATAGTCGACCTAATGTCACCTATAGGGAAACCAAAATCATGCACTTGTAAAGAAAACTATCTACTTACTCTTATATCTATAAAATTTAGTTCTATTTTTTATATGTTTATTTAGATTTTGATGAGACCTATTTTATAAGGTTATAGACACTCTTAAAATTCTCAAGTATAGATTTAGCCCATAAAATCAACCTATCACTCTAGGTGTCTTAACTTGATTAAAACTCAGTTTACAAACTTGTCAACAAACACCTTACTTGTCTTATCACAATGATTATTTCTAAGGTATTTTTGATCATACAAATACTTAGTTGGACTAAAGACTAATGAATGTATATAATTAAAGTATTCAAGGTGTTAACATGATCAAAATTTCAAAATAAATCAATTTAGACACCATAGCTCATAAGACTATCCTCAACTATACCAAGTCACTACCTTAAGACAATTAGGCCTAATGACCTTAATTAGGTTAAAATCAAAAATACACTTAATCAAAGCTATAAAAGAATCTAAACTAGTGTATATAAGTGTATCAAGGATATCTCAACACCTAACTTGCATTCAATGACTCAGTTTCACAAAATTCAATCAAAAATTATCCCTTGTTGTCTTGTCATTCTCCCTCATGAAACTAACATTTCTTGCCTTCAATGTGGTGTTACAAGTCACATGTTTCACATATCCACTTGTCACATTCATGATTCCCATGACCTCATTAGTTTTTTCCATATCTTATGCAAGACTAATTTTTTTAGTAACTTGTTTAATCAATGAATTACCCACGTTATTAATTATTATGTTGTTTGTTTAGCTGATGACTAGGGTGGAAACTCCATCATTGTGATTTGAGATAGACTCAAGAATTGCTACTAAAATTTCATCTACATAGGAACTCATCAAGGTATGTATATTCACTTGTAATTTAGGAGTTTTGTTTTAATAATTTTACTATATACTTTGACAAATATAACTTATATGCACAAATGTATTGTGTATGTAGGGATGTCATATGACATTTGATAGTCCAATTCAAAATAATATTATGATAACTCCTCATATTTATTCATAATTTAACATGCCTTTTCATGTAGCTAAACTTGGCACTAATCCAGTCGATCATCAATGGTAAATTGAGAAGGACCATGAGATTGCGGTAAGTGCATGTTTAAATGATTTTTTTTATATTTTAAAATGAGTTTATTAACTTGGTTTCATGTATACTTGTTAATTTTATAATAATTTTTGTATTTTAATAGGTTTAGATGCAAGGGATATACAAGAATATTACCCATAGTCAAACCTTGGAGAAATCTAAGGCATTGAGGATATCTCCATCTACAAACAGGGCATCCTAAGGAGAATCTTCTTTGAAGAAGACAAAGAGAGGAAGACTATTTGATGATTAGGATGATTTATATGATGTAAATTTTTTTATGCCTATATGGAAATGTATAAATTTTTTGGCATTGTACATGTGTATATGATGTATTCACCCAACATTAGATACTATTTGTTTAGACATGATGTAATTTTTTATATGCCTATATGGCAATGCATGTATTATTGACATTGTATGCCTATATATGGAATTCATACATGGAATTATTATTTTATACATGAATATCTAAGAAAAAAATGAATTAAATCTTGTTTGAATCATTTATTTTCAAATTATTATGAATGATTGGTTTTGAAGTGCTCTTAGGGATTACAAATATTATGAGATTGAGAATAACTTGTTAGGATAATTTTGTAAATTAGACCCTTATAAGAAATAAATAATTTTAGTGATTGAATTTGAATTATGTTTGTATGCTAATGCAAAGGTATAGAGGATAAGTCTATAAAAACATTTTTATCTAGTTTTAAAGCAAACTGATCATATTCACTTGATATGGTTTGATTTGGATCTTCTTTCACAAATAGCTCTTCTTTTGACTCTTTGGGATTAATTTAGCTTCTTACACCTAGTACTTATTCCTTGTAATCTTATTAGAAATTATTTGATGGCATTGACCTCTATCCATAATTTCAAAACTCATCCTTTACCTCATTCCATTCATCTCATTCATAAACTTCATCTCAATATCTTTCTAGTTTATTACTAGGCATCTTCTTTGGTTCTTAAGGATCAAATCTTGGTTTATGTTTCAAGAGCCCAACCTGTTGTCACATATGATCTTAGATAATCATAACAAACCTAATATAACCCCTTTAATTACTTAAACAATCTTTGAATCTCATTCTATACCTTATGGATACAATGCTCTCTCAAGGCTTATAGCCTTTTTTTACTGTATTTTTCCTTGTACAAAATTTTTATGATTTATCAAGAGATTATATGGGAATTTATAGGTACACTCTATCCTTTTCCACGTCTGTCAAATTTCATATCCCAACTCCACCTCTAACTATCACTTCATTCATTAGCCTACCTTTATTTAGGCCTAATTGACACTCTTCCAATCCCTCAGTCCTAGAATCCATTCACATCCATACAATCTCAGGTTAAAACATTTTGATTCATATTTTACATGTATAAGGGATAAATATTACAAAGTTTCATTAAATTCTTGTTGTTAAATCTCTCGAAAATACCCAAACCCTAATATAGGGTCTCCCATGCCTTGTACATACTCTCTAAAGGAAAAATTTGACCTTCCAAATTATCTTATTTTCTTTAAAAAATCCTAATGAAACCTAAAACATCTCATAACACCTTTCCAATGATCAAAAAACCAACTTTGCCTTTATGCCTTTGAGACTACTTATGGGGATTTGAGCCTGCCTCTACAGATTACATGAAGTTTGGAGTGTGAAAATAATTTAAATGTGTTTAATAGGTTTAAAACCATATTAAAATAAATATAAAATAACTACCTAATCTTGTAACCCTCAAACATACCTTAAAACTCCAAAAAGTATGCTTGCATGAATAGTGACCATTATGAGACATGGAGGGGACTATGACAAAACAAAGAGAAATTACACTTTTCATATGACCTTAAAAATATTATTAATGGGTATATTATGATATTAAGACCAATATTATCAAGTTTTAAGTCATTTGGATTTGTACTTTCTCTTGTAGACCCTTTTTACCATAATTTACCTTGAGTTGCCTGTATGCTTTCGTCATGCCAAAACTTGTCTTTCTTCAAAATTTTACATGAAACCCATAAATTTGTTCAATTAAATAGAAAAATATAGGTTTAAAACATCATATTATAGGGTTTTAAGACCTATCCAAGGCCTAAAATTCTTCTTGGTATCCAAAACTGATAAAACTTTTGAAAGTCTCCAATGGCTGCCTTCTTGACTGCAAGAGGACTGTGTCAAAATAGTGGGTATTTATAGGACCTTTAAGATGGTATGGTATGTTTTGGTAGGTCATGGATACCATTATTACCAAAATTTTTTCTTTTAATCAACTTTTAGAAGCCCTAAACTGACCAATTTCTCCAAGGTAGGCTCCAATGTTGACCATGATTTGACATAGGGTTGATTGTACTAAAATAGTGAATAGTTACTGTTGACTAATTTTTGACTCTACAAGTCAAAATTGGGCACCCCTATATGAAAATTTTATCTTTAGATCTTAGGGGTGAATATCATGTCATAGTGTGAGCTTAGATCTCTTCAATGTAATGTGAATGCTATTATCTTTGATCAATTTGTTGTCTAGGTCCTTTTACCTTGTTTGAGTCATGACAATAGGTTTGAAAAAAGTTTAAAAAATAGTTTCAAAGTGCCATATCTTACACATGTATTAGTTGTAGAGGAAGCTAATCATGTGGATTTTTTCATCCTAGTTCAAGGTTCCTATGTATTAAGTCTGAGGTCCTTCATTGAAGCACAAGCAAAATTGTTCATGTTCAAAGACTTGCTACAAAGCATTTATAGACTTAGTCATTTGAGCTCAGTCATTCAAATTTAGGTTTTCCTATTATGTACAAATTCCTTCAAAATAGGTGTTTCACACAAAACCTGTGGTAAATGTAAAAGTGTTCTTTCTTTTGGAGTTTTTATTTTCAGGTTTTTTGTTCAAGTGTTGGAGATTATCTTGGATATTTTGTCTTAAACAATTTCCCTAAAGGATATCCTTTCAGGATAGGGGTCAGAAGTATTTTAGGGAAATTGTCTACATAATTTATTTGAAAGAATTATTCAAATGCAAAATTTCCAAAAGGTACATTTCAAAATATTTGAAGGGTATCTTCCTTTTGGAAGGTTCATTTGCAAGAACTTTGAAGAGTCTTTTTAAAAATGCCAAAGGGGCGCTTGCAACTTTTCTGAGGGGCACTTACATATTTTTTGAAGGACATTGCAACTTTTTTGAGGGGAACTTGTAACTTTTTTGAAAGGATACTTCTCAATCCAAAGGGGTCTTTTTCAAATTGCTAAAGGGTCATTCACAAGAAGCCAAAGGGGTCATTTTAGAAAAGATGATGGTACTTTTTAATTTCCATAAAGGGTATGTTTCCTTTTAAGAAAGGTATTTTTCAAATTACTAAAGGGTCATTCCAGAGTTCCAAAGGTCCACTTCAAAAAACCCTAAGGAACATTTCAAAGAACTAAATGGCCTATTTTCAAAAGCCAAAAGGTCATTCAATAGCCCAAATAAATTAATGAAAAAAAAGGAGCTCAAGGATTTGTTTCAAAAAAAATCCTAAAGGAAAAGACCCGATGCAAAGAGCCGAATGAATTCTCTCAGGATAAAATTCCAAACAAAAATTCCAAAAGAATTTGTTTGGGAAAATTATCTGCATAAATGGTCAAAATTAAAAGTCCAAAAGAAGCTTAAATTTGAGGAAAGTGTTCTAAATGAATAAGGAAGGTGAAGGCCCCCAAATGTCATTTAAAACTATAAAAAATAGTCATTGATGTCAAAAGACTTGGCAGGAACATGAAAGCAAATGTGGAGGTAACAAATGGTTGAATCTTGAGCATCTGACCAAATCAAGCAAAATGGACAGGTTGATGGTTCGAGTCATTATTGGCAGCTGACCAAATCAAAGAGATTTCATGAAATCAATAAACACAAGTGTCCAAAATATGGCTAGTAGTTAGGAAAAGCATTTTATAACTATTTCTATAAGTCCCATTTCCCTTAGTAGTGTTATGTGTTGGCTCCTCTATTTTAGTTTTGAATACTCGTAGATGATTTTTGATAGAAACCATTTCCTGTGTCAATTCTGAAGGTCTTATACCACTTTTCACCATTCTTATGAATAGTTTCAAATAAGTAGACCTCCTAACATGGCATAGATCACTCCACCTCTCTTCCACATGTAATTGTAATTAATTTTCACATATGGACATATGTCCAAGTGACTCTTTAACTTCCTTTTCTTGATCTCTCTCTCTCTCTCTCTATATATATATATATATATATATATAGAGAGAGAGAGAGAGAGAGAGAGAGAGATCAAGAAAAGGAAGTTCAAGAGTCACTATATATATATATATGCATTATTTTGGCTTGTTTTATCAACCTCCACTGGTTATTGGGGAAACTCTAGCCAAATTTGTAATTGAAGAACTCTTTAATAAATATACAATTTTTGTTTCCACTTATATGCTATAATATTTAGTAATGACTTGAATCTTGTTGGTCTAGTCTAGTGAAAGATTATCTTTTCTAGCTTGTAATTTTGATGGTCTACCAATTTACAAAAAGGAGATTATTGTAGGTCTTTGGTAGTATTCTTTTCTAAGTGTAGAGATATCCTAGAAATGGTCCATGATTGTATCATTCTTTGGAATCATTCATTCCCTTCCTAAGAATCATATACCTTCCTGAATCTAGCATATGAAACATTGATGTAATAATGAATCTTAAGTTGTGAGTCTTGTGTGAGAAACACCTCATTTGTCTTTAATTAGTGCTTTTAAATCAATTGAGAGGACATTAAATATTGGTGAATCATCATTTGGTTTCTTAGTTGTTTTCCTTAACCCTTTTCATACACAAATTGATAGGTTATAGAGTGCTTCAAAGAATTACATGAAGGGAACTAGCCATACTAGAGATTTGTCTCAACAAAATTATCAACCATAACAAGAGAGATGTTTCCATTATGCCACTTGGATGAGGAGAGTTGAGAATCTCCTCAAGGGTGTAAATCCAAGTGCCAACAATTTTTTGCATACTTGGTGGGACTTAAAGTCCTAAAAGTTTGTTAAAGATTGGTGTTGGTCTTGGCATAGCTAAAGATAAAAGAAGCATATACATTCAGTACCTGATTACTCTATTAAGAATTCAAGTTTTTGGTTGATGATCAATACTTTTTTCCATGCCAAAGGTAACCAATAGGTCTACTGGTAAAGGAGTACCTTTTAAATTTGTGCAACTACCTCTATATTCCACCAAAAGGTTTAGGTTTGTCAACACTCATCCTTAAAAAAGAGATTTTATGTTTAAAGATTCTAGGTTTGTGTTACATTCCATTCTTAACATCTATAGTGATCATTCCAAGATTGTTAGAATATAACCTTTTGTGCCTTTCACTAGGGCATCTCCCTTACATCTTTCCCAATATGATCAAATTCTAGGATCAACCCTCAAAAGTGTCCCATCTTTTAGTGGGGATGGTCCTATTACTACCATTGAGAACATTAGGAACATAAAAAACTTTTGTAATATCCACAACATTACCCAAGAGAATGTGGATATTAGATTGTTGGATTTATCTTTCAAAGGAAAAGTTTTGGATTGGTATGGGACTCTACCTGTAAATTCTATTGGCTCATGGGATGAGTTGGGTGATCTATTGACTAATAGGTTTGGGAAAATAGTGATCACCTATCTCTAGATAATAAATTGACCAAAATCAAGAGGGAACCACATGAATTCATGTAAGACTTTAATACTAGGTTCCAAAAAACTTGGGATAGAATCCCAACTCTTGTGAGGCCTACACCAAACTATGCATTTTTGTACTACTTGAAAGCATTGAATAGTGACATTGCTATGATGATTCAATATATGGGTGGAAAAACACTACCTGTTACCTATAAAATATCCATAAATACTAAGAATTGTCTTGTCTAAGTGGGAAAGATAGCTCCTAGACCTCTAATTCCTCTATTCCCTGATTTGCATTCTCCTAGTCAAGGTGGATTGGCCACTTTATTCCCTTTGCCTAATCAAGAAATCCCTATAATTGATCCTTAAAATGAAATAAATGAAGTTAAAATATTTCTTCAAAGTGTTACTAACTATTTATTTTACTTCAAAAGACAACAAGCTCAATGTTATAGGCCATATTAGACATACAATCAGTTTGGGCAAACAAGTAGATCTCTTTTCCAAAATAATACACAAGGACAAGGCTAATCACCCATGTCAAGATTTATCAAAGATATAATCTTAATAATACCTCATCCTATAAATCCTTTTTCCCCACTCAAAATAACCTGGTCCAAGAATAACACAACTATCCATCTTTTGAACATGGTCAAGAACAAGTGACTTATGCAAATGAAATGCATAATCAAGGCATGGAAATGCAAGGTAACCATTCTTTCCAATATTTAAATTTTGAAGGATACATAAAATTTGGGGTGTAAAGTGGATAACATCAAACTGATTATACTCTCATAAATCACTTTGAGGGAGAGTTTTGTGTCATCAATCACTTGGAAAATTTAAACAACATTAATGCTAATGTGGTTGCCAACACTAAATCAAAGAAGAGGGATGTGGATGAAGTTAAAGGAACCAATAAAAAACCTATTTTTACCCTTAAATCATCTCCAATGGTTATTCGACATAATATAACTCCCAAAGTGCAAGAAAATTAGAGGATTCCAAACTTTAGGCCAGCTCTTGCAAGTCTACCTACACAAGCTACTTCATAAGACATTGGTGCTCCTAAAGATTTGCCTAAAGTGAAAAATCCTCCTACCAATGTGGTGGACCAGATGAAGAAGATTCAAATGAATATCTCATTATGGGACTCATTTAAAATTCTATGGTATAAATATATACTTTAAAAGGAACTACATGAATTGGGTAAGCAACCTAGCCCACCTAAACATGACAATGTGGTCTTAGTGAATGAAACTCAATCAATTGATGGTCAAGAAAAGAAAAATGAAAAGACTCATCCATTTTATCTCTATAATAATTGTGATTTATTGGTAAATAATTTCATTATAGATAGTGTGGCTAGCACTTTAGTCATGTCTAAATGTATAGCTAATAAACTAGGGTTGAAGTATAAGCCAATGACTAAGGGAGTCTTACAATTAGATGGATCACTAGCCAAGAATTTTGGGATAGTAAAATGTGAATTTGATACTTCATTCTTATCCTAATTTTCATATTCCTCATGATGTGGTGGTGACATATTTATGTACATACTTTTCCCTTTGCTTATCAAGAGATTTTAAAGCTAAAATAGATGGGTACTTGGCAGCTAATTGGTCCTACATGGTGTTTAGAACAAAGTATGGAACTAAGGCGAAGATTGACTCTGAAACTATACACAAATATAACTTAAAACCATACTCACCTAAGGTGGAAAATGTTAACTATGCCATCATTGATAAAGAGGAGATTCCCATTGACCAATCTCCATCATCTTCCCTTGAGGGAGTTTATGGTTTGTGCCAAAATGAGTGGGGAGATGAACACTATGAACATTATCCTTACAAGTTTATTGAATAATCTGGTCCTAGAGTCTATTATATGAATGATAATGAATATTTCATGCCCAATTTGATGAAGTCAAGTGAAGATGTGAATGGCTTGTGGTAGCTCTTCTTTGATGGGTCTAGAATCAAGATTGGGGTAGGTGGTGGAGCAACGTTGGTTTCACCTTCCAAGGAGAGGTATTATTCAACATTTAAATTTCAGTTCTCATGAAATTGTAATGTGGTAGAGTATGAGGCCCTTATCCATGGCCTTGAATGGGCTAAAAAAAGGAGTTAAGGAACTACAAGTGTATGGAGATAGTGAGTTTATTGTGAATTAAGTTAAAGGACAAAATTTGACCAAGAAATCCTTTTTCAAGTCATACAAGCATAGAGTTTGGGATCTTGTAGAAGATTTCATGGATTTTAACATCATCTATTCCAAGGGAAGATAATAAGCATGATGATAGGTTGGCAGTAATTGGAGCTCAGTTTGATGTTCCAAAAGGGATAAAAGAGGATAAGAGCCAACCTCATCTAAAAGTGATTGTAAGTCCCTCCATATCAAATAATGTCACTAATTGGAAGGTGTTTGATAGTGATAAAAAAATAGCACTTTTTATACAATAATAAGTTGAGTTTTATTCCAAGAATTAGTCTAAAATACAATAACAATATGGAGGATAGATTATGCAATTGAAGTCTAACAAACTCCCTAAAGGCCTAGTCACTCTTGAGAGCATATTCAATGATGATGCCCAGCTAAAGAAAGAGAAGATAATCATATCTACCAAGCAAGAAAAATATGAGAAGGTCAGATCTTCAAAAATAAATTTATTTCACTTGGGAAGGTATGCACTAGCAAAGAGAAACATGCTTTCATTGAGTTATGCAAAGAATTTTTTAATGTCTTTACATAGGAGTATAATGATTTAAAAGGTTTTGATCTAAATATAACTCAACATACCATAGAGGTAGATGAGAATACTAAGACTATTAATCAAAGGAAAAAGCTAATCAATCCCAAGATTAAGCCTCTCATAAGGAAAGAACTCACCAAACTGATTGTGTCCAAAATCATCTTTCCCATTAAGCATTCATCTTGGTTGGCAAACCTAGTTCTTGTTAGGAAAAATAATGGAGAGATAAGGTTGTGTGTTGATTTTAGGGACCTGAATAGAGTGTCTTTGAAAGATCATTACCCACTCCCTTCCATGGAACAAATATTGTAAGTTTTGGTTGGTAGTGAAAGGTTTTCTCTCCTTGATGGGTATTCTGGGTATAATTAAATTTTGATAAAGGAAAGTGACCAATATAAGACAACCTTTACAACTAAATGGGGTACATATGATTATAGGAAAATGACTTTTGGGTTGTCTAATATTGGAGCTACTTTTCAACATGCAATGAATATGGATTTTCAAGGATTAATCAATGACATTGTATTGGTATATCTTGATGATGTGATAGTTTTATCCAAGGAAGAAAAACATCATTTGAATCACCTAGGGAATATTTTTGAGAGGTGTAGAGAGTTTGGGATCTCTACAAACCCAAAGAAGTATGTGTTTGTTGTTTATAAAGGAAAACTCTCAGGCCATATTATTTCCAAAAATGCTGTCTATTGATCCTGAAAGGGTAAGTACCATCTTGGCATTGCCTTTACCTAAACATAAGAAAGGTTTGAAAAGTTTCTTTGGAAAGATAAATTTCATAAGGAGATTCATTCCTAATTTTACTAACTTGATCAAGCCTTTGACCTCCATGCTAAGGAAGGATGAGATGTTCACTTGGATAAGAAGAAGGAAAGAAAGTTTTGAGGAGATCAAGCAAGCCATTACCCAAGATCCTACCCTTGCAAGTCTAAACTTATCCAAAGATTTCAAACTGTATAATTTTGGGAATGAAGAGATAATATCTGCCATGCTTACTCAAGTTAATGATGAAAATTTTCAATCACCTATTGCCTTCTTTAGTCAAGTTTTGGAAGGCTATGATATAAGGTACACATATGTTGAGAAATAAGTGATTTCAGTTATAAGGTGTTTAAAAAATTTTAGGCATACTTTGTCTAAAAAAAAGATTAACATTTTTGTGCCTCATCCTAGTGTGAAATACTTTATATTGAGAAGAGATTTGAATGAAAAGAGGGCAGGATGTATCACAAGGGTGATGAAATATGATGTGGAGATCAAAACTATCAAGTTAGTGAAAGGAAAATGACTATGTGAGCATCTCACTTTAGACTTGAAAGAGAAAAAAGATTTTTTTTTAGTACTTCATGATGACTTTGTGATAGTTGTACCTTCATCTATGAGAAGTTGGACATAAGACATGATCCATTTCCTTCAAACTGGTGAGTGTCCACAAGGTCTTGAGGGCCAAAAGAAGGTACTTTAGGTTGAAATTTATTCCTTATGTACTTGTTGATGAAGTTCTATTTAGAAAGGAATTTTCAAGTGTGATTTTGAGGTGTATTGATTCAGATTAGATTGATAAATTATTATTTGAATTCTATGATGGACCAACTAGTGGTCACTTTGCTCCACAAACCATAACTGCTAAGATTATGAGGGATGGTTACTTTTGTCCTATCTTGTTTAAGGACACTCACGCTTGGGTAAGGAAATGCCAAAAGTGTGCTCTCTTTGGATGCAAAGAAAATCTATTTGCCTTGCCTCTTCATCCAATCCAGGTTGAGCAGCCCTTCATGCAATGGGGTTTGGATTTCATAGGCCTAATCAATCCACCTTCTAGTGCTGGTCATAAGTGGGTGTTGATAGCCACTAATTATTTTACAAGATGGGTGGAGGCTGTATCTCTTAATGAGGAAAATGAAAACTTAGTCATTAAATTCTACGAAGGTATAGTAACGAGGTTTGGATCTCCTTCAACAATAATCTCAGACAATGCCTTGGCTTTCTTAAGAACAAGAACAAGTGAGTGGGCTTTGAAGCATGGTATCTATCTTAGTACCTCATCCAACTACTACCCCCAAGGGAATATAATAGCTAAGTCCACAAATAAGAATCTAATAGATATTATAAATATAATGATGGAAGAGAATTAAAGGACTTGGCATACCAAGTTGAATACAACCCTTTAGGCTAACATGATCACCCCAAAGAGAGAAATTAAAAACTCACCATATACACTTGTCTATGGAAGGGAAGCTAGACTTCCTATCTCACTTGAGTTACCAGATTTAGAACTTACCAATTAACTAAAATTGTTGTAGAATGACATCATGAAGGTCAGGTTATGTGAGTTAATGGATTTTGAGGAAGCAAGAAATCAAGCTATGCACACTATGACAACTCACCAAGAGAAAACAAAGAAGTATTTTGACAAGAAATGCATGTCAAGGAGTTTCAAAGAAGGAGACATTATCTTAGAATGGGATAAAGATAGGGTCAAGCCTGGAATACACACAAATTTTGATGCTTTGTGGAGTGGCCCATATGTGATCACATATTCAATGCTTTCCAACTCTAAAAGTTGGATGGAGAGGAGCTACATATCCTAGTCAATGGGATATATCTAAAGTATTGTTACTAAGATTATCCTTTTCATTCATACATAGTTTCCTACTTTCTTTGTGTTCCCTAAATGCTTATGCACATGTGTGAGTTTGTCCTTATCTTGTGTTGTGTTGTCTTTGCTTGGTCTTGTTTTTGTTGTGTGGTGTGTTTTTTTGTGTTTGGTTCTGGCATATCTTTGTTAATCATCTTCAAGAATCCATTAAATCTATTAGCACCTAATTAGATAAGGCTACCTCTTTAGTCAGTATAGTAGGCATACTACCCCTACAAGTCACTATTTTGTTGACTAATTTTTGACCCTATAGGTCAAAATTGGGTACCCCTATATGAAAATTTGATATTTAGATCTTTTAGGGGTGAATATCATGTCATAGTGTGATCTCAAATATTTTTAATGTAATGTGAATGCTATTATCTTTGATCAATTTGTTGTCTAGATCCTTTTACCTTCTTTGAGTCATGCCAACATGTCTGAACAGAGTTTAAAGAATAGTTTCAAAGTGATAGATATTTCACATGTAGTAGTTACAGAGGAAGCTGATCATGTGGATTTATTCATCTTGGTTCAAGGTTCTTGTGTACTAAGTTTGAGGTCCTTTGCCGAATCACAAGTAAAAATTTTCATGTTCAAAGACTTGCTTCAAAGATTTTTAGACTTAGTCATTTAAGCTCAGTCAATCAACTTTAGGTTTTCCTATTATGTATGAATTCCTTTAAAGGAGGTGTTCCACACAAAACCCAGGGTTTTTATTTTAGAGTTTTTTATTCAAGTGTTGGAAATTGTCTCAGACATTTTATCCGAAACAATTTCCCTGAAGGATATCC
>JARHVA010005742.1:807500-1042500 GCA_037957365.1 Torreya grandis | reverse complement strand
TCATGCATGCATAAAACCAAAACTATAAGTCATATGGAGGAATCCTAAGATGCCTCCTATGCATGGTAAATCCCTATAATTTCACCAATTATATAGTTTGAATCACATATAAGATCAATCTATGGTAGAAGTTACAGTAATAGGTCCTAAAATGCAACTTTTTGGTAGTGAAGAGATAACTTGTTAACTTCCAACTAGTAATTTTGCCTCCAAGACTAGCAGGTGCATATCCATCACTTAGAGCACATATATATAGGCAAATTACATGTGATAAAATTATTGTGACATCTAATTCCATATGTAAGTGCATTTTTAGTACTATTCTAAAGCATGGAAAAACTAACAATAAATGTTGTCAAAGTTGACACTAGAATCTAAGAACTCAATTTCTAGTGGTTATTGGCTAAAAATTGGCACTACCAACATGTTTGAAGGGGTAGATAATGTCCAATACTAGGTTATTAACATCCCATCTGGTCTGGTCAACAAACCTACCACCCATTTAGGGCTCAAGAATGTCCTTCCTAATATAAGAAAGATGTTGATTTCAAGCATGCATAAATTTTTTTGTAAGTCATATGGATGAACCATAAGATCCTTCCTATGCATGGAAAATCCATCTAGTTGCACCTTGAATCTATTCTAAATCACCTTAAATAGAAATTCATGTTAGAAGTTGTAGTAACGAGTCTTAAAATATAATTTTTTGGTAGTGAAGAGATAACTTGTTGACCTTTAACTAATAATTTTGCCTCCAAGACCAACAAGTGCAAATCCACCACTTTGAGCATGTCTATATAGGTAATTACACATGATCCAATGACCATGAAATATAATTCTACCCATAAGTACATTTTCACTACTATTTTGGAACATAGAAACACTGACAACAAATGTGTTTGGAAGGCTACAAAGAGAAATAAACTTGTCATGAGAAATTGTTCAGGAGTATGTAAGCGCTAAGTAATTTTAGTAATATTCTCTTAGCTTCAAGAATATGAAATTAATTATTAAATAGTTCTAACCATGTGAAGGTGGAAGCTTATTTGGCACCAATAACCTACACATAAATGTTAGTAAGTAATTAAAGATGAAATTTATGCATGTACTAGCTATAAAATCAAAAACATTTGGTAAAATTGATTACATTTACATTTTAAAAGTCAACATACCTATGAATTTCAATCTAATCAACCACTTGGATCTACTCTAATATTGATAATATTAAGAATAGCTTCATGATCTGACTCATGAAATTTCCATAGATTCTTGTTTCTTGTCCTCCCATGATATTTTTATAATTGAATATTTATTGCAAGAACCAAATTTGAATAGTGCAGTATCTTCCTATGCAATTTAAAGTCTTCAAAAAACCATACATTTGAATTTTTTATAGGATATTATTGAAGTCAAGCTTCAATGACTACCATAGACCCACTGGGATAATAAATGTTTTCTCCATCTATGATTAAGGAAGTCAATTTGTCCTTTCCATCTACACATTGACATAAGTAGTAATATGTTCCGTCTTCATTATCCTCATCTGCAATGACTGAAAAAACATGGCTTGCATCATAAAAATTAATTTTTAATGACACTATGAAGATAGATAATGAGAATAAATAGTACATAAATATTAATCTTCTACATGGTTATACTAGATCAAATATATATGGTCAAAGTCATGTGATGATGTCATATCTTTAAGTTGTAATGATGGTGGAACTTGATATGTGTTGATTGGAATTAGATGTCTAAAACTCTAGTCATCCACCCACTCTTGTGACTCACACTCATTCCAAATAGATTCTATGCATGCATAACAAAAGCATGTCAAGTGTTGAGTATGAATAATTCAAAAACCTACATTTGAGCTATGAAAGAAATGGAACTCATTTGAGCCTATTAGAGCCATACAATCCTCATAGTTTTCCAAGTCTTTTTCCTCCATTAACCAAAAATGTCTATGAATAGTATAATTTGATTGAGCACATGACATATGTTCTCATTACACCATTCAGCCATATTTTTTGCATCAATTAAATTAGAAACATTGTCAAATTTTAACTCCTCCCTTACAAAAACTCTTTTTACACATGCTACAACACCATTATGTTCCCCTTTTCCATGGCCAACCTTAGTGAAACTCCAAATATGTTCTACACCAGTGCTAACATGCATCCTGCTCAACCAATAAAACATCCATTAATTTTTGAATTATGATGTGTAATTATTTGACCAAATGTAATGATTTTTGAAAGTAATGTTCCTATGAGTCAACTATCCATAGAAATTCTCAAAACAACCTTGCACATAATCTATACAATGTGATCAATCATTACCAGTATATAAATGGTACTCCCTTAATATTTTTTGATCTTCCTCTATACTATTAGGTGGATGCATGAATGATATATGCATGAATATGACAACTTGTGTTGAGTTGTAATATTGCGATTGAACTTTCATTTATGGTTTGAATGTGTAATTTTTAGTAAAGTACATTAATAAAACAATAGAATCAAGTGGGAATGTATCCTTGCTTATCTTGAAATGTCCATCCAACCATTTAGCCCTATGTATGTACCTTGCATACTCATAAACAATTTTTTCCATGAATTTGACCATAAATTTTGAAATAGGTATCTCTTTCATAACAAGCTCACACATTTTAGATTCTTTACCATATTTTAATTGATAAGTCATAGATGTGTATTTTCTCAAACCAACTAATTCCTATCCAATTGCACTTGTACACTCCTCATGGATACATTTTTTTAATTTTGACAATCCACCACAAATGCTATAATTTCCATCCAAACATGCTTTCTTATAAAAGAACTATCTATTTGGTCTTTCACAAAAAATATTTGGAATAAATTCCCTAGCTAATTTTGGTAGTTATTCCATACCACACTCTTGAAAATTGTTGTTACTATGCAAAGTACAATGAATATGGTGAGAAACATCATAGTGCACTGAAAATTTAACATGTTGCCTACAATAAGTGGTGCGTGTGTGATTTATTTTTATATAAAAAGGTTTAAACATCTCAAAAAATCTTTGACTAATAGAAAATTTTGGATGTTTTTTCAAAAACTTCGAGTACAATTATGTTTGAGTCATATCCAAGAAATGTTTTGGATGTGGTTCACAATTATGAGAACCAATTCTTATTTTCACTACATCTTTTACAATGGGTGAAACTCTTATATTATCTTTCCAAAATTGTGCAAGTAAGTCTTTCAAAGCATTAGCTATAACATTATCCTTTCATGGAAGTCTACCAGATAATGGCTAGAGTTCTTTCGTATTAGGTTCATTAAGTCTTTCATGTCTTGAAATTTCTTTCATTAATGTTTTTTTATTTATATCAAGTGTTTGACTTATTTTTGAAATCAATCATTTTCCCCTATTTTAGCACTTATTTCACAAGTTATCATTATATGTTGGGAAACATTACAATCTTTGTTGCATGATTTTGGGCCTACAATATAATATGCATCATGTAGATTTTCAACAATTTCATAATTTTCATCATCAATGTTAGATGTTTTTAGTCCTAATGTGTATATTATAGGTCTCATCTTAACCAATTTCATCAAGGAAACAAATAACTGACATCTTTGACTATCATACTCCAATCTATGAAAGAAACTATCCCAAATTTCTTGATATAGTATTCTTGAATGGTAGTTAGACATTTTATTATTCATTGGTTTCAAAATATTTTCATCAACTTCAATTAAGTACTTATCTTTTCTACACACAATTCCTGGAGGTGTTGTTATTGTTAGAATCTGTTCAGAGGATGTTTCAAAATCATTATATGTTTCCATGAAATTTTTTTCATCATTTATTTCTTCATTATATGTTTCCATTAATTTTTTTTTATTTTTAATTTCATCATTAGTTGATTTCATTACATTTTATTCATTATTGGTAGATAAAGTATCACACATAGGCTCTTCATCAACAAAATAAAAAACTTTAAACATTGAATTTGAGTTTCCAACATTATCCAAATTTTTATTGTCAATTTCATCATAATTCAATTCATTATTGTGAGTTTCATCATAATTTAATTTATTATTGTTAGTTTCATCATTATTCAATTCATTATTGTCAATTGACTTATTATCTAAGGCATTTATCTCATCAGGGTTAGTGTTTGTACCTTGTCTAGAATGAAATGCTTACATTCGTATATTATTTTTTTATTTCAACTCTTCTAATTTTTCCAGAGTTTTTTTTCTTCAACTTATTCCTCTTCTTTGAACACGAACCAAATCCAATTTTGACAAAAGCAACCAAGAATGTACTTCAAAATGTGGGGTCCAAAAAAAACTTCAAAAAAAGTATGCAGAGAATATGTAGAGTACACAAGGAATGTCTGTGGAGACATCAATATTGATTTGAGATAAAAATAAACATTGAAAAGTAAATTTTTGTTTTACTTCAAGGAATGCGTACATGTTATAGGAATGCATACGTGTTTATTGAAGTATAGGGATATACTATAAAAAATAAGAACAAAGGCTCATATTCAATGCATTAAATCCCCTATAATAATATAATATGATAAAATAAGACTCAATGAGACTATAATATGATGCATAAATCCCTAATATGATGCAATAAGACTATTAGATGTTGTAATAAGGATAACATATGATGCATTAAGGCTCAATATGATGCAATAAGGTTATCATACGATGCAATAAGACTATCATATGATGAAAAAAGACTATCATATGATGCAATAAGATTATCATACAATGTAATAAATATCTAATATGATGTAATAAGGCTATCATATGATGTAATAAGGCTTAATATGATGCATAAATCCACAATATGATGTATAAATATCTAATACATGATGTAATAAGACTCTTGATAAGACTATGAATCAATAAAACTATCATATGATGCAAGAAGGATCAATATGTAAGATAAAATGAGCTAATTTTGCCTAAAATCCCATCATAGGTCCTTACAAAACTAGGTGAATAATGGGTTCAAAAATTGGCACTAATCACATTCATGAATTTATGAATTTGTGATAAAATTAGGGAACTTAAGGGTTATGTTTGTTATGATTTAGGGTTAGGGGTTTAGTGTAATGGGTTTGTACATGTGTATATGCCATGAAATTAGGGTTTAGGGGAACTATACATGTTCAAGTGATAAAATTAGGGTTTATGATCAAAATGTCATGAAACATGACCTAATTTAGCCCCTTGAATCATATAGTATACTCTAATTTAGGTTCAATGGGTTGAAATTAGCCATATTTGCATTTGCATTTGTATTTCTAGTTAAATTAGGGTTAATTAAGCCATACATGTTGAATCTAGATTATACAATTGATTGGGCCATAAATTTCGTTTAGGGGCTTAATTTTGTCCAAATAACATCCCTAATTTAACTAATTGACTAATTAGTTCAATTCATGATAGATAGAATCATATTTAATTTCATTCTAAATCATATATCATCCTCTTATAGTTACATCAAGAAGGGGTTCAAATTGGCCTCCTATGCCTCCTTGATTAAATTGCCCCTATAATTGAACCTTGTTATGCCATGTGTGTACCTAGTATAACCAAGAATGTTAAATCTATCAAAGATACATCAAGTCTTGGAAGTTTTAGAGTTGATAATGCCTTAGGAGGTCAAATCTAAATAAATATCACCACATGTACCTCATATGTGCTTAGAAGTATCAACATGGAAACCCATACTGAGTTAAACACTTTTGTAGAGACCACAAGACCATGTTACTACCATATTATTTCAATTATGTTTCAAGTATTAAAAGCATTAAAGATATATTAGATCCCTATGAGGCCTAATCTAATTAGATACATCACCATGTTTTTATCTTGTACACATATATACTTGTGTTAGAGATTTAACTGTCAAGTCCTAAAAGCACTAGATTTGTCAGAGCCTTAGGATGCCCAATCTAATAAAATATTACCACATGTGTATGTCTAGTACACTTGGAGAAGTGTTAGACTTGTTAGATATGCACATATATTCTATATCCCAAAATCATCAAATATGTTAGCACCATGGAAGTCCTGATCCAATCAAATATGGTCATGTGTACTTTTGTACACCAAGTGGCCAATTTGAACAGATAAGACCAATATGTTGGGCCTAGCCCCACTGTGTCAAGTCATCAAAAATAATCAATGATCTCATCAACAATATGAAACACTTGGAAAAATATGAACGCATCTTAGATGCCATGAGTGTCAAATCTAAGCATGTGCATGTTGTGCACTGTTTGTAAATTTATTATCTCATATGAATAGATCTCATGATATTTGATACATAGACAGGTTCTAACCAATCCAACTCATGCCTATTCATAAATATCATACATATATATAAGCCAATTTTTTTAAAGATTGATATCAATCTCATCATCTCATGTCTAGTAAATAAGTCACATGATGCAAGCCTATTATAGGTTGGGCCTAGCCTTGATGTGTCAAGTCATCAAAAGTAATAAATGATCCCACCAACAATAAGAAACAATTGGAAAAATATGAACACATCTTAGATACCATGAGGGCCAAATCTAGGCATGTTCATGCTACACTCTACATTTATTAGCTCACATGAGTGGAAATCATGATATTTGATACCTAGATAGGTCCCATCACCTCCAAAAAATCCAATTAAGGCCTATTCAAAAATTTATCATACATACATATAAGGAAATAATGTTTAAAGATTGACATCGATCCAAACAACTCATGTCTAGTAAATAATTCACATGATGCAAGCCTCTGACTTCCCATTACTATAAAAAAATTATCATGTGGAGCCTTTTAAGGTCAGATCCAAATTGAGTGAGCACTAAACATTATCAATTTTATATGTATGCATTCAAATTATTTTTATCCCTCTACCTTGAATTACATCTAGATCCCAAAGTACATTCATATTAAGTCCTACATGTAGGAGAGAACACAATTCAATAATGGACTCCTCAACCTCAAATCCCAAGTTGAAGTAAGAATTATGAGATACTACTTTCTTGCAGTACACATCATAAGGTTTAAGCTCATTAGAATGAAATATGAATAATATGTTTGAAGATATGTATAAAATATATAATGTTGAAACCTTTGGTGAGGGGGTGCACATTGGTATTCAATTCTGATTAACCATCTATATGAGGTGAGAAGTTCATCATCCACATGAATAATTATTGGGTCCCTCTGCTTAGCATCATCTTTGAGGGGAAGCAGGTTTCGGATTGAGGGGACATTATCACCTTTAATGTATCTTGAATAAGCTCAATAGAGTTTGAGCTAGGGAAACTTATACATATGTCATATTTGGTCAATGTCAGGTCTATGCCATGCTATATTTATAAATCATAACCATCCCTTAATGGTTTTGAATAAGTACTCTAGTGTATTTAGATATTTTCTAGGTTATACATTCATCACTACAGGCACCACATCTTAAAACCACATCATCACTAATGGATACATGTGACCATTTAAATTTTATTGAGCTCAAAACCACATCTTATACAAAAAAAATGCATACCTAACTTGACCAAAATATTTAGGAAAAACATGTACATACCTTGTACCCATTATCCTACTTTTCTATCTTACCATCCCAATTACATAGTAAGGTATACAAATTTATAGTATTGATAAGAACCAAGTGTTGTATAGCTTGAAATTGTTGCATCCATGGTACAACTAGGACTATTTTCATGTCAAAGACACACTCTTGAGATGAGGTGGGAATGGATGGAGTGGTTGATGTTTGTCCCATGTGTGATGGAGGGGTAGATAAAGGAGGTGTACAAAATAAAGGATTAACCATATTTTCACAAGAGATCTTAATTTTAGGCAAAATTTGAACAATGTATTTGAATACATTAAGAGAATCTTAAATAATTGTAATAATAGAATATTCTTGTTATACTTTAAATTGTGACCTTAGAATGCACCTATTGAATTAGATGCATTAAGTGACCTTGGAGGAAACTTATGGGACTTTATTCATCACATTTTAGGAATTTTTTTGGGGCAATCTAAGGCATGATTCACAAGTATTGGGCTCTATTAGATAAAATTCTTAAAATAGATATCCAAGAGATTCACTGTTACACCAAGGTCTCACTTCTTATTTCTACTTACACAATATTATATATACAGCATAGTTCGATTCAATGGGTTTGCCACTTAAATAAATTAGTTTAAAACTTATAAATAAAGGGGTATGGTCAAATATATCAAAGAAACAATAAAAGGGTAAGATATGATTTTAGGCAAGTAGGATAATATCAATAAGAAACATGAAATTTAAGGGCAATTAAGATTTTAGGCAAGTAAGGTATTAAGGTATATCCTTGCCCTACTAGGGGAAAGGTCCCAATAGCTATGCATGTTCCAATTTTTGAACAATGTTTTTATTAACATGTGTTCTATTGACAAAACGTATTGGTGTATATAAATATTAAAGTGCACCAGAAGTTGGACATATAATATCTAATAATTACTCAACATTTATTATATAAAATTAAAAGTAACCAATCACATCTTTATAAGTAAAAATCAAGTACTGACACTCTAATGCATAATAATTGGTACTCTAAAGGTTAAGTTTTGATCATAGGTTTAAAAAATGTATTTTATGACCTCTCTTGATAAAATTAGTTATATTGTAAAATGTATAATGTGTTAGATCTTGAAACCTTATTTATAAGTAGTTAAGATGACATATTAAAATGAGTAATTTTTTTGAAGTCTAATGTGATGTTATTGCACCTTCATTCACTATCCAAAGTTAGGATGCATGGCTACTGGGACCTTTCCCCTATAAGAAACACATAATTCATTTCTTTTGTGTTATTTCAAAACAACACATATGTATTATATAACACATATATTTTATGTGAGTTTGAATTAAAAATTGAGCCTCTTAGGCTCATAAATGGCTTGGATTTCCAAGCCAGAGGCTTGTGACTATGCATCTATAGCCGAGACCAAGAGTTTTGACAAAAATCAACAAATTTCAATTTCAATCACCAGATACACTATGGATTTAAACATCAAAATTCAAAAAATTATTAATGCCATGACGAGCATGCTTCTTATTTCCAAATATATGATTTTTATAATTTTTAGGCTATTTTAAGGGTTCAAACTATATTTATTTCTAACTACACTTTTTTTAGGTCACTGCATGCCACACATATACATGCCTATTCATGTTTATGTACTTTGTTTTTCATTGATCCAAATGCAAAAAAAATTATATGGTAACAAACTAGGCCTAATTCTACACACATTAAAAGAAAATCAATTTTCATTTTATTTAGGTAGTTAGGGGGGGCTGCACAGCTGGCTATCCATTTTTTAATCAGTTTTTAGGATCTAATTAATTTTAAAAGTAATAAAAAAAATTCATTGAAAAAATATTAAAAAAATTCATAACACACTATAATATCTTATCTAAATATTCACTAGATGGTTTCAAATAATATGTAATGATGCTAAAAAAATGGTGGGTAGCATGACCATCTATCTACTATGTTTTCTTGAAAAAAAGGGATATCCTCTTCAAATTTTAGATGTTTGACCTATTTATACTTAACCATTTTTCAAAAAAAAAAAAAAAAGTTTTTTGGAAACTATACTTGAAATGCTAAAATTCATTTTTTTATACCATCTTCAAATTTTAAGTGTAGGCATCTCAAATTATCTACAAAAGTTCAAATTTTGAAATTTCAAAAAAATCATGTCCATGGATAGGACATTTTTTGTCCCCAAAATGTGTGAACTTACCCAAATACAAACCACTCTATATAATTGAGCATTTTATATATTACAATACTTTGAAGAGAGCTCAAACTGCATGCAATTCTCCCACTTATTTTTGTACATGTACCATTTTGATCAAGCTATAATGCAATGCATTGTTTTAATTTTGACATTTGGCACCATGAAACTTTGACCTTTTTGTGTAATCAAAATTGGATGTAGGGATACTCCTTTGAGGTGTTTTTATAATTTTATGACTACGTGATAATGCCTAAAGATTTTTCTAGTGAATTTCTTAAGTTTGATAGGACTTGCCAAGAAGAGAACCAAGTGAGTGATAAACTTAGGATTTATTTTTATTTATAGATGATTCATTGTTATTTCCCACTTTAATAAACACATTAAATGTGTATTAACTAATTTAATGAAAACTTAATAATTTAAAAAATATCTTTTGAGTGTTCCTATACACCGTGGGTAGTGGTAGACACTTATTGTAACCATAACTATCCAACTATTATTGGTATTATCTTGGGAGTTAAAATCAAATATTTGAGATATAAAGAAGGCCTAGATGTAGGGTTATATAATTTTTGTATTGAATAAAATTATCTTTATTATTTATATATAGTGAATAGTGTTGGCCATAACAAAAAGTGGGTAGATGGATAAAGGAAAAATGTGCATAAGTGTTAAATGTGTATGCAATGTAAACATATGTAAAAGTTTCAAAATTTAAAAATTAAAAAGTATTTAATAACATTTTAAATGAATACATGATGAAAAGGGATACATTTTTATATTTTAAATATATGAGCATGTAGATGAAGAGTATGCTTACAAGAGTGTGGGGGAACTCAAAAATTGGGATAAATATATCATTTATGGAGTATAAGTGTTTAACCTATGATATTAAAAACCATTTTAGGAACTGATATACATTTGAATATAGTTTTTGAATGTTTTGGAAACATTTAGGAGGTATGTAAGTAGAGAGAATTCAATTGTAACTTTTATATTTCACCAAAAAATATCAATTATGAGTATGAAAAGGGGTTATAACTCTTCAAATCTCATTCTGGGAACTTCCTCAAACCAAATCCAAATCAAAATGGTCATGTAGAGGGAGAATAGAGTATCCTATAATTTAAAATTTTAAATAAGAGGAGTGCTATGAGGAATAGGTTTTTAACATTATTCTTTATGAATTACAATTTTGTAGGTGTTGACATCTCAAAACTGATATGATAAATCCCCTTGTTTAAATTTAGTAGTTATTTATCCATCTCAGTCAATTGTGTTGTTTAATTAGACTAAATATGTTGTTATGAGTATGGTATTTGATTATTTATAATAAGATTCATGAAATCAAGATGAATTGGGTAGATTTTTTACATCTATGCATTGTTGTGTGTTTTGGGGCAATTTTTAGGAATTTCATAGTGCATTTCATAGAGGATGAAATTCTAATGAATTCAAATTAATGAAGTAAAGTCAATATATGTTAAAATCAAGGGATAAAGTATCTAAGTCATCAATAATTCATCATATTGGATGGATTATGGACTTGTTTGATGGCCGAGCAATGGAGATTGCATAATTTGCAGGCCATCATTCATATGTAGGATTGGTGGTTAGTTTTTTATGAACATTTTGAAGGGAGGAGTAATTCAGGGAAAAAGCATCATGGGAATCATCTAATTTAGAAATGGAACATCATTTTTATGGTGTTTCAAATAAAATTAATGGAAAAATTTGTGAGAATCATGTGCTCATAAGTTATGTCCTTATATGTAATTTTTCACTTTACAAAAAAGGAACTGCTTTGAAGAGAATCCATCTACCTTCAAATTGATAGATTTTTACTTTTGAGAAACCATGGTGAAATTAAAATATTTTTGTTGACTTAACCATAATTTTTTCATTATTTATAGGTCACCATTCATATCCAAGCTTTGCGGGTTAGTATTTTTAGAGAAGTACAAAGGAAGGAGTAGTTTGGGGAAAATTATGGTCACCCTCCTCCAATTTAGAAATGAAACATCATTTTAATGGTGTTATAGAGATAATAAATGGTTGAATTGGTGATAATCCCATACTCATAATCCATGGCCTTATATGTAGTTACACACCTTCAAAAACATGAATAGATTTGAGGAGAATCCACCTGCCTTGAAATTAATAGCATAAGCATATAAAGAAACCATGACACATCATATTAGGGAAATTAAAATATTTTTTGGTGGATAGAGCAATAAACATTTAATGATTTACAAGTCAAAAAGAGCCTTTTAAAAAATAATGCAATATTTGCATTTGGTATGTTTGAATGATTCAAAGAATAACACATTTGATGCCAAATTTAACACATCCTCCAATTATTCTACCATGGGGCATCCCATTTTAGGTCTTAGTGTAAATTGTTGACCGAATTGATGGAGGATTTAATGCAAGTCTTGTTTTAGAGGGTGAATTCCAAAATTATGAATAGCTTTGAGGAGAGTCCATTAAGGTTGAAATTGAAAGCTCACACCTGTAATACAGAAATGAGACATTACAATGAAATATTTTCAAATATTTTGGTGGTGATATTGATGATATTTGTGCTCTATGCGATGGGTGTTCATGTAAAAACCTACACTTCATAGTGTAAAATAAAAAACATGAATAAATTTGAGAATCTACTACCTAGATCAAAATTGAAGGCTCAAGCCTATTACCTATCAAGAGTGCACAAATATGGAGTTGCAAAGGTTTTAGTGGTTGGATACATTTTGGTGTATGTAGGTCATGGTTTTTTTTCAAATAAAATATTTACCTTTATATATTTTACTCCCTTACCTTCTAGCTCATCTTTAATAATCCAATGGCTCAACATTTTAAATTGTCAAAGATGATATAGTAGAGTGCCAATATTGGAGATATCAAGTGGTGGACTCCATGAACTTTAGTGCACAATAAAAAAAACTTGAATGAGGATTTTACTTAGAAAATGATTATTTAAATAGATAGACACACAAATTTAAGGCATTTTAAAATATGGGTATATAGATAAGGAAAAAATACATTAAAGGAGAAAATTGATCTTGGGCTACCCAATATGCCATGTGGTGGCATCATAGAAATCAAGGAGCTCAGTTGGATCTTGTCAGTATTTGGAGGAGTGAAATTGGCGAGATGTCCATAGAAAAAAAATCTAAACCAATATATTTGATATTAAAATCTTCTCCTTGAATCTCATAATGGAATTTGTGATATTGATTTTGTGGGATAAAATTTGGGCCATCAGATCCCTATTTGACTAAGCAAATTCTATTTTTTTTTCTACACCATTGATCCATCAAATTATAAAGGCATAAATATTTATAAATGTAAAAGGGAATATATAGTGGAGCCCATAAAATAAAATATGACATGAAATATCTAATGGCATAATTCCTCTACATTTTATTAGATAGGTTAAAAAATAGGTTTTGAAAGGCCTTGAAGCCTTATGGTGAAATGTAAAACTATGACATTCAAATGGGATGGCTCTATCTATAGTGAAAAAATGGGTGGCAAAAAGAAACACACAAAAATATTTTACCAATAGTCAAATAGAGAACTTCCTTACAAGGAAACTTCCACCAAGCCTATACCAATCTTACCTAGGGGCATTGACCCCTTTTTCTCTTGTCTTCTAAATTTCATCATGCCCCCCCCACCCGCCCCCCCCATCGCACCCCCCCCCCCTCCCCCCCCCCCCCCCTATCAGAGGGACATACAGTAGGGTTGAGTCAATGGTTTTCTTCCTTTTTTCCTTTTTTTAACTATGGACCACCCTTATTTATTATCAGTTAGTTGGACTAGAGAGGAGTTTACAGTTGGAACATAGGGCTAGGATTTGATTTCTATTATAGTACCATTGAAAGTTTTTGCCTTGAGTAAATCAATTTTTGGGTTCACCATTGGTGATAAGGCTAAAATGAAATAACATCATTCAAGGTCACTTTCTTCCTAAGGGAGATTATATTAGTAAAAAATTATTCATTTGAGTGTGGGGACATTCCTCATTTGAAATAGGGGTAGTAGGATCTTCTAAAGAAGAGGCATCCTCACTATCAAAAACCCATTATTTGTCTACCATAAATATCATAAGGTTTTTGAGAAAAGTCCTTCCACCAAGATGAATCCTTATTTTTTTCAGGAGATTACAATTTTTGGTCAAGTGTTAAGTGCTAAAACAACTGTGGCAGTGAAATAATAAGCCTTCATAGTCAAGGGGTTGAGACGAAGAGCAATCTTCAACTTTTAAAAGGATTTTTGAAGGAATATTTTTGAAAGTATTTATATTCATCAAAATCATAGAGAAATTAGTGATGGATAAGTGGTCAGTGTTGAGTGTATTCGAAAAAACTCACCTAGCAATTTACCAATAGCCTTCAGGCTAGATTTAGTCCAAATTTGAAGAGGGATATGGGGACGGTGAACCTAGATTGGTTTAATATGTAGAGGTTCAATGAGGGTATTAAAAAATAAGGATAATTATTTGAGGATCAAGGCATGGTGATTAAAAAACCATGATTTGTTTTGAATCTTATCCTTATCCTTAATATTGTTGAAAATAATAATAAAGAAAATTTTAGCATAGGGGTAAATTTTAAGTCTACCTTAGAGGAGGGGTTATCAATTTTTTGAGATCCAAGCATGGAGATCATGAAGTTTTGTCTAGTGATCAACAAATTTGTAGATTAAACCTTTAGATGAGAAATATTCCTCTAATTTAATAACTTGTTTGGTTTACTCCTCATCAAAAAACACCACTAGGTTTAGAGAGGTAGGAATAAGGGGTTTGGGGTTTGCTCTAGAAAATGATATGTGGGAGATAGTATCTATAAAAGATATTGGATTGCATCTATCAACCCTTCTAATTTCAAATTTCATTGCCATTTCATCCTAACCCTTAGAAGACAAATAAGTACAACTGCTTTCTTATGCTGAGAGCAGCTAGTGGGAGAGCAGGGAAAAATAGGTTGACCAGGGTTTGAACACCATGTGTCTTGAGACCCATCACCCATGAATCAATATATGAATGTGTCATAAATTTTTTTATAGGGGCATAATTACTCTACATAATCAACATGTAGAAGAATTTAAAGATGTGCCATTAGTAGGGCATATAAAGTTATAGAATGCAAATTTGATGGCCACCCTAAAATCATGGGGAAACTAGAGGAAAACAAAAATTATTAAGACCATCTACAAAGATAAAATTTCAACCAAAATGGAAATTTTAAAGGTAGTCCAATGGCACCCTTAGACTTCCATTCTTGGATTAAAAATTAAAAAATATAACCAATTGGGGATTGTGTCAGATGAAGAACACTTTTTTTGAATCTATAGCCCAATGGATGTAATTAGATCAATTTGACATATATTAGGAATTTTAACTTGAGAGTTACTATAAATGTTACAAAATGTTTCTCTTAATATAGTTACATGTTTTTTCACAAAGTCTAAGTTCTTTGTCATGGCACTTTACAGTAGCTCCACATTTTATTTAAAAATAGTCATGGGATTATTTAATGTAATGGTACCCATTTATTTAATTAATAAAAATCCATCATGTTTAAATTAGAAAATGTGTTTTTATCATAATTTATAATTAATTGGTATTTTAACTCTAATTAATATAAAAAAGAATAAAAAGATATAAAATATTGTAAAATAACACATAACTAGAAAAATGAAAGTAAATACCTTGAGATAAAACAAGCTTGAATGAATAAGAAAAGATAAATTGAAAAACATAAGTAAACTATAAGCTAATTTATATTTGTATGTTAAATATGTATGACTATAAGACAACTAGAATTGAATAGGTAGATATGTCTATGCATGCAAAATTTAAATGGGAGTTGTCACTGATTAGGGTCAAGATCAACTTGGAGGAGAGAGGATCGATTATCACTATTATCCTTTACTGATCGATTCTATCATCTATAAAAAATTAGAGAAATTAGAGCACAGTCATCTACACCTATTTAAAACTCACTTGTGTGTGGATATTTGACTTTTGGATGGACATGAATGAACTACAAATAACTTCTTCAAAGTTTAAATAATCATAAGGCTTGCAATCACTAAAAATAGGAAAAAATAAAGGGTGAGTGTAATGAATTGAGTTATCCCCAATAACCTCCATGATGATTGATCACTGATTATGTATCCAATATCTAAGGAGGAAAATCAGGTTCTGATAGTTCTCCCACTTAGAGTACTTTATGCAATTGTGATCCTTTTGTTACATGTATGCATCTAGAGATAACTTACATACTTTATAATTATTTTATTTGAATTAGATAAAATAGGTTCTTGACTTGGATAAGTATTGTTTCAAATGATTAAAATCAAATTTGGGAAAAATATGGAAGCTTTGCTTAGTGTGCAATAGTGTAAGTGTTCCTCAATATTGAATTTCCCAAGTGATAGAATAGGTCACTTAAATATGATTTTATATCAATACAAAAGGGGAAAACCTCATGATAATTATCCAAACAATACAAATAAACCTATAAGTGAGGGTGGAAGTTTCAAAAATATCCATTACTAAGGTGAAGGATACGATCGACCCATAAGGGTCAAGATCGACAGCTACTATTGAACCATACTAGTTAGTTTTGCCTTGAAGGATAATGCTTAAAAATTAAGGTATGAGATGTCTATACGAATGTTTATAGAGGTTTTTAATGTTTAATAAAATTTCCATAGGCATAAAATATAAACTTAGAAATGGATAGGTTGTATAGGTACTTAGGATAGAGTGAAGTGTAAAAATTGGTCCATATTAAGTACGTAAGTCAATTAAAGTAAAAGTGGGCCAAAATTGACATTATCAAGTATTTATGATAAAATTTGAGTGAATATATTCTCCCCCATCCCGTTAGTCTAGAAATTAAATTACTAGAGTATAAGGAATGATATACCCAAGTGTGTACAATACACTTTGCCTTTGAGATGATACTTCACTTGTGCTAGGCACTTTAACTTAGTCAACCTTGCAATAACTCATGAAGTAGTACTTTTATTCATTTAAAATTTTATAAATCTTAAAAATAGAAGTAAAAGAGGAATATAGTTGTATGTGTGAAACCAATGTTACTATTGTAACTTTGTTTGAAGATGATGCTTCCTTGAAACATTACATAATTGGTGTTTCCCATGAAAAAATTAGAGAGATTTGTTTCTTAGTTGAACTAATGGTGAATTAAGGGTGATCAAGCCTCAATTTGGATCAAACATGAATATAAAATAAAATCCATTGAGGGTCACAAAAATCACAATTTATGTTGTTGGTATTTGTAACCCTAATATGGAAATGGGTTGGAATCTACAATGGATTCACAAGATATAATTTTGGATGGTATTGAATCTCCAAGTTATGTATTATCCACTTTAATTAAATCAACCACTATGGATGGATTTTAGATTTAATTGTCACTTTGTTCCTTAATTCTTATATGCATGATAAAAAATAATGATTAACATCCATGATTCTATAATGAATACGAATATCAAAATAGTATTGAAAATGTGGCATGAATATATATCATATCCCTATGTGATAAATGTAAAATTTATAACTTTATGTAGATTATGTTTTTACATTATGTTTGAAGCTTGTACATAAATTTGTATCATGCACCCAAAATGTATGAATTTATACTTTTTTATTGTAATGTGAGTGCATATGTAGCAATAATTAATTTTTAAACCATATTTTATTATTTGAAATTGTATTTTATACCCAAAATTGATTTTCACTCAAAAAGGATTATCTCATGTATTTAAAGCCCAATAAATTTTCCCCCTTTTGAGGTGAGGGATGTTTATCCTAAAATTCACTCATCTCAAAATAAAAGTTAATTGTATCATGCATATCAATGTATAATAATTAAATATTATAGCATATGTGAAAAATATGTCAACATAATAAGATATGTAGCCTTCAAATCATGTATGTAACATATGTGTAAGGCCTAAAATGTAAAATTTAGATAAACGTATCAATGAATCTCATAAAAATAGTTATAATAAAATATTATGCTATAGGTAGTGCATGATATGGATCATGACACTCATCAAACTTAACAATCTCAACAAGCACACAAACACAACAAGCTTAATGCCAATAAGAAGGCCAAGGGATGCATACAAGGGACATATTCAAATGTCTTATAAGTAAATATTTCACACACAAGGCCAATGGACACACACAAAGGACATTAATAATGTTAAAAAAGAAACAATCAATGTCACATACAAGAAAGGTCCAAGAGTCACAAGTAATGTGCATGTTCAAATGTTTCACATACCAAACAATGATTTCCTAGAGAGGTTCAAGTAATTTTTTGTAAAAAATGGCCAATGGCCATAAATGATAGAAAAATAAATCTAATCTACTTTATACAAGTAATAACATCAATGAAACATAAAATTATGAAGATAGTCTATGCCATGTATATATTATGTGATCATATCTTTAAAAATAGCATATATATGTACACAAATTTAAGAAAGAGATGTTATCAAGAAATTTGTAAAAATTATATATCTCAAAAATATAAGAGTTATAGAATGGTAACATTTTTAAATAATGTAACCTATGGATTGGAATCCCCTAATTTATCATGGCCATTAGGTGGAAGCAAGTCTAACGTTTTAGTCCATGTAAAATTTGTATGTCCTGCATAATACTTGTGAATACCCATGAAATTCATGTGTGATAGAAAAATAGTATGTTATATACTCAAAATGAGATAAATAACACATGCCAATGATAAAAAATATATGTTTAATTCTACTTAGGTCTCGATTTTATATTTTTTGATATATTTTTGGTATTTTTGAAATATTTGAATATTTTTTGTACTTTTTTGAATTTTACAACTTAGAAAAAAATAGAGTAACCATGGGTTGGAAATTAGAATAAAGGGAAGAGATCTAAATAATATGTAACATGTGTTGAGTTAAAGTATGTACTGAAAAATGATGGTATGGCCATGCACGAGGAAGATGTACCCATTATATATGTGAATTGTAAGTTTGGAAGGTATCCAAGAGATTGAATATGCATGTAGAGTAATGATTGTACATCCTTTTATCCTCAAATTTATATTTTTTAAAGTATTTAATGCACATGGATGATAAATATAAAACACAAATTAAATATTTTATATGAATAAGTATTGTTGTGTAACTCTAATATCAAACAAATTAGAAATATTAAGGCTATGTTTGTTTAGATTTTGATTTGGATGTGTAAAATTGATATAGGATAGAATAAATTAGCTAAGGATAGTAATGGTAGTTGATACTAATTGTTACTAGTTTATCCTATCTATGATGAAAAAATGCATTTTGTTCTGGTTAAACTATGAAAACAACAATGTAAATGGCAAATGATGGTAATAAATGTCACTCTATTGATTGTTTAGGTCTAAAAAGTGAAAAAGAAGATGAAAGAGGCCAAAAAGTCATGAATATCCAAGGGATATAATATTAATCAAATTTATTTCATGTATAATAAGTGGAAGCAATAAGAAACTATGTACAATTTTATTTTATTTTATTTGAATGTTATTGAAAATTGTAGCATGTTTAAAATGTAATCACTGATCATACAGTAAGTCATCCTCATCAAGATTGAATCCATAGAGTTATAAAAATACATGGAATATTCCTTTTCATCTTTTAAATGTTCACATTCTATTCAATATATTATTTTTAGGAGATTTCATCATCTTGTTCATTATTACAATCATGCGGTATGTGAATTATTTTTCCATGTGAGAAGAAAATGCATTGTTTATTAGTATTCACCATAGCTTGCATTTTTTAACCCTAATTGTTCAAATTTGAATGGTATCAGGTGTGCATGAGGTATAATCCATACATGTGTCTTTATTTTTTTTGGTCCACAAGATATTGGGTATATTATATAACCAAGAGATTATTCCTAATTTGTACTATGATGTAATTCATTCATATTATGTCCAATTTGTTGAATTTTTTTTAACACTACACAAAAATTTCCATGTAGTATTATTTATGGGATTGTGTTTGTAATAATCTCCTTTCATATACTGCAATAGTTAAAACCTCTTGTCCAGGACACTTTATGTTTGTCATATCTATAGATGATGTCTTTTTAACCCCTCTAGTAAGAGATATATGTTGATTTTATATTAATATTATAATGCATTCATGCTTATATTTATGAATGTTATTTTTCACTATTCCATAATGTTTTGTATCATTCCCTATAATTCTATGATAAACACTATATGGTTTGCCTATTTTATACAAAATGTGTGTTTTTATTTGGTGTCTAGTAGTAGGTAATGTAATAAGCTTTTTATCTAACAAAATTTACAAGTATTATATGTGTATATTGATGTTATATTATTTTTAATATAGGTAAAATTTTTGTGTCAGATACTTACACAATATTTACTAAATTTGTCACAAATGCCATATGAGAACTACTATTTCAACAATTTTTTACATTATCATCTTTATACATACCTAAAATATGCTTGCCTTTTGAATATAATTGACATTTAGTGATTAGTTTTAAATCATCACAATATACCCCTAGACCAATGGGTGTGAATAAAATATGAGATAAATACTCATCTCAGGGGTTAAAATTTAAATTATGTAATTAATCATCTATCATATTAACCATGTTAGCTTCATCATCATCACTATCATAATAATCTAAAAATTGCCATCTTGTACCTCTAGATTAAATAGTAAAGGGAGATAGACTTATATTGATCGAAATTATCTTAATTCTCTTTTTCTATGCTTTATTGTTCCAATTATGCCTTATGTGACTTTTATTTTTCTATTTGGATCCTTTTTTGTTCTTTTTGTAACTTTCCCCTTTGAAGTTGTTTCATTTGTAACTTTTGACTTTAAACCTATTTCTTGTGTAAATGTTCTTTATGCCATCTTACTTGTTTCTCTTGTAATTTTTGGAGTTCTATTTTTATTTTTTGAGTGCTATTTTCAATTTCTCAAGTTCATTTTGTTTGTGATATAACTCTTGTTTTCCCATTCATGACTTATCTTGTTTAGTACTTGACTCTTTAATTTCATATGTGTATTTTTGGTCCCAAGGGATGACTTGATAAGGAGGGATGATAGATGGATCATCTAAGTTTGATTGAGATGATTTGATTTTAAAATATATGAAAGGGTTATCATCTATATGAAAAACATATGAATATCCTTCATGCATGAATTTAAGGCACTTGTACAATGTAGACAATATTATTAACATTATATGTAACCAAGGTCTCCCTAGTAGTAAATTATAATCCAGATTATTTGGCATAAAATGAAATAAAGTAGACATCATTTTAAGCCCAAATTTTATATCTAAAGATATCAATACAAGTACTTGTCATTAAGAGTCACCAAATGTTTTGATAGTTTGATCTATTTTGTGCATAATTTTAGTGTTGATACCCAATTATTGTAATATATGAATAATGCAAATGTTCACTCTAAAATCAAAATTAATTAGTACTCATTTGATTCCTTTATTTTTTATTTTATCTTGAATAAATAATGGAATCTTTTGTGTGATTATATGTTGTGTTGAAAATTATTCTTCCACAAAATTAATAATAATTTCAATATCCTTAAAGGTGCTCATGATGGAATAAAAAATAACTTATTTTTTATCACTATAGTATAATCTCACAATACAACATATATAATATCCTTATCGACTAATTAATTCTTTACTACATTTAAAATATAAATTTTGGCATGGGTATTTTTTAGTTTATCAACATCATGTTGAATTCCTTCATGATGTGGTGGCCTATCTCATCGATAATTAACAATGTGGATTATAGGATCCAATATGATCAATGGGAAATAATGGGAGTGAGATGATAAATTTTACAACCTTAAAGTATAAGAGGAGGAGAAATGAAAGGATTCATACATGCCCTTTGTCATCTATTAGTAACCCTTAAAAACTCTGATTAAATATTGAAGATGTAAGAATTGAGAAATATTTTTAGTTGTTCATGAGTAAGCCTTATAACATCCTAAATGAATAATTTATCTTGTTCCCATATCATACTTGACTTTAATTTTTTGGAATTAATAGTATTTTCATCTTAATATGTAATTTGTAACATTTTATTACATCAATATTAAGGATTTTCACTATTAGGGAATATAACTTGTAACATAAAGTATTAAATCTTGGAACAAAAAATGGTCATCCAATATAGCCATATATTCTTTGAAAATTAAAAATCAAATAACATAAAATTGAAAATTAAGTCCTATAAAAAAGGATTTTTTTGTGTATGGAGACTATTAAATTACCTTGAAATCTAAGGTCAAAATAAAGTTCTTTTAGTGTTACATATCAGTTTTAAGATCAAAAAAATTACTTTCATTATCAACTATTAAATTTGAGGTCAAAATAAAATTATTTTAGTGTTAGATATTATATTTAAGGTTTAAAGGAAGTTATTTTTGTGATTTATGCTTAGGAATTTATCTAAACCCTAAGATAATGTTTTTGAAGTAATACTCAAATAAAATATATGTTTTCCCCAATATGTTTTATTATAATTTGGAAATTAATTGGTGTATTAAATTTAATTAAGATAAAATGAACATAAGGATAGAAAATGTTGTAAAATAATATGTAAATAGTAGCATGAAATTAAAAACACTAAAATAGATGAAACTCTAATGAAACAAAAGAGATAACTACAAACAAATAATGAAACTTAGCTGATTTAAATATGTATGAATCTATGATAACTTTGTATGACTGTAGCATAGTTGGAATTAGATAATTAGACGCAATTGTGTAAGTGAAATTGAAATAGTATTTGTCATTAATCAAAGTCAATATTGACTAAGAGGGGACAAGATTTATTGTCACCACTATCTTCTATTTTTGACTATGTACTATAAATTTGACCTTTAGATGCATGTTAATCACCTATAAATGACTTGAAATTTGAAACCCTAATAGGGATTAAAATAGTTGAAAACATGTAAATAAAAATTGGGGAGTGTAATGGGATAAGTTGACTCAAATAACCCTCGTGATGATTGATTTTTTCCTATGTATCTAATAATTATAGGATGGAAATCAAACCCACATAGTTCTCCCACTTAGAGTGCTTTGTGCGGTTGTGATTATTTTACTACATATATGTATCTAGAGATGACTTGAATACTTAATAATTATTTAATTTGAATTAAATAAAATAGGCTCTTGAGTTGGATAATGATTGATTTAAATGATTAGATTTAGATTTAGGAAGAAAAGGTAAGACTTACTCAATATTAAATAGTGTAAGTGTGCCTCAATATTGAAATTACCAAGTGATAGAATAGGTGACTTAGATATGATTTTATAGAAATCCAAAAGTGGAAAAACTCAAGACACCTATCCTAAAAATATAGACCAACCTATAAGGGAGGGTGAAAATTTAAAAAATAGCTATAGCTAAGGGGAAAGACAAGATCAACTTATAAGGATCAAGACTAACTATGACTATTGATCTATATTGGTTGATTCTATCTTGAAGGATAACATTTGAAAATTAAGATATGGGATTTGAAAAAAATGTTTAGAGATATTTTTAGTGATTAATAATATTTATTTAGGCATAAGATAGTAACATAGAAATGAATAGGTTCGTATAGGTACCTAAGATAGAGTGAAGTGGAAAAATAGGTTTAGATTAAGTGCTCAAGTCAATTAAAGGAAAGGTGGGCCAAAGCTGACATTATTAAGTATTCATAACCAAATTTGAGTGATCATAAAAGGCCACCAAAAATGAAATAAAAAATTGTATATTTAAAATCATTGAGGGTCATGCATTGAGGGAAGGCAAAGGTATCAACTTTTATTTATAATTGGAGGGGGCAACCTTGTATTAGGAGTTTTTTAAATATTTTGATTATTTAAAAAACCCATGAGATTGGTGAGATTAAATGGTGGATATGCCTTATTAAAATATTTGAACTTTTAAATATTTAAATGGTAGAGAATATTATAAATGTTTTGCCTTATTTTTACTCCGCTCACATTTTTAGTTGAAAAGGGTATGTATAGGAAAATGCATGGTGGATTGTAGGCATATTTTTACATTAATGATGGTTAAAAATTATAACGTATGGTTACACAAATAAAATTTCTCATATTATTATTTATCTCTCATCTTTAGATTTTCATTATGTATTTTAACCTCAGTAGTTGTTATTGATTCATTTTGCTGTTCATTTCTAGGAGTATATGCAATTATGAAATTGTTTATCATGTTATCTAGATTTTGTGGCTTATTTCAGCCCCTTTTTAATGTGTATGTGCACGTATTTCCTATTGAATTATATTATGGAATGTGTTGTTTAAATTTATATTATATCTTCTATGCATGTGTCCCTTTATATTGGAAGGGATACATTTATTATTGTGCATTGTGTTTATATATTTTATTTTAAAAATTTATTCTCTTACTTTTCACCCATATCATGTATATAATAGTGATAGAGTATAATGATCCATATTCTTAAACCCAAAAGTTATTCCATTGCCTATCTCATGTAGTGAAGCTTCTTGATTGTTAAGCTTATATAGTGGGTGAAAATATATCATATATTTCATGGCATCAACAATAAATTATATATTGAGGTGTTTTTAATAATGTCTCCAAGGTGTCAAATAATGTCCATGAGGTGGCAAAGAGTGTTCATGAGGTTTCAAGGTTGTTATCTAGTCAATGACAAAGTGTGCTTCAGTAGTCATGCATGGATCTTTAGTGTTTGGTTGGATAGGTAGGTTGATCGATGTTTTTAATGATATGATCATATTAAAATGGTCATATTAGGTTTAAAGAGTGCTTGGGGTAGTTTTAAAATTGAAAGGAATTCATTGGAATAGTCTTGTGAAAGACTAGGTTCTCCTAGTCAACTTGGTAGATCTTCCTAAGTAAGCAAATTGATGAAATCAACATTCACACATGTGAAGGTGTCGAAAGAAAATAGTCACATGGGTTTGTTGAGGTTTGTACCTAAATCATGTGTTTAAAATTTCAAGACTTGATATGGTGTCTAGCATAAGTTATGTAATGCAAATTTGGTCTCCCAGGCATATTTCTCTATTTTTCATACTTAGCCAAATTTGCATTAAAAAATGACCATTGGAATTCAAATATTTGAATTTACAAAGGAAAACTAGTCCTCATTGTTTTAGCTATAAATTTTGTTATTGGATAAATTTAATAGTGGTAAAAAATTAAATTGGTAAATAAATTTGAGGGAAGTCCAAGAAAAATAATTTGGAAGTTTAACTGGTCATACACCTGCATTTATTATGGTCTAAAGTTGATTGGGGTTTGACCTTCTTCTACAAATGACCTAGGAAGGATGTTTGAGTTTTTATTGATGGTGTTTGGATGTTTCAAGGTGAATTATATATTGGATAGTGTTTTAGACTCCCTAAGGATCATCTATATAGATTTTGGAGGTTTGACCAATCCATCTTTAGTATGAATAATTGCTTACAATTTGACTTTTGATTTGTTTATGGTGTTTTAGTGTACAAAGCAAATGTTTGATAGGATTTGCACATGAAGAGGTGAGTAGGAGTGGATGTAATCACTTTAGGGTGTCTTATGGGTCATATGGCATGGAACTATATTCTTTGAAAGGGTCTTGCATTCCTAATTTTTCTTGGTGAAGTGATAAAGGGGTGAATAGGTCTCCATGAGACCTAAAAGGCCTACTAAGGCCTAATTGAAAGAAGTAGCTGATTAAGGGAGATTTATGGATGATATGGTCAACATATGGAGGTGGTATTGAGATATGTATTATTTGGATAAAATCCTTATTAGTTAAGGAAAGTCTTATGGCTGACCAAGAAGGTAATGGACAAGTATACTCTATAAAGAGCAAAATCAAAAGTGATGGCTTCTAGAGTTGTGATTTGAAGTATAGTGAAGTGTGAGTGTGATTAGTGGATGGATTGAAGAGAATATCATGTTGAATAATGTATGCATGAACTATAAGTCATATTTATGATGTTATAACAATATTATTGAAAGGTTGAAGATTGAATATGAGTGAAGAAGTAGAGAGTGATCCAAAAGGGTGTTTTGGATTCATTGCTTATGTGTGAAGGTTTGAGAGAGTGTGAAGGGTTGAATAAAGGTGTTATACATTTTTTGTCTATCAGATTGAAAGGAAATCAGAGTTATGCATCTATTGATATTAGAGGTGTTGTGTGGGTGCTCATAATCTAGGATAAGTTGGTGCTTGTTCGTGCTTAGGGTTGTTTGCTCCTTATGAAGTGGGTGCTTCACTAAAAGGTCTCTTGTTTGTGATCTATTATAGGATTATATTCCATGTGTTTTTAGGATTGAGAGTGGGTTTTATTACCCATGAGGGTTACCCATATAATTCATGTGTTACATGTCATTGATCTTGTATAGATTTCTTTATGAATGACCTATACGCTTCATGAATGTTTATAAATAAGTGCTTGAGAGTTTGAAGTTTTGAATTGAATTTGAATTGTTTGCATCACTAATTCACTCCTCTTCTCAGTGATTATACCTCTAACAATTGGTATCAGAGACACACCTTCTTTACAAGTTTAACCACTTGAAGGTGATCATAGGTACAATGAATGACAAAGAAGTTGAGACATATCTTCAAGGTGAACTAGTATGTTCCTTATCAGAGATGAAACATCTAGAGGAAGAAAATGAAAGATCAAATAACTAGAAAGGAAGTTAAAAATTAGATCTAACTTCCTCTGTATGTTATAATATTAATGCAATCATTAATAGTGTGAAGACATAAATAGGTAGAATAGAAACAACAGTGAAGAATTTGTAGTATATGATGGATAAAGGTTTGAATCAAAGAATGGATCATTTGGAAAATAAATCTATGAGATATATAAATGTACTTTTATCTAAGGATAAGTATAATTTTAGCTCCAACAAAGAACTTAAAGATGAGAAGTCTTGGGTTATTGTTGGTCAAGTAAAAGGAATGACTAACATGAACAACTTTAATCATGTCTTCAATGGGTAATTTTACACTTGCAATCAATATGGTCATAGATATAAGAACTATACTTTCTCTTCAGAGAGAAAAAATGAGGATCTATGTTATAACTACAATCAATAGGGACATATAGGTAAATACTATAAGAGAGCCTATTGGAAAAAGGAAATTCAAGTCATTGACACCATCAAATGGTTCAAAGAAGATAAATATAAGATTGAATAAAGAAGGAGGAGTCAAATAGTGCACCAAAGGAAGAGTCAACATTTGTTCAAAATGCCTTGCATACGCAAGAGGATTAAAGCAAGAAATGTTAAATAGATAATGGATGGTTAAGTCATATTATAGGAGACAAAATCAAGTTCATTTGTCTCAAGAAACACAATTCAAGTTTAGTAAGATTTGGTGACAATAATTTTGCTAACATAGTTGGGAAAGGTTCCATTAGTCTCGATAATGGTCACACTAAAATTAAAAATGTTCTATATGTAGAAGGTTTGAAACACAATATTCTAAGTGTTAGATAAATGTGTAAGAAAGGAAATGTTTTGAAATTTCATGACAAAGGGTGTGAAGTGATAAGAGCCAAGTCTAGAAAATTTGTTACAAACATTCACAAGGCAAACACCAACTTGTATGTGTTCCATGAATCCAATAGAGATCAGTGTTTCATGAATAAATTAAAGGAAAGTTGGCTTTGGCATAGAAGACTTAGACATATAAATTTTGATAAATTGGTAAGGATCAATTCAAAAAGATTAGTAAGGCATATGCCTAAAATCACTAAGATTCCTCATACTCTTTGCAAGGCATGCCTTCATGGGAAACAAACCAAGAGAAGCTACAAATCTAAGGGGAATTCCACCATAATACCATTAGAATTGATCCACACTAATTTATGTGGACCTAAAATAACTCAATGTATTCAAGGTAAAAACTATTTCATTTTATTAATTGATGACTTTATTAGGATGACATGGATATAATTCCTTAAGGAGAAATCATAAGCTTTTAAAAATTTAAAAACATTCAAAGAACCTATTGAAAATGAAAAAGGAACAAAGATAAAGTGTGTGATATTAGATAGAGAAGGAGAATTTTGGTCTTATGAGGAACAAGGGATTAGAAGACAATATTATGCTGCTAAGACACCCCAACAAAATGGGGTAGTTGAGAAAAAAAAACAAAACTATTTAAGAGATGAGTAGAACCATGATTCAAGATTATAAAATATCATATGGCTTTTTGGAAGAGGCTAATAATACATAATTTTACATCTTAAACAGGTTAAAAGTTAGAGTAAAATATGATAAGGCTCCATATGACCTATGGAAGAATAGGGTTGCTAATGTCAAACATTTTAGAGTGTTTGGGAGTAAGTGTTTTATCAAGAGGGATGAAGAAAATTTTGGTAAATAAAGTGTGTGAGATTAGGTAAAGAAAGAAAAAAAAAAGTAATTAGAATCTTCTTATCATATGCAAACTTCAAATATTTCAAAGTTTATCAAATGGATGTGAAATCTACATTCTTGAATGACAACTTAGATGAAGAAGTCTATATTGAGTTACCTGAAGGTTTTTCCATTACAAGTAGTCAAGACTATGCTTGTAAACTAAATAAGGCTTTATATGGATTTAAACAAGCTCCTAGAGCTTGGTATGATAGATTATACAAGTATCTATTGAGCCAAGGCTTCAAAAGAGGAGTAGTTGACAAGAATTTATACATTAAGACATATGACACTCATCAATTACTACTGGTAGTCTATGTTGATGACATAGTTTTTGGATCTGACAATGACAACATGAGTAGAGTGTTTGTAGATGTTATGAAAATTGAGTTTGAAATGTCTATGTTGGGAGAACTTTCTTTCTTCTTAGGATTGTAGATTGACCAACTTGATGCAGGGATATTCATTTCATAAGAAAAATAAATCAAGGATATGCTAAGGAAGTTTGACATGTTATATTTTAAGCCAACACCAATGATCACATAATACAAGTTAAGTAAACATGATGACTCACCAAAGGTTTTCAAACCTTGTATAGATCCATGATTGGAAGTATTTTGTACTTTATTACTTCTAGGCCTGACATCATGTAAGAAATAAGCCTTGCAGGTAGATTTCAATATGATTCTAGAGAGTCTCAATTGAAAGTAGTCAAAATAATCTTGAGGTATCTCAAGAACACCATAGAATATCATTTATGGTACCCTAGGAGCAAAGAATTCACTTTAAAGACATACATTGATGCATATTGGGAAGGATGTGTGGATGATAAGAGGAGCACCAATGGTGGTGTTTTATTCATGGGTGAATGCTTGGTATCTTGGCTAAGAAATAAACAAGACTATGTATCCCTATCAACTACAGAAGCTAAGCATATAGTTTCTACTTCCTATTATACTCAAGTAATGTGGATGAAACAAACCTTGAAAGAATATAAGGTAAGACTAAATGGACCTTGTCCAATATATTATGATAATAATAGTGAAATTTGTATCTCTAATAATCCTAATATGCATTCAAAAACTAATCAAATTCATATCATATATCATTTCTTGAGATAATAACTAAGTAATCAAAGTGTTAAGTTGGCATATGTGCCTACAAAAGAATAACTTGCAAATATTATGACCAAACCATTGAAAAAAGAAACATTTGAATATATAAGATAAATATTTGGAGTCATATCCTTATCTATAAATCATTAGAAGGTCATTGGTTAAGGGGGATCAATAATTTCATGAGTTTTCTCCATAGGTTTGTGATGAAAAACTTCAAGAGTTATGTTCAAGGACATTGGTCCTAAAAGCATGTTTTAGTTGATGGGTCAAATCATGAAGTATGAAGGTAAGGTTGATATAGAAGGTGAAGAGGATGTGTCTAAGTTCAATCCATATTATTTCATGCATTTTACTGGTCACATGTAGATTTTTTGGCCATTTTTTCCATTTGACCATTTTTGGTCAGTGTTCACTACCTAGTTTGTACTCTTCTTGTAAATTTGATGCTTTTGAGGTCTGTGAAGCTAACCAAGGGTACAGGAAAATTGGATTTGGTGTGTATAAGGGTAATAATTTATAGGAATATTCCATAAGTCTTCCATGATCATTCTAAGATGTTTTAGCATAGTGACAAGGGTATACACAGGGTCTATATGTACATAATGACTAGTTCCAAGTGTCAAATGAAGATTGGTGAGTGATCAAGATGACTTTGTGGTATATAAAATTGTGTTTAAATTATTCATATTTTATCTAGGTGGTTTTAGGATTTGAATATCTTTTGAAGGCAATTTGAATATTTTTGAAGGCTCTCAGGTATCACAATTTTTGCATAAGGTCTAGAAAGCTAAAAACCATACATGGTTATATGGGTTCTCATAGGATTCTAACCTTAAAAATTGGTCCAAAATTATGAATTAGTGACCTCAAGGTATGGAAGAAGTTTTAGGAACTACCGTTGATAGAATAGGGTAAGTTGGCCTTATTTCATTTTGATTCCCTAAGTTTTGTAGCATGTGAGTTAGTGACCCTCCCAAGGGATTTGAGACATGAGGCTACTTAATCCATTACAATGGATAAAAGGGTGTTCAAAAAGTGTTTGATAGTCATTTGAAAGTGTGTAGTTTGTCCTATTGATGAGATTTTATGCAAATAGAGGGCTAATTGGCAAGTTAGTTTGTGAAGGAGCTATGGTGTATAAAAATATTTGGATGATCATTCTTGGCATTAACAAGGGGGAATATGAGTGTAATTTATATATGAAATTTCAAGCCATGAAAGTGGATACATAGAAAGTTATGGGCTCTTCAAGGTTCAGGTAGGGCTACTAAGCCTCTAAGCAAGGCTAGCATAAAGAAATGAAATTTTTGGTCATTTCCTCAAAAATTAAAAAGGTATGATTGTTATAATATGATTTTTTAGTCTATTTTAAACATTTTTCATGTTTTGAGAGCAGATTGAACATCTGTTGGTGATCATGGAGTTGACTCATAAGAGAAAGTTTGAAGGTAACCATAAAATTTTATCATGGTTGGAGATGGTTTAAAGGTGACCAAGGAGAGAATAAGGTTAGGTGACTTAGGGAGAGTCCTTATCAGTGTTATTAATGTGTGATCACTCCCATTTTCTTGATATTTTATGTTTTTTCTTCATATAATGGGGCATGGTCAAGATGGTGTGTTGTCAATAAGCAAAAATGTGAAGATCTGGTGAGAAATGGTATGCAAAGAAATAGGGGATTTTATATAATATCTAAGAGGATTTATCTTCTTGATTTTTTATTTGAAAACATTTGAAAAACTTTTAGGTCCTCAAGATCAACAGGTAAGCCCACTTAGTCATTGTGTCAAAAGGGGAGAAAGTGTTTATAGAGGAAGGAGTGTGTGCATAGCTTTTTGTTGGTGTTGACATCAATGAAAAAGGGGGATATTTTTTAGGTGATTTAAATTATGTATTCAATGTGTCAAATAATTTTCATGAGGTGTCAAGGTTGCTAGCTAGTCAATGGTAAAGTGTGCTTCAGTAGTCATGCAGAGATTTTTAGTGTTTAGTTGGATAGGTAGATTGACGGATGTTTTAGATGATGTGATAATATTATAGGGGTCATATTAGGTGTAAATTGTGATTGGGGATATTTTTTAAGTGAAATTAATTACTTGGAATAGTCTTGTGAAAGACTAGGTTCTCCTAGTCAACTTAGCAGATATTCTTGAGTAAGTAGATTGATGACATCAACATTTGCACATGTGAAGGTGTCAGAAGAAAATAGTCACATGGATTTGTTTATGTTTATTCATAAATTATGTGTTTAAAATTTTATGACTTGATATGGTGTCTATTAAAATTTATGGTAATGCAAGTTTGTATTAAAAAGTGATGTGTTGGAATTGAAATATTTGAATTTACAAAGGAAAACTAGTCCTCATTGTTTTAGATATAAATTTTGATATTTTAAAAATTTGATGATGGCATAAAAATAAAATTGGTAAATAATTTAAATATAAATCCATGAAAAATAATTTTTGATATTTTAATGGTCATACAATTACATTTATTTTGGTCCAAAGTTGATTGAGGGTTTGACCTTAGTTTGAGTTTTTCTTGATGGTGTTTGGATATTTCAAGGTGAATTATCTATTAAAAATGTTTTATAATTATTTAGTATCATATATATATATATATATATATATATATATTGGGTTTTTGACCAATCCATGTTCAGTATGAACAATTGCTTATAGATTAACTTTTGATTTGTTCATGGTGTTTTAGTGTACAAAGCAAATGTTTGATAGGTTTTGCATATGCATAGGTGAGTAGGGATGGATGTAAGAACTTTTGGATGTCTTAGGGGTCATTCAAAATTGAAATATATTATTTTAATTTGTCTTGTGTTCCTATTTTTTCTCTATGAATTTCTAAAGGGGCTAATAAGTCTCCATGATACTTAAAAGGCCTACTAAGGCCTAATTAAAAGAAGTAGTTGCTTAAGGGTCATCTATGGATGATATGGTTGACATATGGAGGTGGTATTAAGAGGGTCATATATGGATGATATGGTTTACATATGGAGGTGTTATTAAGATATGTATTAGAGGGATAAAATATTTAAGATTTAATGAAATTATTATGGCTGACCAAGAAGGTAATGAATATGTATACTCTATCAAGATAAAAATCAAAGGTGATGATTTCTAGAGTTGTGATATGAAGTATAGTGAAGTGTGAGTGTTCTTGGTGGATGAATTGAAGATAAAAGAAGGTTGATGAATTCATGCATGCCCTATAGGTCACATTTATGATGTTATAATAGTATTCTTGTAGGGTTGAATATTGAAGATGAGTGAAGAAGTATAGAGTGATCCAAAAGGGTGTTTTGGATTCATTGCTTATGTGTGAAGGTTTGAGAGAGTGTGAAGGGTTGAATAAAGGTGTTATACATTAGTTATCCATTATATTAAAATTCAATCAGATTTATGGAGCTATTAATATCAGAGGTGTTGTGTGGGTGCTCAACATCTAGGACAAGTTGGTGCTTGTTCATGCTTAGGGGTGGGTGTTCTTTGTGAAGCAGGTACTTTACTAAAAGGTCACTTGTTTGTGATATATTATAGGACTATAGTCCATGTGTTTTCAAGATTGAGAGAGGGTTTTATTACCCATGAGGGTTTCCCAAACTATTCATGTGTTATGCGTCATTGATCTTGCATAGCTTTCTTTATGAATGGTCTATATGATTCATGAATGTTTATGACTAAGTGCTTGAGAGTTTGAAGTTTTAAATTAGATTTGAACTACTTACATCACTGATTCAGTCCCCTACCCCTCTCAATGATTATACCTCTAACACTATAGTGCCATAGTAATCCCTCTTATTTTTAGTAATTTTCTTCCACATGTTAGTAGTCGTGTTGTTTAACCTATTGTGCCAAGTAAGTCAAGTTTTTTACATCACTATAATAATCACTATTAGCCTAGTTGAAATAATTTTCATAGATCTAGCCATAATGCATAACCCAAAATTAATCTACACCATCTCACCCACATTCTCACCATCCATAACTCAAATAGTTATTGAGAAATATCCTACTCTAATGACCTCTACTTATACACCTATAATTTTAAAGTAGATTTTTAATTATGTTTCCCCTTATATATCATTTAATCCCAATATCACATTGTATATTATTGTAAAGGATGAACCAATTACCTAACTTACTCATACATTTTATAGATACATATGTTCAAAAAATAAATTAGTCATAAAAGGAAGATCAAACCAAGCCACCCCCATCTCCCTTCATTCAAGTAAGTGGAACTAATTCCTCCATCCCAATTGGAATGATTGAGCTCATAAAAAAATAATTATCTTAGGTAGCACTTGAAGTACCCATGACTCCAATATTTAGAAATATTCCTCATCCATAGACTCAGACATAGGGAAAATATTATTTTAGATCCCTACTGGACACCTTCCACCTACTAGTAGCCCAACACATAAATTCAAACCTATGAAATGGGTGTAAATGGTGCAAGGAGAATTTTTCAGGGATGGTAGAAAGTTTATGTAAATTTTTAAGAATAAACAATAGAAATGGAGTATGATATGAGTAATAGGGAATTTAATATGGTGACTAAAATAACATTTAAAGTTGGATGGTAGGAATTAGAGTTACAGATTTAGGAAAGTATGTACACTTCCATAGCGAAGAGAAGAAAGGAATTGGGAGAAGAAGATGCCATTTAAAATATCCTAAAACCATGGTCAATGCTTTTTACAAGCTTATTCAACACCAAATGGATGAATATAAAGGAGAATTGAAAATCTAAAATATAGATCAAAGGTGTTAAATCCCTCTTCTATTTTTAAGAATGTTAAAGATTCTCTAAAATACTTTAAGAGTCACTCCTATCCTTATAGGATAGACTCCATTAGAATAAGTCATTACAATTTATAGCTCAACAAAATATAGATAGCGTGTCATAAATAAAGCATTAAATTTCCATGATCATGGAAGCCAATTAGCAAAGGGTAGTGCTTGAATGAATTTTTATGTCTAAAATTGAGATAAAATATTGTAAAACCGTTACTAAATGATTTAAAGATAAAAATGTGGGTGCAATAGAAAGCTTTTTTTTGCACTAAAAATACCATGAAGGTGTATATTGAAATGGTGGACGATGTATTATATTATTTGGGTTTAAAAAATAAAATAAAAATTTCATACTTGGGTTTCAAAGATAATATTTCATATTATTTGCAAGTCATTCATTATTTAATTAAAAAATCAAGATAAACATGTGAAAATAGTGGAAAATAGAAAAGAAATTGAATTTATCTTGAAATTTATCAAGAATATTGAGAGGATTAATGTGATCTCCAAAGTAAATCTAGATATATTGCAAGTGTGTAACAAATATATAAAAGAAGGACAACCTTAATTGGGATAACTCATCATCCTAGGTACAATCCATATAATCCAAAATTACGCTAGATGCACAAAGGAGATACAAGTAAACCAATCTACACAACCATGAAAGTTTCAAACTCATGGAATTGTTGAATAATCATAATTCCACATTGATTTTAATAGGGGAGGTAATGAACCTTGCCATTAGGGGCCTAGCTATGAACTTTAGAAACTTTTTAAATATATTTTTTATATTATAAAATTTAATAGATGAGGTTGTGTCCCATATGAAAACTCTTTTTTTATTAGGGGTAAATGCTTTTACAAAGACACTAGATATGAACTAGATATGGGCTAGCTTTTGATTGGAGCTAATAAACTAGTCTGATACACAAATGGGAGGCTCAAATCCTCATACAAGCCACACACGAACATCATCAAAAACATCAACATCACCAATGGCCACAACTAAACTAAACATCACCTTTGGCCATAACTAACCTAATGTGCGTAGAGAGAATTGAACCTAGATGAGGATGGACACAAGAAAGCCTCTTAACCAATTCAACTACATTTCATCAGCATGAAAAATATTTTATTATAAGGGTTGCTTTGTTTTTATTTTATATTTTTAGAATTTTGAAGCACAAAACTATTCTCTACTTTCATAAATTAATAGTGAAAATATGTTTGTGTTAAAAATTGTGTAATTTAAACTGATGCTTTGTTTATTATGTGTGGTTGAATTTGAATATGATATTTATGGAAAGGTCAAGAAGTATTTACATTTTATATATGTATTGAATCATTGGGAATGTATGTTATAATTCATATGTTGATATATTTAATGTGCTTAGTTATTTAATTTATTAAAGTGTAACAATTCTTGGATGCAAGAATTGGTGATTTTAATTTTGAGTCAAATAATTTGATGGTTTAATTCCATTTGTTAAGATTATGTAAATGTAGCTACCTAAAATTATTTTCTCTAGTCTTTTTATTCCTCAGAGGCTTATATTGAATTCATATTGAGATTGTGTAAATCTATTTTTTTGGGTTTTTAGTTTAAATATCATTTGAGTTTCAACTTATTTGGAGTAAAGTATAAGTCACTTTAATTATTCCAAAGTAATAAATTGTCTTGCCTTATAATTTTTGATTTTTTTTTTTACAATTTAAGGAGATCCATTTTATTTTATTTTGAACCATAAAGGAATTGGGTTAAAAAGAATAATTAAGAATCATTTTTTTATTGAGAGATGCATACATACATACATGTATACATACATATTATAGTGTTTTTTAGTTATCATAAAGAGTTAGAATATGATATAATAACATTTAACAAGGTCCCAAAATGTGATCATAACCCATAGGATTTCCGAATTATTCCCAAACCTAGTAAAATGAACCAAGATTTCATTTCATGTCAGGGGTCCACAAAAACATGTGCCCTAAAACAAGGGGTGTAAAACCATCAATTTATACATGTTTCAAAAATAACATTAATGGGTTACCCATGTAATTCCAATTAACCTAACATATAACACATTAATCTTAGCCAAACATTTTATGATAGAAACTTTCTGATTGCATAGGATCCTAGGGAGGATAAATCTCATATAGAAATACACACAAGAATTAAAAGTTTAGGAAAACCTTGTATGTAAATTTGGGACTAATATAAATTTCATTTTTTATATCATCCAAAAATATATGGGTAAAATGAACACTTAAACCAAATCCTTGTGGATATATTGAGGATGTAAAACATGGACTAGCAGTACAAGTGGGAAAAATATTTACCCTTGGTAAGGTTTATGTACAATTTTAGCTATTTAATTTTTGTTAATCCTAATTATTATAATGTTTTTTAAATTTTTTTGTGCATATGGGTCATCATATTGAATTAGGGATTGATTAACACTTGTTTTTCTTTCTTCCTTTCCTTTACACGATCCTACAATATTTTTTTTGTTTATCATTTTGTCATTTTTTTGAGATAATAAGCCTCATATCTCTCTATGTTCATTTCTTCCTCTAGGAATTGATATTTTCCTCTCTTTTTTTGTTGGGCCTTATGCTCATGGTCACATCATTTTTGTCTTTGGATCTTTTTATTATTTGTTTCCTCTTGATTTTGTCAGATTTTGTGTGCCAATAGATCTTTAATTCAAACAATTAGAAAACTATATATACAAATCATCTATGATAATTTTTAGGACCAAAAATATAATCATAATTAATTTTAAAGAAATATAATTGATATTTTGTTGGCATGAAATTTTTTTAGAGGATAAATGTGAGATTTTTAGTCAATAGTTATGGTACAGGGTCCCTCTCATATTAGTAGGTAGAGTTACATTTATTAAAAACTGAAGACTGTTGAAAAGTAAACTATATACAACAAAAATGGTGTTCTTCATGGTGTTTGTACTTTAACCCTGAAAGCACAAAAATGTCATAGAAAGGAACATGTAGGAAGACTATGAAAAAAATACTCTATAGAAAGATAACAAATTGTCAAACTTAGTAGGTTAAACTTAGAAACTTACTAAAGTTGCCAAAGGAAAAAATTATTTTGATAAAAGGAAATCTCTGTCATTCAATGGGTAAGAAATACATCAGGTGTTTGAATGAACACATAAAATACACCAAAATAACCACCTATTATCAGAAATAAGTATATCATAATTGATTTGTATTTATTTGTAAAAACTATTATTTTTACCCCACCAAGATTTCAATATTACAAAAATAAAAAATATAGGTTCAAAAAGGAAACACTATGATGCATTTTTTTTTGACTAATTAACTACAATTAAAATAATATTTTGAAAGAAAAAATTCAAATACGTGTAGATCATACACATATGTACATTGTCTAACCATAAATTCTGAACACAAATTTTGTGAATTTCCTATTTGTATTGATTTTTTAGGGATGTAAGTATAATCTCTTCTCTCAATAGTCTCTAGAAAAGTTAAATTTTCAAAATCCTCTATAATGAGACCCAAACTTGTATTTATAGGTCTTAAATGGGTGATTACACTATGTAAACACCTTTTTGCATCTTTGGGGCTTGTAAAAATACTTTAGTAAAAATGCACACCTAAAAAATTGTAAAAACACATTAAGCAATTTGCACAACTTGAAAAAGTGTGTTAGTGTTTTTTTAGGACTTACAAAATTACAATGGAAATTTTACACATCTTGAAAAAATGCATCAAAAATTTTTAGGACTCAAAACTTTCAAAACTAACTTAGTACATTTACATGAAATACAATGTGTAAAATTGCTAATACAAAAGGTGCAATGTGAAATTATAAAAATGACTCAAGAAATACAAATTATGAGAAAGATAAAAATATGATGTAAGACTATTCTTTATCATATTCATTGAGGATGATTTGAATATTCTCTTTTTCTAAAATTTGTTGTTTGTTTTTATATTCATCAAATTTCTCCATAACTTCTTTGACACTGTCTTCATCCAGACCATCTGAATGTATTATGGAAATTCACTCTTCACAATGTAAATATATCATTTTTATTTAAATTCATTAAAGCCTTTTTTAAATTGCATAAAGGTTGTCCTAGTTGTTATGATACTTGAGAAACTAATGAATGGATCCATATTTGAATGCAAACTTTGGAGTTAGTATTTTGTCAAAGTTTTCCTTGAATTGATCAATGATAGATTCTTTAGGGATTACTTCTTCATTATCATCCACAAATGTAAAATTTAGTTTTCCAATTTCTCCTAAAATCTCAAGAGCAGCATCACCCCTATTGACTTTGATTCATTAAATTTATTGATAATTTATCCAACTATGTGTATTTTCAAATTTAGCAGCTCCTAGAGACTTAGTGAGTTTACAATATTTTCTACTTCTATATCTCCTTGAATGAGATCATATAGACATGTATATGGGATTTTCTAATTTTGGAAGCATCTATTTCCACTTTCTCACTTATTCTAAATATTTGTCTTCATATTCATTTATCTCATCATTATTTGTTTGGATCTCATAGTAGATAGTTAAAGCTACATTAATTGAATTAATTCTTTAAAAAAAAATTCTCTGACCATTCTTTTGTTGCTTTTCTTGTTTGACCAATTTATTCTATATTATGCATGAGTTATATGAGAAATAACAAGGGAATAAGATTGTTGAATAGTCTTGGTTAATTTTTATACCAATGAGGTCAATTGATCAAATTTTTCCCTTAGTTGATATTTAGTCACTTTAAATTGATCCATTTTTTCAAAAATATTGTCAATTACTGATTGAACATTTTATTTCATTCCTTCTCTAGTAGTCTTTTCTAGATGTTTCTTTTAAATTTAATATTATAAGACACTAACACTATCTTTATCCTTATCTACATGATAAACTAATACTTTTACATATTTATCCCCTTTATTATATGTGATTATTCTCAACACAATTTTAGGTTTCTTCATTTTTCTAGAAAGGAGAGTTGTTAGTGAACTTAAATCTATCTCTTCTATCTCAAAAATTTTCCTTATCTTCTTCACCACCTCATTTAACCAATTTGGAATTTTTGAAGTCAAATGAGGTTGTTATTATTTTGACTTATGTGAGTTTCAAGAGGGGAAAAAGGAGTTTTTTTTTCTATTTTTTCCTCAGGTGCAATTTCACCTTCCTTTTTCTTGGATGAATAAATTAGGGTTTTGGGTGTAGGTGCAAGATGCATATTAGTATGTTTAAGAGAAAGTGGAAGAAAATTAACATCAATTTGAGAAGGAAGATTAGAATAATGAATCAACATAGATGTGTCAGAAGTATGAAACTATTGAGTGATATTGATCAAAAGTGTCTAAGGTTGAACAAAGTTATCAAAAGATACATCTTCTAAAATGGAAATGTAGGAGAACAAATAGATTTTAATCATAAACTCTTGATTATGATCTTGATAGGTTTGTGTGTTGGGTCAATGTCATGAGCAACCTCTATTTTAGTTTCTTTTTCTATCATTGTAGTATCTTTTCTCAGACCTAATTCTTTTGATTAATTTGCTTCCAATTGTTGTTTCTTATGGAAGTTTCCCAATTCTTCTTCCTTTGGAGATGGTTGAAAAATAAAATTATCAACATTGACCCCTTTAATATGTAACTACTTAAATGTTATGTTGAGCATTCCATGAGTCCCACTTACAAGGGAATTAGAATCTTTTTTTATCCCAATTAAATTTGGGAAGTGGTTGAGACTAAATTTCATCCTCCCAATAGATGGGGTCCAATGTGTTTTCATAATCTACTAACTTTATTAAGATATTTTCAATGCCAAATATGATGATTTGATAATGAAAACCATGAATAATTTTTGATTCTCATGTGTTTTTCATCATTACAATCCATTGAATATTCCTTGAAATGAGTCACATGATGATATGATGAGCTGATAATACTTTCTAGTAAACCTATTATGTCAAAACACATTCTAATCTCAAATGGCCTTATGGTAACACATGCCATTTCTTCCTCCATTGATTTTGTTCTTGCAAATGATGAACACATATATCAACCTATATAAATCAAAAAATTTACTCTAGATTTATGTTTACTTGTTAGAAGCTTATGAGTTTCAACCAACTATCTCACCAATTCCATCAAAGCTCATTTATCATCCACATGCTTTGGGAGCATATATGGTGTAATATCACATCCATAGATTCATAAGTAGTGAATTTTGGGAACTATATGAACCAATATCCCCATTTGGAAATTTATTTTGTTGTTACTATTGATATTATTATTGTGTAGGGATCTCTTTCAAACATCTGAATCATAAAGTGTAGAAATGCATCATTTACCCTATGGAAATGATGGGAACTCTCCTTTAGAGTGACATAAAAATATAACTCATATATCTTTATAGTTTTGATATCCCCTATCCTATTTATTCCATAATAGAACCTTCTTCTTACCATAACATAAAAGAGGTATGAAGTCATGTAAAACTAGAATTGTCTTCACCTCTATCAACTATTTATTAATGGAGTCATTGATGCGATTACTATTAAGCACATAATATATTGAGAGGAGGGGGTGAATCAGTATATTATATATCTTATAAATCTTTCGTTTAACCAAATTCCACTTAATCAATCATTCAAGATATGCAATAAAACTCAAACAATAAACATCACACAAGATAGAGAGAGACACTAGATATAACATGGAAACCCAATGTGGGAAAAATCATAGAGAATCAATCTCAAATATATTCATGAGAACAACCCCATAGGAGAACCATACCCATTTTCCAAGTACAAACCTCAGCTATAATTTGTGAGCACCAACCCGTAGGAGCTTCAAACCCCTTTGCCGAGCACCAACCCAACACCTATTCGTGAGCACCAACCCACAAGAGAACCAACCCCTTTGCCAAGCACCAACTCAGCAACAATTCATGAGCACCAACCCATAGGAGCACCAACCCCTTTGTGTATACCACACACCTATATCTCAATGTTGCTATCTCAACAATTGATAGATCAATACAACATCTCCTTCCTTTCTCTCACCTTTGCTCTTCTAATCTAGATACAACAAATACAAATCATATTCATCTCTCATAATTGCTCTTTTAGGCTAGATATTACAATATCAAAATCAACCTCACACTCACATCTTACAAATGGATACTCAAGCCTTTATTTATAGCTTTCCAAATGACCTTTGGCCTTCCCCCTTTTTGATCTTTCAATCCTAATGGAAAATGGCACCAATCTTGGATGACCCTTCATATCCAAGCATTTGAAAAGTCATGTGGTGACCTTTCATGACTAAAAACGTCCTTCCCACTTTTGTCCTTATCTTTGGTGACTTTTCGTATTCCTTAAAGTGTCCCTTCATGAGAAATTTGCCCTTTACTCTTTTATCTTCACTTGATGACTCTTGGTATTCCCCAAGATGACTCTTCATGGGAAAATGCGTCCCATCCTTCTTTTGTCTTTATCTCATGACTCTTTGACTTCTCCACGGGCCCTTATTTTGTCTCATATGCAACCAAAAATATATTTGTTAATATTAAATAAATATTAACTCATATTAGCCAAGATAAAAAACATTAAATGCAATGGGGCCTTTATCACCAATAATACTAAACCTTTAACATCAATGACAATATTTCCAACAATTACCCCAATTGATGTATTGTTCATTCTTGGGAATGATCGAATATACATGTACACCCAAATTTCAAAATTTCTTGAAGATGGATTTATCACTACTCTATGTAGGAGTATGATCATATCATCTATTTCGTTCATGAATTCAAACTTGGATAGGTTCTTAGGAAGTCTTATTGATACATATTTTGATTTTTTAAACCATTATTTGTTAACCCATTTTGTGCATCAATGATTTTTATCATCCCAAATTTATTGAGTAGAGGTAGGATTCAACTCTACAAATGATTCCCTATCTAGTAGTTAAAGAAAATTATCAATGTGTTCAATTGCTAAACATATATAAAACTCTCTCATTGAGTTATTGACTTATTTCTTATTAGAATTATAGTGCTTGACTATCATGAGGACCAACTCTAAGTATTGTATCAAATTTGCAAATGTAAATATCTAAGCTAATCCATTGGCATGTATGCTCTAATCATAGTCTATCTTATGGATCCTATTGATTCTGTGCCAGAAGTCATGCATGTCAATGTGGCCCAAGTCATTATCTAATATGTTTTCAATGTTTGAGTCTAGACATGATGAAATAATTACTGCTTGAAATTGATATTTCATTTATGTAATTTCTTCTCCTTGTAGGACCTTTTTGGAGGAGGTCTTCTTTAGAGTAATTTTCTATAGAGTGCTATTGATTGGGGTCCCAAATGTTGACACATGATGCTAAAACCACTGATCATATGAAGAACCCTAACTTGAAATTAAGGTTTTATATTAAGGGATGGATTACAAGAGGTATCTAAAAGGTTGGAGTGTGATGATCTTGTTAACAAGGTTGTCAGAATCTGATGTGTTTATTTATAGAGGTGTCAAGATTCGACTAGATTACAAACACAAATAATAAAATTTGAAAGGGTTGTGGAAAAGGTAAGTGGGGTCTGAAGGGATTTTAAATAAAGGTTTTGGGATCTATTAGGTTTGAAAACATATACTATAGCTAGGGTTTTTAACTAAGTGTATTCTGATGAATACTCAAGCAAAATTATATTTCAATTATGTACTTTGATCTTGAAGGATTTTGTGTTTTTTTTTAAAATTTTGTGTAATTTATGATAGAGGGAAAATTAGGAGTTAATTATATAAGTTTTTCCTACCTCTATCATCCAAAGGCATAAACCTTAATCTTTTTTTCCAGAAGGGATCTGTATTCAATGAACACCACAGATGCATGAATGAGAACAAGGGATGCAAATGGGATACAAAGCAAGGAGAAAACAATGCAATGGGTAAACAAAATATTTTGGAGAATAAAGGAGAATGATGTGGTCATATAAAAAATTCATTCATGAAAGGAAAAAGGAAAAATAATGGTAGAAAAATTAGGGTGTTTGATTAAATGTCAGAGTCCAATAAGTTTTCATGTAGGAGGATCAAGGTCTGGTGAACTTATTTACAAGGGAATCAAAATTTGATGGTGGTGACTATAATATTGTTTGGCTCTAGCATATTGGTGAGAAAAAGCATCAAATTTTGATAACATTATTTACAAGGGCATCATATTCCAATGGATTTGTAAGTTTGATATATTTGCAAACAAAGGGTGATTTTTCAAAGGAAGCTTAAAAATTATAATTTTTTATTTTAACATAATTTTTAAAAAATTGACTTGAGAAAAAGAATTTTTAGGGAAAATACTATTAATTTGTATCAAGATGACTCTGATCAACTTTGACTCATTTGAATCAAATTGACTATCTATGGTTAATAGACTTAGCATTTTTAAATTTTGGATCAATGTCCAAAAATTAGGATAACATATTCCAAAGCTTCAAATATATTTGATAGTCATTAATTATCAAGTCTATCAACATTATACATTAATTTACCAATTTTAACTTAGGAAAATGTGCATTTAGTTTCATCTCACACTTAGGGAGAGAATGTGGAGGTTCCTCTATCAATTTATCCATTCTCACCACCCATGAAATATAAGGGGTATGATTTTGGAATGAAAGATACATAGTTTCAAACCCACCTTGGTGGTTGCCTACTCAACCTAATTATTCCCTTGTATTTTTCTCTAACATCTTGTGGCAATCTAGGTGAAAGGCATTGAAAGAAAAAGTCAATAATTTATTTCCATAATTTGACAAAGCATAGGTATAGGAAGGCATGACATCCAATTACACAATTACATATAACAATATATACTCTATAAAGTATCACATGACATGACATTATTGGATCAGTAGGAAAGGTACAATAATAAAACCAAGAGATCAACAATCCTACTCAAGGCATAATCAACACAAGCACTAATCCTATCCTACACAAATAGGGAACCATATTTGACAAAGTCATATATATGCCTATACAATATATATCCACTCTATAATATATATATATATATATATATATATATATATATATATATATATATATATATATATATATATATATATATATATAAATCAAGGTGTGTCTATTATAATCATTTTTATGCATATTCTCCATTGCTTGTTTGAAATTTCTAAACTGGCTTGCTTACCATTTTTTGCCACTAGGGTAGATCTAAAAATATAGTTATCTATTATTGAATGGCATGTTTCCATACTAATATAGTTTAAAATTTATTATTTAATAGTCAACAACATTTAAGAATAATGAAAGATATTAATGTACATATTTAGTTTCCACTATATATGATATATTTAGACTATGATCCTTACTTCCTTGAAAGTGCTATCATATTTATTATCCCTGTCTCCATCATGAGTATATTATTTTATTATTTAGGTTATCCTATCATATTTTTTTCTATATTTGAAACATAGTAAATCACATCATATTTTTCATAACCATGACATTTTGCTTTGAGCTACCGTATACACTAGTCACTCACCTACTTTTAGTGATTCACTGATACATATTTATTGTGACATATTGTACATAAATTCTTGTGTGAACTATCACTTTAAAATTGAGAAAAAAAATCATGAAATACATTGTATTTTTAATTTTCCTTTATCTTGGTTATATGATACATCTCACACTTATCTAGCTTTAATAGAGGGTTATATATTCATGTTTTACACATGTGCTTCTCATGGTATACTTTGAGTGGATGAGATGCAGGATATACATGCTACATATGATTAGTGAATAAATAAGATGTTATATGGAGAATACTTTCAACTATTATATGTTAGCTTAAGGATTTATCCTACAACTTATGAGGATATACCCATAACTATATGATCATTTAATTATCAACCTAAGGAGGTATAAGTTTGTAATGTGTTTTCACTATATATACAACACTAAAGTACATGAAATACCAAGGAGAGTACACACTTATTGAAAGTAAACACACTTGAATAAAGTAAATGATATAAAAGTAAATTACAAGAAAGGAAAGCACAAGAAAGTAAATAGTGAAATTGAAATGCTAATGTATGTTTGGAAGCTTCTCACATAGATTTAAAATATAAAAATAGAATTTAAAGGTACACACATTTATAATAATGAAATAAATTTAAATTCAAACATAAAAATGAACTAACCGATGGATGGGAGATTAGATCATCAAATACTTGTGAGTGGGCCATTACTCAGTTAGATTGGAACTTGACTCCCCTCCTTGATTAAGACAAGATTAAATCAAAGAAATTCTTATTGGTTCAATTATAACATCATATTAAACCTCTAAAATTATAATATATTATTATTAAAATGCTTCACTCAAATAATATTATGATCCAAATTCCTATATGAACTAAATTTCACTTAATAACCACTTATAACTTTCAACTTCTCTCTTAAATAGAGAAGGAAACACTTTATCTATAGATATTAGTATTTAGAGGTTACAATAATAAATATATGGTTATTCCTAGAAAGAAAAAATCAAAATAATCCAAACAACTATTCTAAAATAGCAAAAAGAAATGAAGATATATCCTAGGAGAATAAGATGTTACAAAAAATTCTAAACTAATAACTAGACAATAGAGGAATATATAAAGTATGAGAAAAATCACATTTATTTGTCATAATTATTTAAGATAGGTAGCCCAATGAAGGAGGAATAATGACTAGAAAATTTGAAGTTTACTTCCCCTTTTCCTAAAAATGAATAACTATCACAATCCTCAAATTTTGGAAGTTAATTTTTCAAACCATTATCTAACTACTAAGCCATCTAAAGTGTATGCATAATTATTTCTACGGGTGGCACCTAGTGATTACACATGGTACTTAGTCACTATAGGTGAAACCTAGTTTTAAATTGACATCTAGTTGCTACAGATGGTTTATAATAGTTCAACCAGTGAACTGGGTATCACACACATTTTCTAAGCCTAACTAACCTACTTGATATGGATAAATTACTTAGTTGCTATGGGTAACTCACCCATTTATTACAAGCAACTTGCCTATTTGTTATGGGCGTATAATTAATTTTTACAAGTTATCATAAAATTAAATGGATATTTTTTCCTTCATATTTATGGGTATAAACACTTTATAAGAATAATATTTTTCATTATTCACTTTCCATTAGTAATACTAAAGGATAAAATCATTAAACCATATTATTTTATCTAGAAAACATATTTTTTAAATCATAACAATAAATATATGCAACACTGATAGAGTTTATAATATTATGGATAAATTCATATGTGAGGGATACAATAATGGTGAAATTGAAGTGTTTTTTAGGATAATAAAATATGTGATGAGTGCCATTTATCAACCTCATCAGATGCAACATGGGCATCTTCACACAAATGAATTTGAAACAGTGACATCTTTTTAGCTTACCATTTTTTATATAGAGCTACTTTTGATAGATCATGCATATATTGCTATCATTGACATTTGAAGTATGTACATGTAAATAGGTTTTAAATGTGGATAATACAAGGATACTTATATCTCATGCATTTTTATATTTATATATGTATGTATGTATGTATGTATGCATGTATAAATATACACATATATATGCATCACATACATACATACATACTTAGTTACTTACTCATGTTGGTACCATATCATCATGATTGAGATTTTGGATGCCTTTTATTACTATAATTAGCCTTATTATAGACACATCACTTATATTTGAGACTTTATTTGCATTATTATTAGGTAAAACATACCCCTATGTCTCCTTGAGCTTACCCTATACATCTTATGTATATGGAGCATCTACTTGGATACATTGTTTATCCCTATATTCTTTGAACCTATAATTTATGTCTTGAGACCTGTGGGGAACATAATATTTTTTCATATGATACAATATTGAGCATTTCATAAGCATACATCTATACACATATCTTCATGCCCATAGGGAGAATGCATTGCATTACCTATACTTGAGAATCATTGATCGTATATCACTCTTTTAGAGCCACATTACCTCTATGCCTTGCATAATACACTAGTTTTCACCTTTGACACTTCACACCATTTTCATCTTGGCACATTATGATTATCATACTTCTTATATATATGATTATATCATATAAATTGGTGTAAATGACATATACATTACCAAAAAGGAAATTACATCGACATGGTCCTTATGAGTTATCTATTTGACATATCTTACATAAAAAATACATACTCACCATCGTTATGTTTAACTCACATATGATCTTCATAAATCTAAAATATATCTATATTAACCTATGAGGGCATGAAACCCACATACATATTCTCAATGAGCTTCATACTGACATATCTTTTCCCATTGCACCATAATGTCTAACATGCTTACATACTTTATTCATATAAATTATATAGTATCTTACATATATCCAGGCACATGATTGGTATTATCAAATGATACATAAATGGATAATATATTATTATCTTGGTGTTGGGATATTTTCTTTTAGTTTAACATATCTTTTCCCTAGTTGTGCATGGAAGGAAATAAGAGTTCCAATGAGTTAGGGTGTCAGCATATCATGCAAGAAAAGGTTCTCATGTGCCCACCCAAAAAATGTAGATTAAGACTATTCCCATTGGTTTTGTCACATAAAGTTTTATTAATATACTTTCTTAAAGTAAGGTGCTCAAACAAGCAGTTAGTTCTAAACTCATACCTAGTTCTATGTCTAACTCTTAACTATTCAATTATTACTTAGCCAAATAAAAATAAGTTAGACACAAATTGATAACCAAATAATATTAACTCCATTATAATCAAGAACAAATTACAAAAGTATTTTATTAACACAAGCTTCTTTATTATTCATAAGTTATGTCATGATTAAAATAATTCTAGAATTATAATGATCAATAAAAACACTAAGTAAAACAAGGGGGTATTTATACATGGTTTAGTTGGACCATTAAATTACAAAAGTAAATACGATATAAATGACTTGCCAATAACCATTAAAAAAATGAGTTATAGAAATCCATTTACATTGAATTCTTAGGGACCTAGACTTAATTGGCCCTAGATTCTCTCTATGCTAGATAATTTTCATCATGTGCCTATATTCACATGGGTCAGTGTTAGAATCATAGTTGAATTATTATTTTTTGATGTTCATAAGAACTATTCCCTAACCATCTCTACCTTCCATGCCTTTCCAAATTATTTTGCTAATATTTGAGTCCTACATTCTCAAGTTTTCCATGTATCATGCTTATTTGTTGTATATGTCTTGCCTCTTTTGCACCATGGTATTTTAGGCCATGGTATTTCATGCCACATTAATTTTTACCATGTATCTCATGTGGTGCTTATATTACAAAATTACTTGGCCAAAATTTCTTCAAAATAAGGGACCAACATCATCCCGCACTAAGTCAATAGTCCATTCTAGACTATGCATTTTGTTCGGGTCCCTCTATCAAAAAATTAGGTCTTGTCTATTCTACCTATATATTCATTCCCTCCCAATTATTCAATGCATTTTGGAGCTTATAAGTGATTTACCCAACTTCTTCCTTAAGCCTCTTAATCTCCTTAGGATTATCTATAAATTCACCCATTTGAATGGTTAAATGTTCAAGTGATGAAAAACATCCTTACAATGTTTCTTAGTGAAACAACCTTTGTCAAAATATCCATAGAGAACCATAAAATTTGAATTTAAATCCTTATGGTGGGCACTTATTTTGTTCTCGAAGTCCTCCACATATTGAAATGTTTTATCACACTCATATTGATATTTTATTATCAATGCACTATTGAACAAATACTAGCATTGAAGTTCCTCCACTTGAAATCATGCTTCTAAATTTTTCATAGGCCACACCAATTTATAAAAACCCCATCAAGTATGGGAATAATATTTTCAACTCTATTCAAAAAGATATTACATACTTCATTGGCCTCAGTAAACTATTATGCCTGAGTTTTCTCATGTTGGGGATTGGACTAATATTTGCATTTATTCAACAATATCCCCACTAGGGTTCCCAACTTATCAATATCCTCTCTGTTAATATTTAATCCATTTTCAAGGGCTAACTCCTATTCTAAAATAGAATTTTAGAGTTTTAAGGTATTCATGTTATCCACTATCACTATTTCTAGTTGGCACTTGAGCTCTCCTAACTCCTCTTCAAGTTTTATCTTTTTTGTGCACTTGTTGTAATATATAAAAATAAAATATTTATGTTTCATTAAAAAAAAAATTACATGAAATTCCTAGAAGGCATTCTACCTTTCAACCTTGTGAGTAAATTTTAGTAGCACCATACTTTCCTGAGATGTTGTGCACATTTGAAGATCCACCTAAATTGTGTCAGGAAGTTCCAACTCTCTCAGTGCCCAAATAATGATCTCCAAAGGTAATTAACATTGGAACCCTTAATTATATATATCATTATTAAAATATAATTCTCACCAAGTCATCTTAATCAAGTTCTCATTTGGGAAATATTCCCATATAAACAAGTCTTTTTTTTAGCACATCCTGCTGATACTGAGTGTAAAGGGTTAAGGTTACATTGGTAGTCACTGTCCCTTGATACATAGACTCATAAATAGGTTCGTTCCTTTTATATGGATTATACTCAAGTATTTATATATTCAGTTCCTCCTCTTGGTGTCTTAGACCTACATCAAGATCACTTATGCCCAATATGTTTATGTCATACCCCTCTTCACTAGTTGGACTCTCAACATCCACTTATGCTTCATCAAGGTTGGATTTTTTATGTTTCACTTGTGAGGACTCCTTCTCTAGCTCTGGTGTGGCTTCTCATTCATCTTGTTCTTCAAGGGAAGGTCATCTATCTAGTGTTACTTTTGGAGGTACTACCTTCTATTTAGGTTCACTATCCTTAGGTGCTACAATATCTTGTTCTAAAAGAACACATGTCTACATAGTAGAATCAAGACCTTTTGGTTAACATATAAGTACATTATATTTTATTGGTGAATGGGAATTCATTTATCATTTAGGTTTCTTAGGTTGAGTGTTCATGTTGGCATCATGTCTTGGCCTCATTTGCTTCTAGTGCTTCTCAATCTTCGACAGGAGTGGAATAATTTCTTTCTTATCCTCTACACTCCCTGATGTCCTCTTATATGGATTCAACATATTAAAAAATAAATTAATATATTTAAACAAAATTTATTGGGCCTTGATGTCATTATTATCCAACTCTAGTTTCTATTTATAGGCCTTATTCCCCAGATAAACATAAATTTGATAAAGTATGAATCTCAACATCAATCTTTTTAGCTTCAATATTTATGGGGCATGCATCATATATCCTATTGGTAGTGTTCATAAAATACCTTATGGTGAAATCATATGGAAAATTGATCCATTTAGACAAGTCATTGAAAGGTCTCATTTGTATGCACAGTAGAGAAACATGTTGCTTTACTACAAACTAGGCTTGATCTCCTAGCTAAGTAGGAAAGTATTTAGAAACACACTACTCATTTACAAAGGATTATTTAATTTCATCATTCCATCCCTTCATATTATATTTATGAGTAGGGGTTATAGCACTAGGGAATGTGAATGCTTTAAACCTTTCTATTGGAGACTTATTTTTTGGAGGGTAATCCGACTTCAACTCACCATTTGAGTAATCCAACATGCCAATTTCATCAAACAACAACAATAAATTAATATCAACCTATACAAATTTTTGATTAGGTAAGTAGTGGGTCTTCTCTGCATCTACAATAATTTTTCTCAATAAAATATTATGAAAAATTATTCTTGACCCTAAGGGTTATCTGATGGGCAACATACAAGTCTACCATGTCTACTTCTTTCCATCTATCCATGCATCCAAACTTAGTCATAACCAAGTGTGAAATCACTCTTAGGGTGGGATATTTAAGATTAGATATATAAATTATGTGGCCTTCTTGTATTAAAGCACCATCATAAAATTCTCAATTTCTTCCTCATCTTTGAAATCTCCATTGAGGTCAACACCTAAGAATTATAGACCTGTAACTTTGATAACTCTCTAGGATGTGATCCTCATCCTATGCCCTCAAAAATATAAGTAATCCTCATGTAAACACAAGATAATAAACCTAAATATTTCCATAGCTTTCTTGTAGTAAGGTATATTTAAAATCTAACACATTATAGCATCATTGAGTTTATTGAAAATAGTAAGGTTATAAATAAGTTCACTATTCTACCACTTTCTCTATTTACTAGGATCTCCTTACTCCATGATATTCAAATTGGTAACTAAAAGTTGATAAATGATCCTCTGGTAGCTTGAAAATGATCATTTTTCCTTTGTAAATTTATGAATTAGAAAAAATAAAGTGTAAAAATGATGATTGGTTAACCTTTCATAGCTTTGAGGGGTAATCCAATTTTATTTCCCCATGACCTCATCCATAATTTCATGCATTTAATGCCTATAATTGTATTGTCATGATTTAAATTTGGCACACTTGTCTTTACACATGATTTTATTACATTTAACACATATGTCCCATCATGTGATTTTATCAAAGGCATGACAACTATAAAGAATTTTAAAATTTTCAATTTCCAAGGTGGGAACCTCCTTTCTTTATCTTGAGTTTTCATAGTATATATGCCCTACATCTTATGTATTAACTTATCCTTTTACACTTTCACTTAGATGCCCCTTTTTTGTGTGCATTCCCTTCCACCATTTCTTTAATGCTCTATATTTTTACTTCTTTCACACTTCATACACCACATTAAAAGATGTCCTTGGTCCTTCATGACATGACAAAGAAAATTAAAAAAATAAGTGTTAATCTAAACCTAAACAAGGGAGTGAAACTAATGCCATGCCTTATTAAAAGTCAAACCAAAATCCTACACTAAATGAGTGGCATATGCCTTATTAAAAAAAGGGAAACGTCACCCAGAATGGTAGGGGTGAAGTTGACTACAATTATAAGGTCCTAGAATAAATTAGCCATGAAACTACTTCAAGTTACATGTGTCTATAGGATGAATAATATGAATAATAAATATACCATCCCAATGGATGCACAATTTTACCGAATGGTGCACAAACTTGGAGTGATAAACCAATACATACATACCTAGAGAAAAAGTCTTATTATTAAGATGTTTATCATGTTAGGACTTCTATATATGTATTTTCACTCCTTGAATCCAAAGTGTAATAAAATTGGTTTCATCCAACTAACGCAAGGCATATAGGCACACTTTTAAATATTTCTCATCATCAAATCAACCAATATACATAATACATAGAGAAAGTACCAGGAACTCAACTAGGAGAATGGATTTGGCACCAAAGACAAGATTAAAGGGAGTACTCTTGTTTAACCATTTATATGTGGTTTGATATGACCATAATACTATAAAAATGTGATCATCCCATTCAATGTGACCAATATTACCATCATCAATCTAACCCAAGGTTTTATTAAACACTTTAATTATACCATTAGCCTAAGGGTGGTAATGTGTATCCTTGTGGTGCACAATCATGAACTCATCCAAAAGGATGTAGATTGTCTCATTAAGGAAATGAGTTCCTTGATCACTAGTCAAACTTAACAAACATCCATACCTTGTAATAATATTCTCCCAAATAAATCTAATAGTGGTGGTAGCACTATAATCCTAGATTGGTGCTACTTCAGCCCAACAAGTAAGGTAATTAGTGGTGATAATGACATATCATGCTCTAGTACCCCTCCCTAATGAAGTAATAGGGCCAACAAACTGAATAGCCCATTTCTCAAAGGGTTCATGATCCATTATCAAATGAAAGGGTATAACATCCATTCAGTTCAATTTACTCATGTTTTGATAGATATCACATTGGCATGCATATGATTTACCATCCTTAAAAAAAGTAGGCCACCATAACTCAGTTAATAGAACCTTCTGTGATATAGCATCACCAACATAATGTCCTTTGATAACATCTTCATGAACCTCCTAAATAAATTTAACATGCTCATACTACATGATGCAATGGTGTAATACTTCATCTCATCCAAGATTTTAAATTTCACCCCCAAAAAGATGGAAAGGATAAACATGAACATCCAACTACTTTTTTTTCTTGAGTATTGAGGTGGGATAGTGTTAAACCTATATTAAGAAAAGTTACAATATCCTCCAATTCTTTGGGCATGCATGTGACTTGAAAATGATACATATCAGGCAGGTCATTCTCAATGGTGTGCATTGGTTCAACAAATTCAACACATGATAAGTGACTGGGTCCTTAATTAACCTTACCTAGTTTTACCATCATATAAAACTAAAATTATTGAAAGAGCACAATCCACTAAAAAATTTCTCCATACAAGACTAACTTATTCATGAGGTATTTTAGTGATTCATGGTCTATAAATAAAATGAATAGGGTGGCCAATAAATAGTAATGGAACTTTTGAAATGTGTATACCATGGAAAAGGATTCATATTATATAGTTGAATAATTTTGTTTAGTTGGAGTGACCTTTCAACTGGTAAAGTAGATGGGATGATCAAGATTTCCCTAACCAAGTTGAGTAAGGATAACACCCATAACCATGCCTGAAGCATCAATATGCACATCAAAAGACTTAATGCAATTTATAAAATGGAGAATAGGGATAGTGATTATCTTATCCTTGAGTGCTATGAATGTTTTCTAGTGAGCATCTATCCATATAAATTGACCATTTTGTTTGAGCAGTTCCTCCAATGGTGTTGTAATATTAATTAATCCCCAAATGAACTTCTAATAGTATCCCATGTTTCATAGGAAGGTGCAACATCGTATTGGGTATTCAATGTTGGAAGGCATAAAATGACTATAATATTAGTTAGATCCACTAAGAGTCCATCATGACAAATAACATGACCTAATAAAATTCTAAATGGAGTATCAAAACATACTTCTTCAAATTCAAAGAAAAATTATTAGTAGTACTCAGTCATAAGGTGAAGATTAACACAATGATTCCACACCAAACCATAAATGGTATAATCACCCAAGTACACTTGAATGAATTTATGAATAAAATCCTTAAAAACCTCTATCATAATTCAAGAAAACATGGTTGGAGAATTATTCAATCCAAAGGGGATCACATTGTAAGTGAATGAACCCCATTCAATTATAAAGGTGGATTTCAAATTATATTCTTCTACAATATAGACTTGATGACATTTATAAAAACCATCAGTGAAGGTATAAATCTTGTACCTAAAAACTTTTAAAATCTCCTCACTAAAAGGCATTAGAAAAGGGTCAATTAATTAAGCAACATTGAGTATGTGATAGTCTACACAAACATGAATGTGGCGATCCTTCTTGATACTAATCACCATGGGGCTCACCCATTTAGACTCATCAATAAGAGTGATAAATCTAGTGTGTAACATATTATCAAACTCTTCCTTGACCTAAGTGCATAAATTAGGATTCATATGATAAGGTATCTTTTTGATGGTTCAAGAACCCTCAACTAACTTAATGTGTATCTTACCCAATGAATAATGTACTAATTTCATCTCAATGTAATTCTATGGACAAATGTCTTGATACTCCTTTAATAGTTCAAAAACCTTGGAGATCTCAGTATCAGACCAACAATTCCCCATAATAGCCATCTTAGGCACATCCTTTTTGCTAATAGTACAATAAATCATTTGAAGTGTGTCTAAATACAACTGCTAGTCATTCTATATGCCATCTTAAACATTTCATGCTCCATGATTAATATGTAAATCTAAGTGATAAATGGACATATTTGGCAGGTTAAAATTGATACCTTTGTCAACTTGGTACACAACCTTCTATTTTCCTTTCTAAATTTATTACCTTAAAGCATGGTTTGGTTAAGATTTAATTAGTGAAGAAGTTGAAGCTTTTGTATCATATTCTTGGAAAATGGATAAGATATCCTTAGGTGAACCATGTTATGTCTTATGTAGTCTTTAAATGGGATTGGATCACCTAAAATAGCTTGATATATGGCTTTTAGAGTCAAGCATAAATCCATCTAAGGAGATGAGTAAGATAACACTAAAATTATATTACTTCGAAGGACACTCCAATAATTTATTTCCAAAAACTATTCTTGATGTACATACCATGGTCTACCATAGGTACATAGAGTACCATAAAATACATGAAACCATAGATACTCAGGCAAAGATGTCTCATATACACTCCACATGTTTTTATAGGCCTTAAGATGAGCATCTGGAGCACTAATGTAATCATAACTTAAGGTTTTGTGAATGTGATTATCATGATGAAAATGATAGTGCATAGCAATGTGAAATTAATCCCAAGTGAGAAAATTATGATGATGAGTGGCCCACCATCAAGTAACTATTCCATTAAAAATATGAATAATCAAGAACATCTATTCATCTTCAAACACATAGAAAACTTATAACCACTACATATATGCTTGGACTTCCATTTGACCTTGAAATCTAGGATCTTCATGTAACGACATGGGTGGTGCAGCCATAATATATCCATGAAAAAGGTGAACAAACTTATGGTGTTTAGGTTGCTTGTGTATACCATCCTTCAGACTACTAATAACACCAAAAATTCATCCATTAAGATCATACTCACCAAGAGTCTGATAGTCACAAACATTACTAGTAGTGTCAGAGATAGATTATACATGTATACAATGCAATATGCCATCTAGACTTAGATCAAGGAATTTAGCTACTTGATTTGTGACATTATAGATATGATTAATGTCCTTATCATCATTAAGTAGATTAACAAATGACTGTCCTTGAATATGGTCTAAGGGGATTATATAAATAATACTAACTTGAGCTTGCCAATTCTGAAGCTAAAGTTAGTATTATTTGCATAACACCAAGGATGACCCAAAAGAGACAAAAAATCATTAGCTTCAACCAACTCAATTACTTCAAATTCAGCCTTGAAAGTGACACCTAAAATGTCAATGGTGTCATCCTTAATAACACATATGGGAAGTGTACGAGTATTATTATCAATAAGCAACACATGAGGAGAGGGTTACAAAGCATGGCTTGATACCTTTCTCTAAGAATTCTTAGTGAGTAAATTCACCTCCAAACCAGTGTCAACTATAATATCCTAAATGATCCAACCATAAATATTTGTGTTTACTAATATTTATTTATCCCACTCCATACTAGGTTGGATATGAGCCTCTTGTCATTGAGCATGGTTCAATTGACAATCTTTTATAGGCTTTGGAGCTTGATAAATTAGCTAGTTTTATAAAAGGGGAACAATGTTTTTGTCAATAATTTTTTTTCATAACTTATGGAACTCATCACACACTGAGTCTTGAAGATCTAAATTTTTTTGCATTTTATTGTGTGTAGTATCATATTTATCCTAATTAATTAAATATCACCTTGTATCTCTAGCACCAAAGTCATTATTTAATGTAACATATCCTTCTATTACTAAGCATCTAGATAATTATTTGCATGAGGTTCCTCCCATTAAACCTTATTAACAGGTGGATTTGAAATGAACTAGGAAGGAACACCACTTTCTATAGTAATATTGACCTTGGGACCAATCAGAGTATTAGGGTGTCATCTCCATTGAGAATTTGGATTATTTTCAATTTGTATCATTCTAGCACACTTTTCATTCCTAGCCTTGGTGATGGTAGTATAAAAGTCTAGGCATTCCTCCATATGATCCTCATTCTTACACAAAGAACATGTGGGATAAATTTGGAAATCAAACTCATAATGTTCTAGAGATTTGTACTTATAATAGGTTATAGGCAAAAAATGACCACCTCCACATCCACAACCATAACCTCTATAATACTAGCCTCCACCATTATATTGATTATTGACAACATAAATCTAAAGAGTACCATGAGCTCATGCCTCATGAATCTCAGTAATAAGGAGATAGTCATTGGTATCATGAGTATATGCATCACATATTTTACAATATGATGATACCTTTGATTGTGCAACATGTTGAAATAGGGGGTAATCCCTCACATCATGGTATTCTTGGAAAATATCATAGGACTACTTACCATGATGCAATAATCTTCATAGGAAACTTATTCTTATTATGACCTTTAGTTTCATAGTCAACACATGACAAACCACTGTGAGTATCATGAGTACCATTTGCAATGAGATTCTCTAATTGATATTCCATAGTATCAATTTAGGATTATATAAAGGGATTAATACCTATGTTAATACTTCCTCAGGATTTGATTCAAAGGGTAGTTTCTAAGGCCTCACACGGGTAAGTGAAGGTCTTCTAGGATAATGTGTGTTGAAAGAGAAGTAACAAGCCTTATACAAACCATTGGACATGTTGGGTTACATTTATCTCAAATGAAAGCTTGGAAAGAAGCATATTAAAATGTGCATCATTCTCATGAAAACTCTTAATGAGTTTTTATTTAATATCCTTCAGTATAGCAATGTTCTATTGCTTAAACTTTGAGAAATCAAATTCCTAAAGAAAAATTGTCTTCAACTTATCATAGTTCACCATAACTTGATGCATATCAAACTTCCAATACCACATGTGTGTGTAGTATAAAAGAGTAATGGAAAAATAAGTTACCTTTAATTTAGTATAAGTATTTCCAAGCACTCACCTGATAAGTTCACACTTATGAAAATGTTCTAATACATTTTGCACACTGTGATACTCAAGTGGGTGGAATGCCATCTAGTAATAAATAGTGGGTGGATTGGGTACTAGTAATGGAATTTGATGTGATATAATTCTAGTCCCTCTTAGACCTTATGGGGGAGGTCCACCAATGCCTCCTACACCACCTCTAGATTCTCTAGCTGAACCACCACTATTATCACCTTATTCACCTCTTGAAACAACATAAGCACTTGATATATTGTGTACAGAAGTAGGTTTATTAACTATAAAAAGGATGGTACTCTACCCACTAGATATTCTTGGTCTATCAAGTATTCTAAACTGATCCATAAATTTTACTTGTAATAAAAAATAAATTAGTAACAAACTACTATCTTGTTCATGTTATTCAAAAGTATCTTCAATAGGTTTAGTCTCTAAATCTACACCATTTGTATCCTAATTTTGTATAAAAACATCATCTAGCTCAAGGGCATGAACATTCACTATGGGTGGGGAACTAGGCCTATCTAAACTAGGTTCTTCAATCACCAATGCTTGACTTGTGTCTCATGTATTACCTATGTTGGAATTAGGTGCAATAATATGGTTGGGGAGTCCCTATTATTACCTTTAACCTCCATATAGACCCTAACAAGACTTCTTGAGTCTTATTGGCCTATTTTTGGATTGCTTCTGATCATAGCGCTTCACCTAGCCTCATCATACTTATGATTTCATAATTCCTACTGACTGGATACCATGTTGAACCAATAATCTTATGTCAAAGTGTGCCCATTCATTTTTCCACTGATTGTATTGCTCATGTGAGAGATATATTAGTTGTCCATGTGAAGATTTTTAATTCCAAAATCAACTATAATATTTTTAATCTCAAATGAAAATTTCTTGAGATACCTTGCACATGGCTCCCAGAGGAAGTTAAACTAGGCTTCCTTTAGACAAGAGTACATTGAGACCACATATTCCAAAATATATCTATTCAAGATTCTTTGCCACCAAACATCTACTGCATGCATCCAAGGCAATCCCAATATTGCCAAGGCTGACTGTCATTATACTAACTAGGATATCTTCTATCCATATTTCCTTGAATGGTCTTACACACACCAAAATCCAAACATGTATGTGAATGAGAACTTCTATAATGAAATCTTAATATAGTGAGGCATACATGTTCTATTCTACCCATACATGTGTAGAAACTTCTAGTTCAAGATAATGTAATGTAAAATTATCTTATATAATAGTAAACCATCATTTGACATTTTTTAAAGATAGCCATTAGTTCATATTCCCATCATCATGTAAACAAGTGCTATGTATCCTATTAATGGAGCCAAAATGTTGGGATATTTTCCTTTAGTCTAGCATATCTTTTACCTCATTGTGCATATAAGAAAATAAGAGTTCCAACGAACTAGCACATCGGCATATCATGCAAGAAAAGGTTCTTTTGCACTCACCTGAAGCACATAGCTTAAGACTAGTTCTCATTAGTTTTTATCACACAAAAGTGTATTCATTTACTTTCTTAAGCTAGGGTGCTTGAACAAGCACTTAGTTCTAAACTCATACCTAGTTCTATGTCTAACTCTTAACTATTCAATTATTAATTAACCAAATCAAAATAAGTTAGACACAAAGTGATAAAAAAGTAGTATTAACTCCATTATAACCAAGAATAGACTACATAAGTATTTTATCAACAAAAGCTTCCTTTCATTACATTTATATGTTATTGCATGATTACAATGATTCTATAATTACAATGATCAACAACAACACTAAGTAAAATAAGGGGTTATTTATACATGGTTCACCCTAACCATTTAGTTGTAGAAGTAAATACAAAAAAGTGATTTTCAATGGCCATTAAAATAAATGAGTAATGGAAAGTCATTTATAATGAATTCTTAAGGACCTACGCCTAACTACCCCTATAATATCTCTTTATTCTAGATCCTCATCATTGTTCATCTATCTTCCCACAATATGGTGCTAGATTTTCACTTGAATTATTAATTTTAGACATTCATTCAAACAACTCCTTGACTATCTCCACTTTCTATGCCTTTCTCAAGTCTTTTTCTAATATTCGAGTCTTATGTTCTTGGGTTCTCTATGTATCATGCTTCTTTGTTTCACGTGACTTGCCTCTTCCATGCCATGGTCTTCTGCATGGTGTCTCTCCCACACCACTTATATTATAAAATTACGTAGCTAAAATTTCTTCAAAATTGAGGTCCCAACACTTGGGCATTCATCTATATCAAAGTATTTTTTTGTCTCTCTCACTATCATCCTCATTCGATGATGCATCCATCTTTAGACCTCAACACATATTTATCTATATTATGTGATTATCACATGGACATTAGTCTATATACACTACTACATATATTATGGGACATTTTTATTCCACCTCCATCTCATAATCCTCTTCAAGGATGAATCATATATATTGAGCCAAAGACAAGGACACCTTTCTACAACATTTATACATACTAGAGTAGTATATTTTGCATTGAGTCTTTCATGAATTATCTTTCCTATGATATATGACATTTATACTCCTTATATTTATGCACATTGGGAATTTTGAATTATATGACATTATCTATATTTATGTGATACAACACATGGGGGATGACTAGTTGTATACATCTAACCTCCTATGATGATTTGTGTGTAATTTATTATGATAGTTACATGTGTTTTATGTAAATTTCAAAATGGTATTGGCTATTTATACTATTATTACACATGGTGCTTATAACTCTTTTATTTTGAGATGATTTATTTTAGGAACATGTTAATCAATCCCTCACCTCAAATGGGGGGAATATATCAGAGAAATTTCAAAGTACTTTCCTCCTAATCAAAAGTTAGGCATAACCAATTTTTCAATGTAATTTCATATAACATTTTTGGCATGAGAAGTTTTTCATATTACTTTCATAGAAAAATTTAATTAGTTCTCATTGGATAAGAACATTATCTACTTCCCTAATCAAGACGTAGGAGGAAGGTTCATAAAACTCCTAGATAAGTGGTGGCTATGTCTAACACTTGTCAAAAAGGTTTTCAATCAAAATAATTAGAATAAGAACATTTTTTTTTCATATTGTGGTAGAATTAAATTTGATATAGAACAGGTGTATTCATTCCTATGCTCTTTCAATTTTAAAATTTCAATTTTTCAAATGACAATGATAAACATATATTTAGTTGATTACTTATTGGTAATTTTCCATTATTTACATGTATCCCAAAGTCTGATAATTTGAAAATAGGTATAGATGGATGCATGACCTAAAGGATTCCTCCTTTTCTCCCTATGGTAATTTAAGTTATGCACTTCAATTATGTATTATTTTACTTTGGCACACACATACAACACTCATACACACATCATAGGGGTATTATGTAGACATTAAATTTTGGTACAAGACTTCTTATTACAATGTTTTTAGCATTTTTTTGTGTATATGGCTCATCATATTGAATTATGGACTTATTGGTACTTGTTTTTATTTATTATTCTTCTTTGTGTGATCATGTGGTCTTATTTTCTTATGATTTTCATTATGTCATGTTTCTATTGTGTTCATAATATTTTTTATCTCTCCTCTCTTTGTGTGTGTTTTATTCTTGTTTGGGACATGAATAACGATATGAAAATCCTACCCGAGGCAAGATTGAAGAACCCATTGAGCCTACCCTCTATATTTGTTTCAACCATTCTTCTTATGGTCACATATTATTGGTGTTTGGATCCATTTTAAAGTTGATACCCTTTTCTTTTATCAATTATTTCACCCCAATAGATGTGTAATTAAAACCATGACAACTATATATCTACAAATCATTTATGAGAATTTAAAGGACTAAGAAGATAATTAAATGTAATATAAAATAATTATTATTGAGGTTATAAGGTTTCCAATATGTTTTCTAGTCATTCATTCTTAAGACTAGGCACACTTTACATTCATTTATATATATATTGAAGGAATTACGACTTATACTGAATTTAACATAGGTGAATGTGCATTTAGTTAGATATTAGACTTAGGAAGAGAATGCACAAATTATTTTCTTAAATTATCCATGAATATTAATAATTAACTATAAGGGATCTAATTATATCATGGATGATAAATAGTTACAACCGCACCTTTGTGGTTGCTCAACCAAACTATTTATTCTCTTCTATTTCTATCTAACATATTTAGGCAAACTAAGTCAAAGGAATTGAAAGAGAAATTCATGAAGTCCAACCAACCAATTTGATGAAGTGTGGGAAAAATAAGGTATAAAATCAAGTTATACACAAGAAAAAAAATTAAAAATATAGAAATTTGTGTATGATATGATTGATGCAATAGGATAAGTAAGATGATCAAACAATGAAACCAATGATCCCACCCATGGTGCATGGATGTACATTTAATTATCAATATAAGGATGTATAATCTATAAGGGGTTTGAAATATATATGTAACATAAACCACATTAAATGAATAAGAGGACTAACCTAATTGTTTCATAGGGAATAATAACTCAAAGTGATGACAAAATTAAGTACACATTCTTTTGAATGAAAGTACATACAATTGAACTCAAAGTAACCTTCTTGTTATAATTCAAAGACTAGAAATTAAAATGTTGATTAAGAATGGAAATAAAAATAATACATAATATTGGAGGCTTCCCACACACAATATTGAATGAAAATTGCATAATCATAATCCCACTCACTCCTTGTAATAATGAAATACATAGAAAATAGTCACATAAAAAAAAATACTAACTAATGAATATCAATATTCACTACTAAATCCTCACAAGTGGGTATTTCCTTAGTCATATTAGAGCTTGATTCCCTTGTTAGGACAATATTAACTCAATACAACTGCTATTATTGATATTCAAATTGTAACAATAAAGGAATTGCTACAGGACCATTTAAAATAATCTGTTTACAAGTTTTATATAGACACAAAATATTATGATTAATATATTTTGGCTAATTATACAACCTACATATATATTTTTATATAGATAATCCAAGGTTATTATTATATAATTTGATATACTAGAGGTTAAAATTGTTGGATCATTTATCCAAATAATTTTTTGTTTATTATGCTTGTTTGTATAGGGTCATTCATCTCATGAAAGACACCCCCTTAGAAAATAAATTTGTATTATTAATTAGTGTTTAATATTAATTACTATGTTAGTAAGTTAGATTGGCTATATGGGTGTTGGTAATAATATAGGTATTAGTGTAGATAGTAAATAATAAATATTTTAGTGAATAAAATAAGGTAGTTGTTATACTGATTGAACTTGTAAGTTAGCTAGGGCCCATAGGCAAACCACCCATAAATTTTTATATAAGGTAGGGTGAATTGTAAAAATAATTAATGGGGATATTTTACATTTGAAAAACATTTTTTTAAATTTAATATTATTCTTCTTACATTTACATGTATTCATTGCTCCTATCAGTGGTATATGATCCATGTTTTCAAGAAGGTTGAAGTGAAGGTGGGATTGAGTGAAATAAAAGCCTATGTAGAAGAGAAAGGAAGAGTTTTAGCAATCTAATTAATTTTTTTGAAGTTTACAATCTCCAAATTCATCTTTTACAGACTAAGATACTTATTTAACATCATTTGTATAGTTAAAAGTCACAAAACTTGAGTTGTATGGACCCAAATCATTAATCACTTCAAAGATCTTCAAAATAAGTTATTTCCTACAATTATATAAACCTTTGATTAGAAAAATAAATTACAATGCATTTATAGGGCCAAAAACTCATGATGGAGTGATAAAATTGAAATTATTCAACATTTAACCCCTCATAAGTCTTCTAAAATCAGTTTTTATGGTATTTGTACTAAATTTGAGCAGTAAAAATCAATTTCAACACACTTTTAAAGCCCTGTATGGAAGGAGGGCATGTTAACAAGAGGTATGGCATATAAATTTTGTTTTTTGTATTTTTTTTAGTTTTTTTATTCAAGCGGGCCCCTTGGGAGTGAAATTGGACAATTTTTACATTAAAAAATCACAAGTTAATGTTTTTTACATGTATAATATTTTTTATATTTTACAAAATATATAAAAGTACAATTTATATAGAACATCTTATTTATATGTCTTACAAAGTCTTGTAGAATATTATGTTTAATATATTTTTTAAGACACTTTAAATAAACAATTTCAAGGTTCAAAACCCACCAAACCATCTTTTTGGTCAATAAGTCAATATGCCTTTTATTTTTCAAAAAGAGAATCCTTAAAACCATGCTAATTTTTTAAGTTGTGTAGAAGGGAGACAAAAGGGCATAATATTGTATGTAAAGATTGACAAGTCTTAGGATCCATATAAAAACATAATTTATCATTAATCTACTAGAGGGTAAGGGTAAAGCCCCTAATTAGTATTCCCATTTTTTCTTGTTGTGAAATTTGTGTCATTATGGCTAAAATAGTTAGACTCATCTTTGAAGTAGGAAGACTAACACCAAATAATTATAAATAATTAAGCATGAATATAGAAAACATTATATTTTTTAAAAATTATGAAAATTATTTGAAAAACAAACCAAACCTCCTATAGATGCCATAAAACTACTTGAATTTAGAAAATGCTATAAACATGCGCTTGCATTACTTTAGTATTCTTGTGTTACAAGAGTCACTATTCACATTGAGGCTATTACTAAAGCTTAAAAGGCATAGATAATTTGGAAATACTTGTATGATAAACAACCAATTTATAATAAGATTGATCTCCTCATGTAATTGTTAAATAACAAGCTTAATAATGAAAATATGTCTCTCAATACATGTCAAGAATGATAAATTTAAAGCAAGAATATTGTATTACAAGTGGAAAAATTGATGATGAAATGCTCATCTCCATCATTCTCAATGGTATTAGTTTAAATTATAAAAAAATTAGAAAATTTTCATCTCAGTGATAAGCTCAATAACCCAAAATTTTATTTCATTTATGAATTTCTCACTCAACATGAATTTCAATTTATATAGAAGAAGAGTAGTAAACCTACATAATATGCATACTTAAAAAAATTAGGGAAACACTGAAGAGTGAAAATATATAAGAAAACAAAACATCTTTAGAAACATTCTCATTAGCATTTTCTAAAGCATTATTCAAAGCATTCTCATGAATCCTCCAAACATAAATATAGACATAAACATAATCTTTCACAATGATATCATGGTTATTATTTTTTATCTTCCAGTTCTAATAGTGATACGAAAAAACCAACATGATACTGATGTTGTGGTATAGGTCACTATGATAATGTGTTCCCTTATATAAAACAACCTAAAAATAAGGCACTCCATATTATATTACTCACTCTATTAGAGGTTTTATACACACCAAGTATTATTATGGGAAAGTCCCTCTCATTTTAGGATCAATGAGAATTCACTCTAAGGTAGAGTTTTAGGTATTAGTTTTATAAATAATCACATGGTGGTATAGTGATGAGAGTAGTGGTTTTTTTTTTTACCTCAGATGGTTTAGATATGGTGGGTGCCTAACACTTAGCCTAAAATTATACCTATAATGTCTGTATGGATCTAAACTAAGGTGTATCTAATAATAAAAATACAAAATTGTCAGAGTGGGGCACAATTGAGGATCAATTGGATAAGATCAAATGCATGAAGAAAAAAGATATGGAGTAGTGAAATCTAAAGAAAAATTCAAAAAGAAAAAGTTTATCTTCACAAACAAATGTTACATTAATAGGCATTCCAAGTTAATTAGCCAAAAGTACATAGGAAGGTTTGTTATATAGGTGGAAGATAAATATGTCCTCACATCCTCATTAACATGGGTTATCTTCCCAAATGACCTTTATTACACACCTAAGTGACAATCAAGCAAGCTAACTAGATCATGTAGGTAAAACCACATGGTGGGAAAAATTGTACACTAACACCCCCCTTAAGTATATCTTAGGTGGGTATTAGAATTGGTCCCAACATAAAGGCTTGATGAGGTACCCAAGACATAATAAATAGAGAACTAAGAAGTCTCCATAGAATATGATGAAGTTTTTTGTAGTAGATCTCATAAAATGACCAAGGTTTATGATGAGATCCTCTACCTGAAGACTTAAGAATCTCCATTTACATTGAACAATATTTATTCCTTTTGCCAAAGGAAGAACATGATGTGTGTATTTAAAAGTCATCCCATTCCATAGTGGAAGATGAAGACATAAATATGAATAACTCTGAATATGGTCCAAATATGATGTGTGGCATAGGTCTGGCAAGATCGTGCATAAGATTTGAATGTAATGCCACTGAAGTAGACCTATCAAAATAAGGACATGAAACATTTGGTGAAGAAATGTCCATGTAAAATGTGGAACATGGATCAATAACTCATGAAATTAAATAAAAGACTATAGATGAAGCACACAGATCCATAGAATGAATATTCACATGAATAGATGAGTCATCAATGTTGTTAATAAGTCTACTCTCATTGAAAATAGTAGAATATTATGATGTGAAAATCTATGATAGATCTAGAAGATTAAAATACTATATAGTAATAGATGTAGAATTTATAATAGGATAGCTGAGGTCGAGAAGAATATCATCCTGTAGTAGTGGATCGACAAAAGGAAGAACACTATCCATCAATAATGTGTCATCATAATAAATATGAGGAAAGAGTACAATAGTCTCTGAAGAGATAATAGGAAAATTAGGAGTGATAAAAATCTTAAATCTCTGAAAAGAGTCTAAAGAGTGATCCAATAGTAGAGGGGCACTCTATGTAATCTACATGGTTGTGTATATCCCATTAAATATGCATCAATATGTGACCATAGACATAATCATAAGATTTGGCTGAGTCATTATATTGACAAGGGTTAGTAGGGGTAGGAATCTATCCATATAGAAATGGAATAAGGTCCTAATCCATGATCAAACATTCTATATACCTCTGATATGAAGCATAATTATTATTTCCAATAAGAACCTCTAGAGGATAATCAGCTATCCTCATCTAACATATCTCAAGGTGAGTTGTATGACCATAAGTAACCACACACACTCAATGTGATGGATGTCAGACTTAACTTAAAATGCATCCAAATGAATAATCTATGTAATAGTGATTTAACCTATTTGAGAATATTGGTGTGTTATTCTTCATTTAGTTAAAGGGTGAGTAGTAAAATTAGTAAATAAATATTCAATAATTAGGCTACTTATTTGTGTAAATTAGATTGCAATTTTTAACTTTCTTAAAATAGTAATAAGAGATAAAAAAGAAGACTTAGCTAGAAACTGACTGATATGACTGAGACATGGTCTGATATTCACTATGTAGGACTGGGACACTATCACAAACTAGAATCTTACTTTCATTTTGTGATTGGATAAGAGCACCAAAAGTGGAAAAGATTGGTACTAGTGCCATAGTCTACCTCTACTATTGTTGTCTTGAGGATCTAGGATTTTTGAGTTTTATTCATCAGGTCTATGTGATCCTATTCATGAAGTTTTAGTAGCAAAAGGTCTATAGAGCTTCCTATAGAGAAAATTTTCTCTTCAAAACCTTCACTCCATTGTGCTTTGACCAATTTCAAGAAAGAGGGGGTGGCTAGTATGTGTAAGATTCACTAAACATGGATCCACATCCCTTGTGTGGGCATAATATCTATATACCAATAATCTAAAGAGAGATCAAGTCATATTTAGTTTTCCCACTTGATGTGCTCTTTGTAATAGAATGTATGAATATACAAAATGTTAAACTAGATGTGCTTGAGGTGGTTAGGGACTGGTTTAAGGATTTGCATTAGCTTAAAAGTGTATAGGCTAGTTGTATGTACAAAATAGGGAAGATTGATTGAGTAGTCTTTCTTATATTTTTGCTTACTCGGTGATAATTTATAACCCTTTCCAAATGATCTTTGAATGGGATTTTATAGGGATATATTGGTCATGTGTTTAATGTGATCACTTTAAGATGATAAGGATAAAGATAGGGAACCATAAGAAATTGACTATTGGGGCTAGAAATGGATTTAGATAGGAGTGTTGAAAGAAGATAAGAGTGGCACTAACACTGTAGTCCAAGTGTGATGCTACTATCCTAAGTAGATGGGACTTAAGGGGATGGATTAGTCATGGAAAAGGGGTCTAGCTTAGTTGGGATCAAGTCTAAAAGGATATAGATGATTGAGAATCAATGAAAAGGTGCCTATGAGGGTCATGAGAGTAAGCAAGAGGGACCTAAGGGTTAGGTGTCATTATCCATGCTCAAGTTTCTAATTTTCACATTTTATATGACTACATTTGCCCCCCTTTATTCTAGTGCTACAGCAAAGTGAAATACTAGGATAAAAGAAAAATAGAAAGTGTACTTGAACTAACTTGTAAGGGTGAAGCTCATGAGGTTGTGTGATGATAGATGTGTATAGAGAGAGCACATTGTAAAGTGTGAATGTACAAGACAAAAAAGAGTAGATGAGTTCTTAATAGATATGCTATATCTAAAATAAGAATGTACAAACATAGTTAAGAGAGAAATAAAGAGAAAGGCATGAATACACATCACAAAGTAAATGGACTAATACAAAACTTATTATGATGTTGGGAGATGCTGAGTAATGTCAAATGATGTTGTACCAAGAGTATTATCATGAACATAGTTGAGTGTTCAATTCTTTAGAAAGTGGGTCTAGAATGCAAAGGCTTGCCCTTTATCTCCATCATCATCTATTAAGTGAAGCTAGGTGATCATGAATATGATAATCAATTTTTAGACTATGTGTCTAATCCATTTGAATAGGTGGCTCAAGAATACAAAGGCTAGCTAGTCCTTTGGCTCCATCATTGCCTCGTGAAGTGAATCTATGAAGTGATATTAGTATGTAAATGTGTATCATATGAGATGGATCTTAAAGCCCATGAATGATCCTATAATATGACAATGTTGACATGGATAACTGAATGTATGCTATAAACTAGGCCACTCTTGGCCACTCCAAAAGATGGATATTAGGATTGTATGAAATCCACTCCAAAACTGGGCACTAGGCTTATGTGGAATACACTTGAGAACTTAGGAACTCAGGAATGTAGAGGTTAAGATTTTATGAAAACCACTTTGAAATGATGCTAACCACCTATATATGGACTAAGGCATGTAACTACTGAGAATTCCTAGGTAATATTAAACTCAAAAAGAAAAGAAAACAAATGTATTGCATACATTACCCCTAATCATTGATGTCTAAAACATGGATTATTATATGGAAGTTATACCAACTATTGTATCTGAAACTAGAAGTGAGAGCCATTTTACTATGCACAATGCCCCCTATCTCTAAATTCTTTAAGAAACATTGTATTGAAAACTACTATTACTAAATTGATCTAATAGTGTAAAACTGTAGCTAAACCTACTTTTTGCCTACTTTTGAAAAATCTAGTTTTTTTATTATATGGACAAGAGCACTGAAAATGAATAGTAGTGGCATTGACACTATAGTCTAGTCTTGAATTTTTTGTCTTGGGATAAATCTAATGATTGTTCTAATATTTTCATTGTCTACCTAGTCTATTTTAATTGTTTATTGTTTTGGGTCTTCTAAAAGCTATATTTTTGACTGTTAGGAGCTCTGATCTCTATGATAAAACCCCTATTTATTTCCCCCTCTTTTGGGGGTAGGAATAAAGACCTTGTAATGATTTACCTTAGAAGAAAGATCCATACAAGTGCATTATACTATAAATATACATGATATAATAATTATAATTGATAATATATCTCAAGATATAACATGGTTTGTAATGAGAGATTGTTATATCAATAGGGTATGTCTAGATAGATATAATAATGTAATAGCATGTGAAAAGTACTAAAATAAAACTAGACATCTAGTTAGTTGTTAGTTTTCAAGAAGGGATGAAGCATGATTTCCATCATGGCATCTAAAAAAGTAATAAAATGCATGATTAAGATCATGGCATTGTAAACAATTGAAAAGTAATCAAGTAAAAATCACATAAGGCAAAAAACAAGAAGCATAAAAAAATGCCCAAGGGGCCAAGAAAACAAGGGAAATGGGCACATGCCACTCAAATTGGAAAGCAAATAGACAAGGCATGTTCAAATGATATATATAGATACAATTAAAATAAGCAAAGTTGGCACAAGGGTCACAATCACATAGAAGAGTATAGATAAAGGACATTGGCAAATGTCCTAAGGCACACACAAACATAAAAGCAAAAGACATCGACAAATGTCCTAAGTCACATACAGGAGATAAAAAAAGAATTTTATAAATGCAAATCACATCAAGCTATGATAAGAAAGAAAAAAAACATGTAAATACTATTAAATATAGTCGCATCTAACTACTCAAATCAAGAATGTGAAAGTATGCAAGACATGTTAATACAAAACTAGGTATATGCTATGAAATACATAAGTGTTATATACTAGTTAGTGTTGATAGAGTAATCTATGTAAGTTATTAAGTAATGTAAATCATCATGATAACTAGAGTGTGTGGTGTAAGAATGACATAACCTGGATGGTGTAGTCATGTAGAAGATGCCCTTAATGGGTAAATATATTGATGTATATCTCAAATGTAGAAGTCAAATGCCCCCTCAATGAGTAGAGTGAAGCAATCAGGAGTTGGAAGTCACTTCACACACTTAAAGAAGATCAAGTGAAGCATGGTAATGTAGGTAAATCAAGAAACAATAACATAGATTATCAAATGTAAGTCTATCATGATAGTAGTAATGTAAAGCATGGATGATGCATACAATCAAAATATTTTTGGTATTTTTGAATTATTTGAATGTTTTTGGATTTTTTAATATTGAAACTATGTACAATTAATCACAGGAAGAGCATGTACAATAAATTGAAAATGAACTATGTATAATCAATCATAAGGAGACTATGTCCAAAAAATACTATGAAACTATGTACAAGTAAGACAAAAGAAACTATGTACAAGTAATACTAAGAAGGAATGATACTAACCAATGAGTCTCATAGGAGATTCCCTATCATGGTATCCTGTATCAAACAAAGGAATCATGCATGATTATGAAGCAAGAGGGAATGACTGTGAATATGACTATGAATTATTGATATCTTAGAAATCCTAATAACCTATATTATTTCACTCATCATTATCATCTTGATTTTGAATCAATGGAATGCTAGTGTTGAGTTTTTTTGAACTTGGATCTTTCCATTTGATAAATTATGTCTGTGAATGATTTTCATTAGGATGTTCAATAAATCCTAACCCTTAGTGACAAACATTATCAATTACTTGAATAGGAGTAGTAATGCCTTGAGCATGCTTTCCCAACCTTTGACCTTGATAATTAAACTATTGTAGATATTTTTGAACAAACCCATACTGCTTTGAAAGTGGAGCTTCATTTTAGAGAGCTAGATTTGTATTTTTTTCATACTTTACCTATGCTTTTAGTACTTCTTCTTTTTTTGATTTTTCTTTTTAATCCTTTTGTTATTCTTAGTTAAACTTTGGTAACCACTTTTGTACTATTTTTGAATTTGACCCTTTGTGATTGCATTCCTGTGTCATTATGCATTGCTTGACTAATTTACCTTATATAGGGTCCTCATTATAAATTATCTATTGTATATGATTTTTTAATGCCAAACATGGTTATTTGTGATGCTCATGCAATATATGATATGCACAATAGTATCTAGATCTTCTCACTGGATATAGAGGAGGTAGTTTGATCAACTTAGATTTAATCATTTCCCTTAGTACCTCATTTGAACTCTTGTTTGATATTTGAATCATTAGTTTTAGAGTTAATTTGTTGTGATTTATTATTTTGATATGTAACATTGTTTACAACCAATTGACTAGGTGAAGGTGAATATACATGATTGACACTAAGGTGCCTTTGAGGCTTTTATATTATAAACTAATTTTCTAATTTTATGATATTTTCATATAATAGCTGATTTTAAATTTGTAAATATGAAATTAACTTTATCATACTGGTGATTTGATCTTTTAGAGTCTAACAAGTGCAAACCCTAGTTGCTTTCGATTGAACATGTAAGCACATATGGTGAAGAGGATGTGAAGAAGTTATAGGCTAAATGTATGCATTAAGAACAATAGTATAGGCTGCCTCACCTTTTGGATGGGTGATATCATGGACCTGGTTAGAGGGAAAGCAGTTATCACCCTCTTAGAGGAGAGGATGAGAAGGAATTTCTTCCCTATGCTTAAGATATGATATTAAAGCTTGATAGGTGGTAGTTAGCTTATGTAAAAACCATGTAGCCAAGAAGTTAGATACATATAGGTAGAAGCTATTTATATGAGATGAAATTCATGTAAGTGGAGTTATAATTTATATATCAATATGATTATAAAGAATATTCCATGTGATAAATAGCAAACAAGGGATAGAGAGCATGAAATTATGCACTTATGCATAAAGAACTTTTACATGTGCTATGATATGTCTAATATGTGTATCAAGATAAACTTGAATTTTTTTCCATATGAGAGATATAAAGAAAAGGGTAGAGAGCATGGAATTGTGCATTAATACATAAAGATATTTGACTTGTAACATAATATTTATAACATGTTTAGCAAAATAGAGTTGGAAATTATTTTGCATGGGAGAGAGAGTATGCAAAAGAAATATTGAAATCTTGTGCATTTTTAGCAATAAATTTTGTAATATCATCCATTTTTATGAAAATTAAGCATGAAAGGGAAAGAATGAAGCTTTACATTAACATATGGTAAACTTTATCATTCATGTACATGATAGGGCCAAGTATGGTCTCCTTATTATTTGTTAGAAATGCAAGACATATTTAAAAGTAAGTGAGATCCATTTTTATTATCATGTGAAATCTGATTTTTATTATGGACCTAGTATATGCAACTAGGGTTTTGACAAATAAATATTTTTAAAAATTACTATTGAATTTTGAAATTTAAAGTGAGTTTCTAATTTTAATATGCTAGTAAAAACCTAGAAAATTCTTGAAAAATTACTGGTAAAATACTGGGACCTAGTATGGGCAACTAGGGTTTGAAGGAAAATTATTTTAAAAATTTAAGATTTAAAGATAATTTATGATTTTATTATTTAGGTAAACAATCAAAAAAATAGAAGAAAAATTAGTAGGAAATTTACCCTAGGATTTTTAGTGTTTTTATGTGCAAACAAAGTAAGTTAGGTTCGCTAAATGATTTAACCTATTTGGGAATATTGGTGTTTTATTCTTAATTTAGTTAAAGGGTTTGAGTGGTAAAATTAGTAAACAAATATGTAATAATTAGTCTAATAATTTATTTAAATTAGATTGTAATTTTAACCTTTCTAAAAATAGTAATAAGAGGTAGAAAAAAATACTTATCTAGAAATTGACTGATATAACTGAGACATGGTTTAATATTCATTATGTAGGACTATAAAACTATCACAAACTAGAATATGACTTTGTTTTATGATTGGAAAAAAGTGTTGAAAGTGGATAGTAGTGGCATCAACATTGTATTACACATCTATCATTGTTTCCCTGAGGATCTGATCTTTTTGAATTTTGTTTGCCATGTCTATGTAGCCTTATCTATGAAGTTTCGATACCTGAAAGTCTATAGAGCTCCTTGTAAAATAGATTTTCTCTTCAAACCATTCACTCCATTGTGCTTTGACCAATTTTGAGAAAGAGAGGTGGGTTAGTGTGTGTAAGATTCACTAAACATGGATCCACACCCCTTATGTAGGCATGTTGCCTATATACCAATACTCCAAAGAGGGATCAAGCCATATATAGTTTTCCCACTTGATGTGCTTTGTGAAATAGAGTGTATGAATATGCAAAATGGTAAAATAGATGTGTTTGAGGTGGCTAGTGACTGGTGTATGGATTTGGACTAGCTTGAAAGTGTATAGGTTGGTTGTATGTATAGAATATAAAAGATTGCTTGAGTAGTCTTGTTTGTATTCTTGCTTGCTTAGTGATTTGGATTAGCTTGAAAGTATGTGTATCGATCTAAACTAAGGTGTATATAATAATAAAAATATAAAAGTGTTAGAGTGGGACACAATTGAGGATTAATTGGATAGGATCAAATGCATGAAGAAAACATATATGGAGTAGTGAAATCCAAAGAAAAATTCAAAAATAAGAAGTTTATCTTCACAAACAAATGTTACATTAATAAGAATTCCAAGTTAATTAGCCAAAAGTACATAGTAAGTTTCATTATATATGTGGAATATAGATATTTACTCACATCCTCATTAATATGGGATTATCTTCCCCAATGACCTTTATTACACACCTACGTGACACTTAAACAAGCTTAGTAGATCATGTAGGTAAAACCACTTGGTGGGAAAAATCATACACTAACACCCCCTTAAGTGTAGCTTAGGTGGGTATTAGAATTTGATCCCAACATAAAGGCCTGATGAGGTACCCAAGACATAGGGAAATAGAGAACTAAGAAGTCCCCATAGAAGATGATGAAGTTTTTTTAGTAGATATCACAAAATGACTAAGGTTTATGATGAGATCCTCTACCTGAAGACTTAAGAAGCTCCATTTACATCGAACAATGTTTCTTCCTTTTGTCAAAGGAAGAAAATTTTGTGTGTATTTAAGTCTTCCCATTCCATAATGGAAGATGAAGGAATAAATATGAAGAACTCTGAATATGGTCCAAATATGATGTGTGGCATAGGTCTAGCAAGATCATGCATAAGAATTGAATGTAATGCCACTGAAGTAGGACTATCAAAATAAGGACATGAAACATTTGGTGAAGAAATGTCCATGTAAAATGTGGAACATAGATCAATAACTCATGAAATTAAATAAGAGACTCTAGATGAAGCACATAGATCCATAGAATGAATATTCACATGAATAAATGAGTCATCAATGTTGTAAGTGTACTCTCACTGAAAATAGTAAAATATTATGAAGTGAAAATCTATGATAGATCTAGAAGAGTAACAAACTATATAGAAATAGATGTAGAATTTACAATAGGATAGTTGAGGTCTAGATGAATATCACCCTGTAGTAGTGGATCGACAAAAACAACACTATCCATCAAGAATGTGTCATCACAAGAAATATAAGTAGGAGGAAAGAGTACAATAGTCTCTAAAGAGACAACATGAAAATGAGGAGTGGTAAAAATATTAGTTATATCTTTGAAAAGAGTCTAAAGAGTACTCCAATAGTAGAGGGGCACTCTATGTGCTCCACATGGTTGTGTAGATCCCATTAAACATGCATCATTAGGTGACCATAGAGACAATTATAAGATGTGTCTGAGTCATTATATTGACAAGGGTCAGTGGGGGTAGCAATATATCCATATAAAAATGGAATAAGGTCCTAATCCATGAACAAACATTTCATATACATCTGATATGAAGCATAGTTGTTATTTCCAATAAGAATCTCTAGAGGATAATCAACTATCCTCATCTAACATATCTCAAGGTGAGTTGATATGACCATAAGTAACCATACACACTCAATATGATGGATGTTAGACTCAACTAAAAATGCATCCAAATGAATAATCTATGTAATAGTGATTTAACTTATTTAAGAATATTAGTGTTTTATTCCTAATTTAGTTAAAAGGTCTGAGTAGTAAAATCATTATATAAATACGTAATAATTAAGATACTAATTTTTGTAAATTATATTACAATTTAAACCTTCTTAAAAATAGTAATGATAGGTAGAAAAGAAGACTTAGCTAGACACTGATTGATACGGCTAAGATAAGGTCTGATATTCACTATGCAGGACTAGACCACTATCATAAAATAGAATATAAATTTCATTTTATGATTGGAAAAGAGCACTATAAGTGGATAGGAGTGGTACCAGTGCTGTAGTCCACCTCTCCCATTGTTATTATAAGGATATGAGCTTTCTAGGTTTTGTTTGCTAGGTTTGTGTGACCTTATCCATGAAGTTTTAAATAGATAAAAGTCTATAGATCTCCATTTAGATTATATTTTATCTTCAAAACCTTCAATACATTATGATTTAAATAATTTTAAGAAAGAGGGGGGTTAGTGTGTGTAATATTCATTGAATGTGGATCCACACCCCTTGTGTGGGCACATTGCTTACATACCAATACTCTGAAGAGGGATCAAGCCATATATAGTTCTTACCCTTGATGTCCTTTGTGTAATATAGAGTATTAATATGAAAAATGCTAAAGTAGATGTGCTTGAGGTGGCTAGGGATTGGTGTAAGGATTTGGATTAGCTTGAAAGTGTATAGGTTGGATGTATACAGAGAATAGGGAAGATTTCTTGAGTAGTATTGCTTGTATTCTTGCTTACTTAGTGATAATTTCCAACCCTTTCCAAATGATATTTGAATGGGATTTTATAATAATTTATTGGTCATGGGTTGAATGTGCTCAATTTAAGCTGAAAAGAAGAAGGATAGGGAACCAAAATAAATTGACCATTAGGGTAAAAAATGGATTTGGATAGGAGCATCGAAAGTAGACAAGAGTGGCACAAATGTTGTAGTTCAAGTGTGGCACTCTGTCTTGAGTAGATGGGACCTAGGGGGATGGATTAGTCATGGAAAAAGGGTTAAAACTAGTTGGAATCAAGTATGGAAGGCTAAAGATGATTTAGAATCAATGAAAAGATGCTTATAAGGTTTATGAGAGCAATCAAAAGGGATCTAAGGATTAGGTGTCATTAGCCATGATCAAGTTATCAATTTTTGCATTTTATATGTCTACATTTACCCCTCATTTATTCTAATGATGTAGCATAATGAAATACTAGGATAAAGGAAAAATATAAAGCATACTTGAACTTAGTTGCAAGGGTGAAGATTATGAAAATGTGTGATACTAGGTGTGCATAAAGAGAGAGCACACTGTGAAGGGTGAATCTATAAGAAAAAAGAGTAGATTAGTTCTTACTAGATATGCTATATCTAAAATAAGAATATGTAAAGCTAGTTAAGAGAGAAATAAAGAAAAAAGAATGAATACACCTCACTAGGTATGTGGACCAATACAAAACTTGTTGTGATGTTGGGTGATGATGAGTACTACTAGATGATGTTGTACCAAGAGTAATATCATGAATGGAATTGAGTGCTCAATTCCTAAGAAAATGGATGAAGAATGCAAAAGCTATCCCTTTGGATCCATCATCACCTAATAATTGAAACTAGGTGATAATGTGTGTGATAATCAATGTTTAGACTATGTATCTAATCCCTCTGAATAGGTGGGTCAAGAAAACAAATGCTAGCTAGTCCTTTGGCTCTATCATTGCCCCGTGAAGTGAAGCTATGAAGTGATACGAGTATGTAAATGTGTATCTTATGAGATGGATCTTTAAGCCCATGAATTATCTATAATATGATAATGTTGACATGAATATCTAAATGTATTCTATAAACTAGGCCACTCTTGGCCACTATGAAAGATGGAGATTAGGTTTGTATGAAAGCCACTTTGAAACTGGGCACTAGGCTTATGTGAAAGCAACTTGAAAACTCAAGAATGTTGAGGTTAGGCTTTTATGAAAGCCACTCCAAAATTATGCCAACCACCTATAGGTGGATTAAGGTATGTAACTATTGATAATCCCGGTAATACTAAACTTAGAAAGAAAAGAAAACAAATGTGTTGCACACATTACCCCCAATCACTAGTGTCTAAAACATGGATTATATTTTGGAAGTTATACCAACCGTCGTATCCAAAATAGGAAGTAAGAGATAATCATGCCATGCATGATGCCTTCTATATCTAGATTCTATGAGTAAAAGTGTACTAAAAATTATTGTTATTGAATTGGTCTGATAGTGCAAAACTATAGCTAAGCCTACTTTTTTGCCTACTTGTAGAAAATCTAGTTTTTCTACTATTTGGATAGGAGCACCAAAAAGGAATAATAGTGGCATTGATATTATAGTCTAGTCTTAGTGTTGTTGTCTTGGGCTAAATTTGATGACTGTTCTAATATTTTCATTATTTGCCTGGTTTATTCTAACTGATTTGATATTTGGTTGTTATTTTAGGTGTCTAAAAGCTAGATTTTTTACTTAGGATCTTTGATCTCTGTGATAAAACCCTAGTTTGTTGCTCCCTCTTCTGAGGGTAGGAATAAAGACCCTATAATGACTACGCTCAGAAGAAAGATCCTTACAACTTTGTTATGTTGCAAAGATACATGATATAATAATGATAATTGATAAGATATCTCAAGATATAACATGATTTGTAATGAGATATTATTAGATCAATAAGGGTATGCCTAGATGGATATAACAATATGTAGACACCTAAAACTGGCCATTGATAACCTCCAAATAACCTTCTGACTGATTTCTACCAAACTACATAATTTGGCTTAAAAACACTAAAATGCATTAAATGAGTTGAAATTGATATATTCAAGTACTGATTTTGGCTAGAGTATCATTAAATAGGGTAATGTAATTTATAGGCTAGCTAACTTTGATCAGATCATTTTGAGTCAAAATATCAATTTTACACTTGGGTGCTCTAGATTGCTCTTTTCTATCAAATCTCTTGATGAGACACATGCCTTTGTTATTTGGTGTTGGTAACATCCTAAATGGGATAACGAATCCAATGCATCTAACATTGATTTCTAATTCTAATGCAGTCAAATTTTGGACCAATGATAAGACATTTTGACTAATTTGATTAATTTGTGCACCAAGAGCCAAAATTTGTACCAAAGTTGACTAATCATGTTTTAGGCTAATTAAACCAAATTAGGGCCTTAAGTTAATTTTCCATGGAACTTGTTGAATAAATATTTATTGGAATTTTATTTTTATTAACTGCATCATCAGGTGACATCATCATATGGGTGGCATCCATAAGCCATAAATGCATAAAATATCAGGATTATGGGTCTCCCATGTCTCATTAAGACCATCCATGACTATTCAATACCCCTCTATCCTAAATATTAATGGGGATATTTTTAGAATTAATTTCATATTTGGATTTATTCATGGCCACATATCTTAATCTTGAAATAGACAGTCATGATTGATCCTCAAACCATTCAAAAAATCTATAAATTGGAGGCCTTTCCTATTGAATTTTAAGATATCACATACCAAATTTATAATGATAAATTGACTCCAAATATTCATGCAAATTAGTATTATAATGTCTAAATATTGAACCAAGCCAAGCCAAAGCCACAAGGTGCTAAGGAGAAGAGGAGATAGCCAAGCCTCTTTTGATTAAGACTTCATGAGCACAAGCTGAGTAAGACAATACTACAAGCTAATTTAGAGCATTCAAAGGAGGTGAAGAATTTTTTCTCTTTCATATTTTAGTCATGTTTCCATTCTATTATTGTTAACTAAGCTCAACCAAGTAACTAGGCTTAGAGATGTATGTTAGCTAGTGTGTTGGTTATTCAATTTGATTTTATTTTGTCACTAAAAAGATACTAACACATCTATTGAGTCAAATTATTAGTTTACATAATGGCACGTCCAGTGGGATGATCTTCATGAGAGTGAAATCCATAATTTTTTTTGTGTTTCATAGTTTTTATTCTTTTTTGTTGTTGTTTTTACTTTGAGTAAAAATGACCAATAAAGAACTCATAAATTTTTATTTAATTAATAGTTTTTATAAATTTTATTATGACTATATATAAATATGTCATTGATTCTCTCTAAAAATTTCACAAAAAATCCTTTATATTTTAGAAGTTATAGCTATTTTAGTGACTGCCACTTTATGTTTTGTATTTTTATGGTAAAAATGGTTAGAACAGAGTTGATAAATTTTTTTGTATTAAATTTTTGGACCTAAAATTTTTCAAAGACTTGAAACATATAGTTTTTGAAAACCTATAAAATTTTTGTGGCAAAATAATCTATATTTTAAAATTAATGATAAAAATACTGACTACAAGTTTTTATGTTTCATGTGCATGCTTTTATGTGTTGTGTTATATTTTATTTTTAACCTTCTAATTTATTGTTTGCAGGTATTCATATATTTAATTTTATTATTTTTAATAATTTATTTATATTTGTGCTTACATTTTATAATCTAACATGCTTGATTTCTTGAGATTTTGCCTTCGGGTTGACAGATTTTGCCATTCAAGGTTACCTCATTTGATAAATTTTCTTCAAGGTTAAACAAAGTGCCAACATTATTATTGCAGGATCTACATGGAAATTCATCTAAAAAAACTAAATCAGTGCCTTTCACACTTAATTTGAGTGTTTTAAAATGAATTATGAACTTTATTTTTGGGCTTAATGAAAAATTTAGATGCTTAAGTGAATGCTTTGATAATTATGCTTTCAAAGTTACAACTTAAGACCAAGGAGTCAAAAGAATACCACCACATATTTCATTTGGGTTATCAAATTAAACACACTTGTCAATTCTTATTTTCAATATTTATTTAAATAGAACTTGTTTATCAAAGAGAAGATTTGTGCATGTATTCTATTCCATTTGTCCCCTTTAGGAAACCCTTGGAACCAAAAGCGCCATCCTTATTACAAAAAGCCTAGTCCAAGGCTTAGAAAGAATGTCATCTAAAGCACTCCCCAAAAACTCATCAAAGTTTGGGTGACCTTGAAAATGACCCTAAAGTCTTTCTATTAGTCATTTATTTCATGGAAACTTGGCTTGTGAGGGGGACTTCATTACCTCCATAAGTTTTTCAGGGAAACTTTGACCTAGGGTTTTATCTCCCAACATTGACTTCATCCACTCCTGAGTTACACATGGGATGTATCTACATTTGGACATCACACTACACTAAACAAACATCAAGATGTAGTGGTTTTAAAAAGGACTAGACCTTTTTACAACTAGCCAATTCCATGGACACCTAATTTTTGTGTTTTTCATTTGTATTGTTTGACATGAAAGTCATTGTGCAATTGATTCCCCTAGAAACATTCAAAAGCTTGATAGTTTAGTCAACTCCACGTTGTCATACCCTTTCTATGATTTGGATGATTATACTTAGAGTATTTTGGTCATTTTTACTTGGTATGTTTTGAGACTAAAACTTATTTATTTGTTCATAAAGCCACGACAAAATCAATTTGTTTATACGTCATTTTTTTATCTAAAGAGGAGTTATGTTGGCCATTTTACACCACACTTATGCCTTGAAATTTTTACTAAACTTTTTTATGTTTATTTCAATTTAAGTTGTAGAGAGAAGTGTTATGCTACCAAAATCATATCAAACCATTTTTCCTTTTGAGTCTTTGAAACATAACATAGATCACATCAATTGAGCATGCTTACGCCATTGGGTTGTTCAATTTATTTCATGACTAGTTTACCTTGTATCAAAAACTATTATTTTTCAAACCATGTCATGTATACCATTTGTACCTTTGTCTTGTGCCATCATGCTATCCAATCCTGTCTATCTTGTTTGGTCAAATCCTAGTTTTCAATGTTGAGTTTTCAATTAACCTTGTCAATTTTGGATTCAAACATTGATTTGCTTCTGTTTAGGCCTCAATTTCTAGGGTTGATACATAGATATTTCTCTTTTGGATTGCATAGCTTCGGTTAATAGATTACCCAAATTTAAAAAACTATTGATGGTTTGTTTATTCAAAAGCTATCCTCATCATCATTTATACCTTTATTTTGGAGAACACAACCTTTTTCCACAAGCCTTTTGCCTCATGCCTTATGCCATTTGATCATGTTTATGTTTGATTATATGTGCTAGATTTATGTCAAAGTTGTTTCCAAACTTGTTAGATTAAATAATGATACCTTTGTTTCAAGTCTAGATTTTAATGCCATTTGGGTAAAAGCCCTACCATAGCATGTTTGAGCCTAGCTTTTGACTCCATGTTTGGATAAAAGACTGAGCGACTCTTTTCCCTTTCCTAATTTATACCTTATTTGGAACACTTTAACCTAGACATTTAAAAATGTCAATTTTTATTCAGATGCTTGAATTTTTATGCATATGACATTTGACATTAGATATTTGATGTTAAACTATTTTATGACAAGTTTTAGCACAAATCATTTTGGAGATATAAATCCACTTTCAGACTATATTGGAGATATAGCTCCACCCCTTAGACCAAGTTAGACTAAGTTTGAACCATTTGTCCTTTGGATAGTTTTTCAAAGTTTTTAGAACTCTAAGCCTTTTTGTTTAAGAGCTTTCATCATTTACATGGATATGTCTAACTACACTTATGGTAGAGTCACATACAATCTAATTTATGATAGAATGGCTACATAAAATCCCACTAATAACCCCTATATAGAAAGATTTTCTAAGGAGCTTTATTACTCTCCCTACAATACTTCATATGGGGAACATAGTCAAAATCCACAAAATCCAAATTGAGACCTTGATTGGCATGAAGAGGCTTGTGAGAAGGACTTTTAAGACCCAACTATAGATAATGTTGTTTGGGATATGGATCCATACCCTCTTTACAATAATCAATACATGGAACACAGTCAAGAACTAACTTATGAGCCAACTCACAACTGGGATGATATGGTTTATGAGGAAGACTTGGATGTTTTGGCTTGTGCAAGAAATCAAGTTCTACGACATACTTTTGTTATCCAATCATCTACTACCCCTAACCCTCCTTTGGATTATATGATATATCAATCTCTACAATATCCAAGGAATACCATTACCATTCCTAAACCTAGTCTTTTGGCTTGTGCAAACAACTAGGCTCCATAACACCCTTTCATCATTATAGGACCTAGTCTTTTGACTTGTCTGAGTAATCAAGCTCCAAGACACCCTATCATTACCATATTGGGACTTTATCCTTTAGCTCATGTAATATATCATGCTCCATAATGCCCTACCATTATCTAACTATAGGCCATTCCTCCTCCATTACCAGTCTCATCCAAACCTTCATCAATCTAATCACTCAAAGACCAATCTAAGTTCAAAACTAGTATCTTCCAACTCATTAAAAACTAAGGCCAAGAGAACCAACCAATCCAAGATGTTTCTATTGAATCAACCATTTGTGATAAGTCAACCTATGATGAATTACCTATTGATCCTATACTAGTTATGGAGGAGTCTCACTCTGATGAGCTAGTATTTGCTAAGTCAAATTTTAATGATTATAATCACCTTTGAGAAAATTATTACCTTGAATATATTATTATTTTCAAGAGTCTTCTCTTGATAAGCTAGTCCCTAAAGAGTTGTCTCTTAACCTATTTCCCATTATGGAGGAGTCTCACTTTGACAAACTAATCTTTGTGGAGCCCATTATGCCATCAAAGGTCATTACTTGTCCAATACCAAAATTAAAAAAGACATCATTGTAACAAAGTACCCACTAGATGAAAAACCAGAGTTAGATTCAAGTTCTATTCTTGGGTTGACATCAAATTTAGCATTAAAATCAGAATCAATATCAATCTCAACATCAGATTCAAAGTCCCTTGAGTTAGAATCATATATAGAATAAAAATATGTTTGTGGCTATTAAAAAATTAGTTATGCATACCTCACAGATCAATTTGAATACATTTGTGATCCTTCTATAGTTTTTGAGGATGAGTACTTTAGCATTGACACAATTTATCCTAGTATCTTCTACAAGGATTGTGATGTCAACACCCATTCCATTACCATTCCACATGCCATTACCATCAACCAAAATAGCCATATTATTGACATTCTATCTCTCATAAGTGTCAATTGGGGTTGATAGAATCATACTTTGTTGAATTAAATCCATGGTGACATAGTAGTTGAAGAAGAGAAAAGAGGCCAAGACCACATTCATGTAGTATAAGAACACTCTCATAGTGAAACCTTTTTAGAGGCACTAGGATACAATCAAATTTCTAACTCAACATATTCTAGTGAAACTTTTATAGAAGCACTAGAAGAAAATCAAAGTCAAAATCCAAAGTTCATTAGTGAAACCTTCTCAAAGGTGCTACGAGATAATCAAGACAACTGCATTGGTGAAAACCTCATTAAGACACCAATAGCTGAGCATAAAAATTCCTCACTACTTGATGAAGAAAAAATAAAAGATCAAATCAAAATAGATTCTTATCTACATCTTAATAAGATGTTAGTTACTCTCAGGCCCAAAAAATAGAAAAATCTAATGGTCTTATCAAGATAATAAGTCTTTGGCCCCACCACAACCAAAATTATGTTAAATTTGGTATCAACAATATTATGTGTGACTAAACATCTTGATCTTCATTTTTTTCCCAACCATTCCACATTCCATTATCATCTACCATTTTATTTCAAAATCAAACCTACCATCAATTATTTGTCCTTGTTTACCATCCATGGTTGCACTTCCCTTTATAGAGGATACAAAGATACCTTGTCTTGAAGTTTGATGGAATCAAAATCAATGACCAACAAAGATCATAACAACATTCTTGACATCCAAATCTGTAAGTAGTTATTGATGGAATAGTTATTTAGATAAGGTATGGGCTAGTAATTAACATGATCAAGTATTATATTTGCATCATTTTTTGATTAGGATGTGCATCTCCCCATCAAGAAGAACAATAGAATAAAAAACCACACCCATGCCAAAAACATGTACCATACCATTTCATTATCATGCCATTACCATTGTTACATATCCTTTTTCCATTATCAAATATCCCATCTAATCAACTTATTACTTGGGGGAAACCTTCTTACCATTTTATCCAATTTATTAAACCATCATTATCCTTAGCAAGACCATGCCATCTAACCATTCCATTCCTATCTAGACCAAAGCTTGTTTTTAGTCATCCTACCTAATATTATTTTGATCTTGGCTACTTTGGTTCTTCTTTTAATTTTTGTGAGGGGATTTTGATCAGGTTTCAATTCTTATCAAATTTATGTTTACAATGATAATGTATTAAAGTAGTGTGACAGTTGATCTGACAAGATATCTTTCATCCTATCAAGTTTGTTTATATGATTTTGATTATAACTGCCTATGGGAAAATCAATGTCTCACCAGCCTTGCTACTAATTATAACCACCTATGGGAAAATTAGTATCATTGACCTATTCCATCATATCCTAGTTATAACTACTTATGGGTAAACTAGGGGCAACACTTGTTTACCATGCATTGCCACATCACCTTACCATCACTATTTTCATTTGACTAACCATTTGTCAGATTTGAGAACTTGTTAAGACCTAGTTGGTATTTCCCTGCCTTTTATGTGGATGAAATTACTATAACTTGAGGTCATTTTAGGGCTATGATGGTCATGCTCAATTTATGTTGAGGTCACCTCAGTCCCTCTTTCCATACATTCTCACCATTTTGCAAGAAACCTAAGACAAATGTTCTCATCATTTTGTGAGTAGTTATCTTGTCATTTTGTAATGAGTTAAGTTACCTCAAAATTCTAAAAACATTCATAACATTTTAAAAATTCAAAAAGATCTATCCTGTATAAGCTTAGTCAGTTATCTTTGATCCATCCTAATGGGGCAAAGTCATTATTAGGATTCTTTCTTTTGATTTTATGCTTAGGATTTCTATTTTTTTGTTTATTTTAAGTTATATATGCACAATAATATCTGGATCTTCTTATTGGATGTAGAAGAGGTAGTTTGATCAACTTAGATTTAATAATTTCTCCTAGTACCTGACTTGAACTCTTGTTTGATCTTTGAATTCTTTTTGAATCACTAGTTGTAGATTTACTTTGTTGTGATTTATTATTTTGATATGTAACTTTGTTTGCAACCAATTGACTAGGTGAAGGTGCATGCACATGATTGACACTAGGGTGCCTTTGAGGCTTTTGTATTATAATTTGATTTTACAATGTTGTGATATTTTCATGTAATAGCTGATTTTGAATTTTTAAATCTGAAATTAACTTTCTCATAATAGTGATTTGATCCTTTAGAGTCTGACAAGTGCAAACCCTAGTTGTTTCTGATTGAACATGTAAGCAATATGCTGAAGAGGGTGTGAAGAAGCTATAGGCTAAATGTATGCATTAGGAACAATAGTCTAGGCTACCTCAAATTTTAGAGGGGTGATATCATGGACCTGGTTAGAGGGAAAGTAGCTATCACCCTCTTAGAGGAGAGAGAAGGAATTTCTTTCCTGTGCTTAAGATATGACATTAAAACTTGACAGGTGGTAGTTATCTTATGTAAAAACCATGTAGCTAAGAAGTTAGATACATCTAGGTATAAGCCATGTATATGACATGAATTTCATGAAAGTGGAGTTATAATTTGTATAGAAATATGAATATTCCACATGAGAGATAACAAATAAGGGATAGATAGCATGAAATTATGCACTAATGCATAAATAACTTTTACATGTGCTGTGATATGTCTAATATGTGTAGCAAGATAAAATTGAAATAGTTTCCATATGAGAGATATAAAACAAAGGGTAGATAGCATGGAATTGTGCATTAATGCATAAATAGATTTGACTTGTAACATAATATTCCTAACATGTTTAGTTGAATAGAGTTGGAAATTATTCTACATGGAAGAGAGTATGCAAAAGAAATATTGAAATCTTGTGCATTTTTAGAAATAAATTTTGAAATATCATCCCTTATTATGAAAATTAAGCATCAAAGGGAAAGAGTGAATATTTGAATTAGCATATAGTAATCTTCATCATTCATATACATGATAGGACCAAGTGTGGTCTCTTTATTATTTGCTAGAAATGCAAGAAATATTTGAAAATAAGTGAGATCCATTTTTGTTATCATGTGAAATCTGATTTTAGATGTAAGGTGATACCTCAAAAGAAATAAGACCTAGTATATGCAACTAGGGATTTTTGAAAAATGATTATTTTTAAACTTATTATGGAATTTTGAAATTTAAAGTGAATTTCTGAGTTACGTATGCAAGTAAAAAATTAGAAATGTATTGGAAAGTTCTTGGTTTAAGGGGGCCAAGTATATGAAACTAGGGTTTTGAAAAAATAAATATTTTTGAAAATTACTATTGAATTTTGAAATTTGAAGTGAATTTTTGATTTTAATATGCTAGTAAGAAATCAAAAAATTATTGAAAAATTATTGAGAAAATACTGGGACCTAGTATGGGCAACTAGAGTTTGAAGAAAAAATATTATAAAATTTTAAAATTTAATGCTAATTTATGATTTTATTATGCAGGTAAAAAATCAAAAAAATATAGAAGAAATTAGTAGAAAATTTACCCTAGAGTTTCTAGGGTTTTTATGTTCAAATGAAGTAAGTCAGGTTCACCAAATGATTTAACCTATTTGGGAATATTGGTGTTTTATTCCTAATTTAGTTAAAGGATTTGAGTAATAAAATTAATAAATACATATGAAATAATTAGGATATTGATTTTTGTAAATTAGATTGCAATTAAAACCTTTTTAAAAATAATAATAAGAGGTAGAAAATAAGACTTAGCTAGAAACTAACTGATATAGGGTTTAATATTCATTGTGTAGGACTGGGACACTATCAAAAATTAGAATGAATTTTGTTTTTTGATTGGATAAGAGTGTTGAAAATGGATAGGAGTGGCATAGGCATTTTAGTCTACCTCTACCACTATTATCTTGAGGATATGAGCTTTCTGGGTTTCATTTGCCAGGTCTGTGTAACCCTGTTCGTGAAATTTTGGTAGCTAAAAGTCTATACAGTTCAGTGTAGAGAAGATTTTCTCTTAAAACCCTTCACTCCATTATTATTTGACTAATTTTAAGAAATAGGGGGTGTTAGTATGTGTAATATTTACTGAACATGGATCCACACCCCTTGTGTGGGCACACTACCTATATACTAATACTCCAAAGAGGGATCAAGCCATATATAGTTCTCCCACTTGATGTGCTTTGTGAAATAGAGTGTATGAATATGAAAAATTCTAAACTAAATGTGCTTGATTTGGTTAGATATTGGCGTAAGGATTTGGGTTAGTTTGAAAGTGTATAGGATAGTTATATGCATAAAACATGGAAGATTGCTTGAGTAGTCTTGCTTGTATTCTTGTTTTCTTAGTGATAATTGCCAACCCTTTCTAAATGATTTTTGAATGGGATTTTATAGGGATTTATTGGTTATGGGTTGAATGTGCTCACTTTAGACTGACAAGGAGAAGGATAGGGAATTGAAAGAAATTGACCATTAGGGCTAGAAATGGACTTGGATAGGAGCATCAAAAGTGGATAAGAGTGGCATTAACACTCTAATCCAAGAGTGATGCTATTATCCTAAGCATATGGGACTTAGGGGGATGGATTATTAATGGAAAAAGGGATCTATATTAGCTATGATCAATTATGGAATGCCATGGATGAGTGGGAATTAGTGAAAAGATGACCATGAGGGTCATGAGAGCAAGAAAGAGGGACCTAAGGGTCGGGTGTCATTATCCATGCTCAAGTTACCAATTTTTACATTTCATATGACTACTAATAGTCACTAAATTCCCTCTAATATTGCATAGGTTGGCACTTTATGATTTATTGAATATATAATCAGCTCGTTTAAGTGTTTATATGATCAACACACATACAAAAGTACATAAGTATGCAAAGGAGAATAATAAATTCAACCCCTATGAAACTATATAGGATTAATTTTATAAGGTTTGAGCATAGTGTAAATGCATATAGCTTGAAAAAAACTTGAAATTTAAAAAAAAATACACCTAAAAAGGAGCTATAAGATGGAAGTTTTGTGAGTTTTAAATTATTTAGCCAAAACACTTCATGTTAAAAATAAAAAAGAATTTAACCTTCCAATTTTTTTTTGGTTTACAAAAAATTTGAATCAAAAAGTTAATCCCCTTTGGGTTAGATGTGACCAAGAGATTAAACTCCATGTGATTAGGGGATAAGGGTGAGGATGGGTCCTACCCACTTGATTTATTTGATTGATGGGTGAGTGACATCACCCCCAAATTTACTCCTTTTAAACCATGAATAGTGCATTAGTAGCCTTAAATAATGTTGATGTCTTCTAACCCATTTTTCAATCCAAGCAAAGATGTGGCTTGAATCAAATTCATGGTTAGCATAGGTCTAGTTCACCACATAAATTTTTAGTACAAGTTATATAGGTACAATCATATGAAACATTAGGTTGGTTGAGTGATTCAACAAAACACTGATAAATGAACTAGTAACTCACCAACAATAGGTGATTTATAGCTTGTAAGAACAAGGCCATAAACCAATAGATAGGTCATGGGCCTAAGACATGTCAAAAATCTTAACAAGTTCATGAACTAGTAGTTCATGAGCATAGGGTAGGTTTAAAATAGAAGTTATAAAACAATAATATCCATATACAATAATATCTAAATGAAGACAACAAGCTAATAACACTAAAAATAGAAAAGACCCACTTCATACTTTATAAAAACTATAAAAATCCAAAAAATTCTTTCCTCTTTGATTAGTGAACAATACATATATGCATGAAATCTAAATAATTACCTATAAACCCTATAAAAATGGCAAAAAATGGCCTATCATGAAACTAGGTCATGTTTACAGTTGATCTTATGGTTTTGGCACTTGTTATATCTAAAGGTGTTGTCTATTTTTTATTTGGAGACTTTTAATGTATATATATATTCATATATTTTATATAAACCCCACCAAACCCTTGAAAAATTGAAATCATGTAGAACACCAAGAAGGAGCTAGAATGCAAGTGACATCACAATAGAATTGATGGAATACATCTACTAGAAATGATTTGATACCATATCAAAGTGGACCATAATCTATGATTAACTAGATATGATCAAATGCATGAAGTAAACTTATATGGAGTAGTAAAATCCAAAGAACAATTGAAAAGGAAGAAACTTGTCTTCACAACAAAAAGTTGTATTAATAAGCATTCCAGGTTAATTAGCCAAGAATACATATAAAGATTCATTATATAGGTATAAGATAGAAATGTCCTCACATCCTCATTAATGTGGGATTATATTCCCCAATTAATTTTATTACACACCTAAGTGACACCTAAGCAATATAACTAGACCGTGTAGGTAAAACCACATGGTGGAAAAAATCTTACACTAACAAAAAAGAGGGAAAGGTAGGACAAAAAATAAGGGGTTTTATGGTCCAATCAAAGATTAAACATTTCCAAGTTGACTTACTATACTAATTTGAGAATATATCATGAACCAATGTTTATTATGGGTTAGTTGTAAGGACATAACACAATCAAACACAATGAATAGTCTAGGGAAATAATTACAATTTGAACTACTAATTATAATCAAATATGTTGTTGGTAATTATACATATCCATTGCCACTAAATAATTTTTAGAATGATATATAAAAAAATAGATGATTAAGATTAACAAAAATTTCAATCTAATCACTCCAAACAAAACACATACACAACCTCCTTTAGATTTACCAACTTAATAGAAATTATTCATATAAACACATGAATTTATAAGAGAAAGAACATTAAAAACTCACAAAATAGTTGAATAAAATTTATTTGATTGCATTAATTACCAAAATTTTCTTCCATTTACAATTAATGGGACTCATACATATATATCTTAGGATGGGAACCACCTCATATTCAAAGCTTGTTGCATATTTACAAAGTCTAAAATAAGAGAAGCTCTTAATTTAACATGTAGACTTTGCATGATTAAAATATATATACATAATCAAGTCAAGATCTATTTTCATATACAAAAGATATCAAGAAAAATATAAATAATCTACAAGAATTATATCAATTCCACTTTACAATGTTTGGGTAAAATTTTGGTGAACATTGAACTTGAACTAGATTGAATTCCAATTAAGACAGTTTGACTAGAAGAAATAAAAAATAGAGGAGGCTGACATAGTTGAAACTATGGATGTATTGGACATTTTTGTAGTGGAAAAAAATATATGGTAACCACCTATTTAACCCTTTTCATAAAAAATGATTAAAAAATAGAGTAGCCTAATTAAACAAAGAGTGAGCTACTCTTTAAAAAGTAGGCCAATTAATGAATTTAGATTCTAAAAATATTATGATAAGAAATATTGAATGTAAGAATGTGCTAAATATATAAAGTACAACATTCAATATTATAATAATATCAATGTGAAGGCTAAATTTTACTTAGTTTATACCCTGATGTGCAGGCAAATCTGATTAAGGCATGTGTAGAAATAGATTGTCTAAAGATTTTGATCTAGTTTTCAAATTCTAAAAAATAGATTTTTTTATAATAGACACTTATGTTGACACTATTATTTGTGATTCAATGCATCTATTATGCACATAATATTGAATATTGACTAAAACTTTCACTTGGGTCTTTCTAGGTTTTATATCACTTTTTATATTGTGTTGTGATCATTTGTAGAAGTTTTGATATCATAATATATCTCAAACTCTAGATGTTCCTCTTAGGTATTGTATCCTTACCAAAAATGATTTAGTGGGCTACAAAATTTAAGTTATCCTTAAGGACCCCTCTATCAATCAGTGATGCCTACATAACTATTACTCTAAAAAGGGCTTTAGTCACATGTAGTTATCCTCTATGTGTTGGCTTGTGTGTGTGTAAGGGTAAAATATAATATATGCAATTTCATGTAAATGATATAGCTTGAAAAATATGGACCATGGGTTATTATTTTAGTGTTTTAGATTTTTACTATGAATTATCCTATTATTTATATAGAAATAGGGGAAAATAGGGTAGTATAACTTAGTTGAGCAATGGATTAAATGAGCTTGAATAGGTGTTTGCTTGGATTTGATAGATGAATAATGAGTTGGATTTAATTTATATTTATACCAAACTTTTTGAAAATATTCTCATGAAAGGGTTAATGAAACTTATTAGGCCAACTCACACATATCAGAAGATTTGAAAATTTGAGCATTTAGAAGGTTAGGTAACTTGCATTGAATCTGGGATAGTAGCATTGATGCTATTGTCCAAGTATTAATGCAACTGTCTAGGAATATGGAAGTTTTTTAGAGATATTTAATTGAAAATTAAGGATATATATCATAATTAAAGTTTACTATTGGCTATAGGTGGTCTGGATAATCATTATATTTGGGTCAAACTACAAGATAAACATTTATGCCCAATGAAATAGTGAAGGTGAGCCTATCGACTGCAAGGAAGATCTATAACTAAAAGGTAGAGTCTTGAGTGATATTTTTCAAGTGTACAAGATTAGTTTAACACATAAATCTAAATTTAAGCATCTACGTCACCTATTAATCTAGTAATGCATAAGGATGAAATTACTAGTTTAAAGGAAAAAAATGTGTGCCATGGTGTGTACAACACACCTTTCTTTATGTGAGCCAAACTTTGAATTTTTTGTATGTGTATGACCTAAAACCAAGAACATGTTACAAGTGTAACTAGTGCATATAATCTAAAAATGAATAATTAAAAGTGATTGAAAGAAAAGAGAGTAGGGAAGGAGTACACATGTGTGTTGATGAAACCATGTTTCCCCTTGATAATTTTATTTGGTAATGATGCTTCTTTGATTAAGCATTGGAGAGAGGTTCAAAACTAAACCTTATATATTTTAATAGGGGAATTTGAGGCTATCATGACCCTAATCCGATATAAGGGTGAGTTATGCCAAGTCCATTGAGATCTCAGAATCTTGTCACCCAACTCAAATGTAACATAATATATCCAATCTCGCCTAAGTAAAATAATGTAACCATATCAACCTAAAATAATATAAGTAGTGCCAAGTCTATTGATACTAATCAAAGAATCTAACTGCTACAACAAATAAAATCTCACATGGTGCATCTTGGTAGTGTCAGTGCATGAATATTGGTATAATGTGAAAAATGTATCTATGATTTTGGTATATTTGCATGGCATATGCACCTCAAAAATTTCTCAAGCTATAGTATCTATACAAATTTAACTTCTACTCTACAAAATATGTATAATATGTATCATAGATCTGAAAAAAATTGTCCTAAATCTATGCTGAAAGCCTAAAATTTTGTCATATGTGTGTATCTGAATCATGTAAATTAATTCAAATTCAACCAATTTTGTCAACTATATGTATGTGCAATCATGTCTATATGACATAACCCCACTAATATTCACCCCATTTTTAGATGAGGGGAATGAAAAAGTGATAGTCGCCTTATCTCAAAAGGATAAATATGACTATGTTGTATCTATATGAACCATGTGATAGAGTAGTATATATTGGTGTCATGTCAAAGTAGATATAAAAATGAATCTTGTAGTATGCATACATAATAATCCTTAAGATACATGTTGTGGATCATGGTAGTGTCTATAATATAACAAACTAAAATTAAAATCAAACACACATAATAGTACTCAAAAGTCAAGCAAAGAGGGGTCTAAAGAGACTGCAAATAAGGGCATATTCAAATGATTCAAACTCAAGATGAATACATATAAAAATGTTCACACTCCAAAAAAATAAGAAACACTCAGGGAACTATGGTTAATAATCAAGGAACATGTTCAAAATTTCCACAAGTAAGACAAAGAAGAAAAAATAAATTACACTCAAGTAAGCCATGTGAATAGATGAAGTATATGAAATATATAGGCAACTAGCATATGCATATCATACTAGTCACTTAATTTTTTTTTTAAATGTCATGTATAATAGAATATCAAGTTACATTGTGTAAGATAGTAACATGAGTATAAGCATGTGTAAATTTTAGTATATAATCTCAAATGAAAATGATCATTAAAAATGGAGCTCGTGTCAATCATGATCATATAGAAATAAGATGACCCCAACGTAGTGTGTCCCATGGGATTAGGAAAGGACTAACATTTGCATGCATATGTATCATGGATATAATATATGCCTATGTCACACTCAAGTACCTATGAAACATATGTGTGTAAATAAATTACATTTTATCTACTAACATAAATTAAACAACATATGCAATAATCTAGAAACATGTGAAATGCTAAATATTTTTATATGTTTTATTTATTTTAATACTTTCATTTTTATTGAATATGTGATTTTTTTGTATATTTTATTTTTTTAATAAAAAGTGTTATGTATCAATTTTAGGATCACCACTATAAATTATATGTTGTAGTTCATTATTTAGAGCCAAACAACTTTTTGTATGATGTCCATGCATTCTATGATATTCACAATAATATTTTGATCTACTTAAGGGATATGAAAGAGGTAATATTATCAAACTATGTTGAAGCAATATCCTTAGAATATCACTTGGAATTTTTTTAGCCTTTGACATTTTGTGTAAATAAGTGATTGTAAATGTATTTTCTTTTAATTTCTTATTTTGGTATGACCCTTTATTGGGCACAAAATTACTTGAAGATAAAATTGCATGATTATTACTAGCACATTCAAAATTTTGATTATATGAAAACTTATTTTTCATTTATGTGATCTTTGAATTGAAGTACTAATGTTCATTTTTCAATTTGTCTATTGTTATTCCAATAGTGATGATGTTATCTTTTAGGGCCTCACTAGCACAACCCTAAAGCATTTTAGATTGAAAAATCACACCCTCACTATCTAAAGGAGAAATATGAGGAAAGGTATTTTTATTACCTTATTTTGGAATTATAGAATGGGCTTAGTGATAATATGGACCTGGTTAGAGGGAAAATTTATCACTCTCTTTAGGGTTAGGAGGAAGAAGATGTTTCTTGTTATCCATTTTAAATGTTCTAAAGACTAAAACGAGAACATGATAAGAAGACGTGAATTATATGGGAAATATATTATAATAAGGTAATGGAAAAAATTTCAAATCTATAAATTACTAAAATTAGAAACCCTAGTAGGCTAAAAACAAGAGTTGCATGAGAAGAGTCAAAGGTCAGGTTCACAAAATGTTTAACCCTTTTTAGAAATAATGATTTAAAAAAAGAGTAGCTTGATAAAAAAAGGAGTATGCTACTCTTTAAAAAGTAGTATAATTAATTAATTTAAATTATATAGATATTGTGATAATAAATACTGAATCTAAGCATGTGCAAAATATAGAAAATATAACATTCAATATTATGATAATAACAATGCAAAGGAAAGTTTTTACTTAGATTATACCCCAAGGTGTAGGCATATCTAAGGAAGGTAGATGTATAAATAAACTCTTTTAAGATTTTAATCAAGTCATCTATATTTAAAAAATAGCTTTATTACAACACAAAAACTTGTGTTACCCTATGGGCACTTGTACCAGTGCTACTTTTTGTACCTCAACACACATGTCTATATAATATTTATTGTTCAATGAAAATTATAGAATATTTACATATGTGATAATTTTTATGCTTCAACACATGCCTATGTTTTTTGTCACCTTTCAAATTATGTGTTTAGATCACATGCACTAGCTTTCAATACTAGAATATATCTCAAACCCTAGATCTTCCTCTTAGGTCTTATCGCCTTGCCAAAAATGGGTTAGTGAGCCCATGAAGTCAAGTTGACCAATAGGACCCCTCTATCAATAAACACTTCATACATGTCCAATAATTTTAGGAGGTCCTCAGACATATGTAGTTATCTCCTATGTGTTGGTTTTTGTGTGTGCAAGGGTGAAATATACTTAATGAAAGTGCATGCAAATTATCTATCTTGTAACTTGAAAAATTTGGCCCATGGGATATTATTTAATTACTTCAGACCTATAATTTTATTGTTTCTATGATTGATATAGAAATAGGGAAGAATAGGACAAATAAATATGTTATTTAATTGATTAAATGAGCTTGAATAGGTTCTTTCTTGGTATTTGTTAGATGAATAATGAGTTAGTTTTAATTTATATTTATACCACACATTTTGAAATTATTCCCATGGAAGGGTTAATTAAATTTATTAGGTTGACCCATACATATTATTTTTTATAAAAAAAATGAGTGTTTAGAAGGTAGGGACACTTGTGTTAGATCTAAGATAGTAGCATCGATGTTACTATCCAATTTTGAATGCAACTATATAGGAAAATGGAAGGTTGATATAGCTATATAATTAGCATTAAAGGATATATATCATAATTAAAGTGTACTAAGGGTTATATGTGATCTGGGTAATCATAATATCATGGTGGGATTCAAAGATAAGAATTTAGGCCCCCTAAGAGGGCAAAGGTGATCCTATCAGCTATAAGGAATGTCTAAAACTAAAGGGTATAGCCTTGACTGAGATTTGTGAAGTGTACAAGACTAGTTTAACATATAAATCTAGATTTAAGAATCTACACCATTATGTGACTGGGGTTATCCAAAGGGTCCAAATTAGATCCAATATGAGCATACATAGAGCTTACAAAAGTGTGCACTAAGGTGTATTCAATAGAATATGAGGTAGTTATTGATGTTTGAGCTTGAGATGATGAAGGTCTAACCTGGGTGGTGAACTAATTTTTTCTCTACATCTTCTTTTATTTTATTATATGCAGTCATGCATGCTATAAAGTCCAACTATATAACCTCAAAATTGATGACTGGGAGCTAAATAATACCTAGATCATGTTCATCAATTTCCTACGTAACCCAATGAATTCTTTAAAGATGCATCTAATTCTTGAACTCGTAATACCTTGTTTTTAGGAAAGGTGATTAGTATGATAACTTGATTAGTACTCCCAAAAATATGATGTCTATTTTTGCTTTAAAATTAACAATTTCTAATTGGATAGATTGTCAAAAAATGGTTTAGACACTACCTAACCCAATAAAGTGTGTGTGTGTGTATTGATATGTGCCTATTTATGATTATTTATGTTGCTTTATGTTATTGACTAGTCAATTTACCAACAAATTCCTCCATTTTATTATGTCATTTTGTGAGGTGAATCCTCTTATTTTTCACATAGTTCTATGCCAAATTTATGTTTGGAAGTTGTAGTAGTTAAGGTCTAGTTAGTATTTTTGTCTTATTTCCTTAAAAATGAAATGAAACTTGGCATACACGTTTTTAAAATTTCATTAAAATTAAAAAAAAATTCACATTGTGGTCATGACTCTAGTCTAAATTTATGTATATAACACATAATGTCATAAAGAGTCTTGGCCAAGCTCTACACATTGTCAAATATGTCCTATGGGGCCTCAATTCTACCCTGTGCCTACAATATATTATTGGCATGTTGAAAACCATGAATAATTTTACTCAAAAATACCCTTGTGGCATCAATCAAGGAGATTGGATATTCTTATATTTTCATCATCTTCTCTAGGTCTAGTTTTCCTTTTCCTAGTCAATGAGAAAATATCTTCCTCTTTTTTGAATTTAATGTATTTTCCTATAATTTTTATTGTATTACTCCTCACCCTTTTAAATTTTTTATAAACCTCATAAAAATCTATAATTAGTTTGGGATCTTTAGTGATGACCAAGTTCTGTCTAGAAAATTGATCAACTTTCATCTATTGAGTCTATGGAGTTATCACTGGTAAGTCCCGAGAGGAGGTTTGGGTAGAGGATGAAATGATAAGATATGAAGCACTTTTGGAATGTGGAATAAGAATTTAAGGGTAAAATGAGGTATATTAACTATGATATGTGGAATGTGGAGGTGAAGGGAATGGTGGAATGGCAATTTTCTCTGTAGAGATCTAAATCTAAAGGGGATTCTTGATGACATACTTTGTGATATCAGGGGATTCATGGATTGTGACCACTGATGACCCTTTTTGAATAATTCAAGTCATTAAAAGACCTAATATAATGGAATTACATGTCTATAATGGATATGTGTAATTTTTTTATCAAGACACTAAATATTCAAAATGTGGGATGGTCACCATAATATTTATGATAGTTATAAAAATAATTGATTGTACAATAACAACCTAAGTTAGATTTTTAAAATAATGGATAAATTCATGCATATGTAATAAACTTAATATTATTATCCAAAAAGGTGGTAGTATTTATAACTAAATAATTAAATGAATCAATAAAAACTATAATAATTAAAACAATAGGGACATTAGTCAAACTGACCAAAATACTAGCTAAATCTGATGAAGTTGTGACATCTGATGTAGTGGTGAGAGGAAAAAATTGAAGAAATTAGAGATATAGTAGGGACAATGGAGACCAATAGAATGTCAAAAAAAGTAAAAAAGGGTAAAAACATGACTATATTATCTATTTCTTTAGTGAAAACAAGGTTTGAGTCTTTTATGATTTTACTAGCTTGATCTACATCATGAATGTGAGGAGGATTTGGGATATGAACTTCAAACACTACCTATATAGGGTCCTTTTGGTGGGCATAAAATTCATAATCCTCCTTTAAGTCCTCTTTATAATCAAATTATTTTTTTACTCTTTTCCAAACTCATTTATATTTTCCTCTAATAAGTATTTTTCTATGTACTCATCTTCTGTGTCTAAGTAGGGGAGGCCTAATGATACCCCTAAAAACTAAGGTGCCATGTTTTCTCCCTTTGTAACCTTGAAAAATTATATAGTATAAGGTGAAGTCATTTTTTATTTAAATTAAATAGGAGGGATATTTTTAGTGTGCACTAGATAAGGATAAGGTAGATGACTCACCACTAGTACTTGAGTTTGTTGGATTGTGCAAACTACAGGTGTCAATGTAAAAGTGACCTTGGGAATTAAATGTGCCCTTGTATCTAGAGCTTGTTAGCCTATGCATTTTGGATTTGGGAGGATTATGAGAACCCTAATATTTAGTTACTAATTAGTATATTATATTACTTTATACTCTTGATAAGGTTTCTTTATTATTTTCTTTCTATATTTTTTCTGCATCATCCTTTGTAATATAGGGATCACATTGAATCATTTGATAAATTCTCATTGGCATCCCTGCAACTATAATTTTGATATATACTTGGGATTCATCATCAACATTTAAAAATATATGATTATGCCTATGTTCCATATGGCCATAGTCAGTCTTAAATATACCATGGAAGCTATTTATATGTTGCACTATTACTCTCCTTGGGTCTTAGTATCTAAATTCAACCAACTTAAAACTATTTTTGAAACAAAATTTATTATGAAAGTATTTGGCTAGTTGTTATCAAATTTTAAACTATTTTCTCCCTATACTAAGGGAGGTATTGTGAAATATCCATAGTTTATCCCTTTTGACATTCTCATCGACACTACTATACAATTGTTAAGTAATTTCTTGGTCAACCAACTTGTCTAAGACTAGTCTGGGTATAAATAATGGTGCCACCAATGTGCCTTCAACTCTAATAACTACCTGGTCCATGTATAACTATTAATAATCCAATGATTGAAGTGACCTATTAATATCTATAGAGAATGTTGTCATTAGTTATTCATTGATTGCCTTATACACCATTAGATAGAAGGTGGCTATTATATGTTGATTGTTATTTTTGAATTTATAAATATTGTAAAGGTTGAAGTCATCATAAATTCTATTTTTCCCTTTTAGTCCCCAGGGAGATGTGTCAGTAGGGATTAGAGTGCCACAAATAACATCTACTAAATATGAGATCATATAGAAATTATATTTTACCATGTTGTATATAACCCTTAGTCTTCAAGTTGTAACTTATACTCTCTCCCAAACTTGGGATACCCATTCCCTCTAAAATTATGAATAATAGAGGAACCTAGAATTCATCATCATAGGTTCATGATGGGGCACCATGTAATATTTTTAACATAGCCATAAATTTTTTAATTCAATGTCAACATTTTACAATTGGGACTTTTGTCTTCATGTCAAACTTGTTGGGGTTTTAAATGTAGTCTCTCAAAGTATCCTTAACCTTATTGTTTTTGAACTATTTTATCATTGTTTGTTGATATAAGGAGTGTCTAGTTTTGGTAGTCTATAATATTTTTCAAATGCCATATTAGATATATATGCCACTTTTTGTTTAGTACCATTCTTTTGAAAAATATCATTTGTTGATGTGCCTATTATAAACAAATGCAATACTAAGTCAGTGTAAAGAAATACCTCTCATTTAGCCTTGTCTTTTACAACCCAATAGTTTTAATGTAATTTAAGTCATCTTTGTATTCCCTTTCATTGAGATCTATATCTTCATATTTGTAATTTTAGCCTTGCCCGAATAGTGATGAAAAGTGTTGTGAAGAACTATTGGATAGAACTTTATATCTTCAAATTCCTATTTGGTGGTAAAATAGAATAATTATCAATCTGGTTCTTGGTTATCGTCCACCATTGTAGTTCCTAACGAAATCTATATTTGATTTGAATATCAAGGATTTTTAGGTTAATGTGGAGCTCTAGATAATAGTTCAAAAGATATTTAATTCATAAAAGAAACTTGATTTGACTTGATTTAATTTGAAACATAACATATAGCCTAACTATAAGTAGTGAATTCATTGATAATATCTCTCATTCATCAAAATTAATTGTAACATAATGATCATTATCAATTATATTTTAAATTTAAATTCAATTTTATGATATAAGCTCTTGGGGGGCTTGTTTGACATGTGTCACTCTATTTACACTTTTGATTGCTTAATCATCTCTTTAAATTATACTATGTCCATTTACCTTTTACAATTATCATTATGTTTCTTAGTCATGATCTAATTATTATTTATTATTTTAAGATAACTATACTCATAATAATACATAGCTTTTTACTATCATTATGGGACACATGGTATCCTTGTGCTTTATTTCTTGAATATGCGTTTAAATTTACCTCTGATTATTTTTAGTGTATAAAGTAGCAAGACAATCCCATGTGGTAACTAACCATGTAAAGTATGGACATGTGGAGAAATATGAAAGTGACAAATATTAGCTTATTCTACAAAGGATGGACATGCAACAACCTATTGTTTTGTAACTTTGCCATGGTCTTTGTAATCTATCATTTTAGTAATGGGCCTCTATGGTGTAAGATTATTACATGTGGCATGATCTTGATTAGTCACTCTATCAATTAAATTTGTAATTTAGCCTTTGGGTTAAAATATATGATAAAGTGAGATGATGCTATGTGGAATGATCTTCTTCATTTAACTAGTTACTAGCATATAATACTTATAACTCTAAGCAAAGAATTATGATGAGGAAAGATGAAGATGTGTGACACAATCTCACTTAATCTCTATGTTGCTTGTCTTCATGACTTAGCCATTTTTACAAAAAATTATGATGAACTAAGATGGTGACACATGGAATGATCTCACGTAGTCAAATGCCAAAAGTTTTTGAACCCTAATATGTTCTTTGTATAAATGGTGAATAAAAGGGAGCTCAATAAGACCTCTAAAGTTTGTAAAATTTTGATGAGAAAGGGACACAAAAACTTTCGCATTGACCTATAAAAAAAATAAAACCTATAAATCAAAACCCAATAGCCTTATCCTAGTGATGTTATATCGGTTATTCAAATAAATTAAATTTATATAAAGTTAACATTTGAACTTACTTTAGTCACAATTTTAAGTTAAAAAATCATAAACTGAAAAATGATTATTAAAACTTAGGATTATAAATGGTTAGGCTATCATTAGTTTATGTCTTAATGAGACCAAGTTTAAGGTTATTAGAATAGAATGGGTCCTCATCTAATTTTATTAAAAAATGGGGTGTGTTAGTCACAACAAATGACAACTCAATGGGAAAATAGTCTTGAGTATTTGAGAACCCAAAATTTCTAGTTTAAGCATCACACAAAATTTTAAACTTTATAAGAAAAAAATAAACAAATCATAAAAATAAAAGAGATTTCAACATAATCATGCAACATACTAAACCTTATCATTTTTAAGATAGTGTGTGATTTTGTGAAATTTATTTCCACTTTTTTTGATAGTTTTAACAAATATTAGATAAAAGGTGAGGTCTCTTTGTTATATTTTCTAAAGTTAATTTATATTTTGAGTATAAATACATGGAAAGCTATACATTTATTTATTTTTATCTAGGCATCCATAGATGATCTAGAACTCAGAAGTTCTGGTTGATGAATATTTCAATAGCACATAAATAACACATTAACAATGGATTCTCTGAGAAGAGACGTCGTATTACTTAACAACCACAATAAAAATATAGGCTTATCTTTGAAAAGAGATGTTTTTTTGAATCAAAAAAATTGTAGATACAAAATATATGCTTATTTCTGAGAAGAGATGTCTGCATTCCCTTTTTAGGTTATAATGCATTTATACATATTTTGAAAATGGGGGATTGAGTGGCTCAAGGAATTAATGGGTGATGATTTAAGACTGAGTGGCTCGAGAGAAATAACTGTTGTCAACAAATTGACGTCCTTGAATTAAAACAATACAGCGCTCGAGGACATAATGGCTCGAGGAAATAACTATCACCGACAATGTGACTTCCAAGAATGAAAACAATACAAAATTTGAGGAATTAATTGTCACCTGAAAATTTAGTGTCCAAGATTTAAAACAATATAAAGCTATGTGCAGCCCTACCCAGTCTACCAATTGCATGCTCCAGGGCCTTACAACAACTGCTTTGATAGCCACGGTCCATTATACCACCACATCTTGGCACTCATTATACCACCTGAATTATCACTTGGATCATTCCTCCCTCCTTGAAAAGCAATGGTCCCCATTACGTCACTGTTCCCCATCAGGTATGGTAGTTGTGTCTTGATTTGATTCCAGATGCACACTTGGAAGGGACTGTGGTTTATGGAACTATGCGGGGCCCGATTGTTCACCATTTCTATCTGACCATCAATCTATGGATGGAAGGCTGTGAACTTCTTCAGCATGGTATCTATTTACTTTTGTTGTTGTGTTGTCAAGGTTGTAACATCGGCCCTTTTGGATTCCTGTGGCTTGACCACCATTAAAACAAATTTCTTGGTGCTAAGCAGAGAGACAAATGTGGAAGGTGGTACTTTTGGTACCCTATAGTGTCATGTTCCAAGAGTAAGAGTGATCTGTCTAGTTCTTAATTCATATATACCATGTTGATCATACATGAATGGCTGACCAAAGAGTACATCACAAACATATAGATTGACCACATCACATAAGACCTCATCTTGGAAAGGTTGTATTACATATGAGAGAAGACATTGGTGGGTGACATGGAGGTTTCTCCTTAGACTCAACCATCCAATACCGTATGGTTTTGGGTGAGGCTTCATGGATAGATTTAGGCTTTTCACAACATTAGTAGAGATTAAATTATTTTGACTTATACTATCAAGAATGAAATGTAGAGGCTTACCTTTCACCCATAACTTAGAGTGAAACAACCTTTCCTTGTCATCTAGCATCTCATCGTGTGTTTGTGATGAAGCTACAATGGCTTCAGGATCAACATCTATAATTTCTTCTTCAACCTCTTTGACTGCAGGGTCTATATGAGGTAGAGCAGTAGATGTTGAGGATGGTGACTCAAAAAGCAGTGATTTGATAGCTTGGCATTCTTCTTTGGAGTGAGTTCCAGATTTGTGATAACCACACCACTTCCCAGTCTTTCCTTCCTTTTGCTTCCAATTTCGGCCTCGTGTTTGACCTTCTTTATCACTTTTCCATTTTGAAGACTAATTCTTTATATCCATTCTTCCATGCTTCTACTCAACTTTACTGTTAACTTGTATGCCTCACTGATGGTTTCCAAATTGAAGAGTTCCATTTCTCCCCATATTTACCATTGTAATCCACCACGATATTTGAGAACTTTATGTTTCTCACTTTCTTAGATGCCCAGTCTCATAGATAGAGAATGAAAAATTTTGGTGTAATCTTGGACAGATTGTTCCTTACCTTGGCCAAGTTGCTGCCACTATATGTATAGATCATCATATGCTCTGATGGGATAGTATTCTTCTTTTACTGCTTCCATAAAATCATCCCAAGTAGGTTCCACCCCAAGGCCAATGATATCAGTAATGAACATATTTTTTTACACTTCCCACCAGTTTTTCAAGGGTAATGATGATTTCAAAAGAGCAAAAGTGATATTTTCTCCATCGGTGAACTTATTTACAGAGAAGTAGGAAGACAATTGATCCAACCAATTTTCCACTGCATCAGCATTGATTTGCCTTCAAATGTGGGAATATCAAAATTTACCTAAACCTTGAAGGGTGTTGGGGCACTGAAAGGAAGTTCCCTCGATGAGGAGCCAGGATGTGTAGCCACAGATCCAGAATTTCCCATTGGAAGTGTTTGAAGAATTTGAGCAAATTATTGGATCATCTATGCTTGTTGCCACTGGAGGGCTTCATTCACCATTTCCTTGAAAGGATCAGATGTCTTGGTATCGTCTACCTTTTGAAGTCATTTGGGGTGCACAGGGGGAATGTTTGGAAGCTCTGTCACTTCCCATCCAAGTTTCTTATATCCTGACCTCATCCTCACGATCATACACTCTCAAGACAAATCACTCTGATACCACTGATCCAGAACTCAGAAGTTTTGGTTGACGAATATTTCAATAGCACAAAAATAACACATTAATAATGGATTATCTGAGAAGAGACATCGTATTACTTAACAACCACAATACAAATATAGGCTTATCTCTAAAAAGAGGTGTTTTGTTGAATCAAAAAAATTACAGATATAAAACATACGCTTATCTCTAAGAAGAGATGTCTGCATTCCCTTTTCAGGTTATAATGCATTTATACATATTTTGAAAACATTGGGGGATTGAGTGGCTTGAGGAATTAATGGGTGATGATTTAAGACTGAGTGGCTCAAGAGAAATAACTGTTGCCGATAAATTAATGTCTTTGAATTAAAACAATACAATGCTCGAGGACATAATGGCTCGAGGAAATAACTATCACCGACAATGTGACTTCCAAGAATGAAAACAATACAAAATTCAAGGAATTAAATGTCACCTGACAATTCGACGTCCAAGATTTAAAGCACTACAAAGCTACGTGTAGCCCTACCCGGTATACCAACCACTCGCTCTGGGGCCTTACAACAACCGCTTCGACAGCCACTGTCCATTATACCGCTGCATCTTGGCACTCGTTATGCCACCCAAATTGTCACCCAGATCAATAGACCTAATAAACATACCTTTGATTCTATTCAACATTTATCTACTACTATCTAGACATCCATAGCCATGATATATCTTGATTCACCCCTCTTCCATGAGTTTTTTTAATGAACTTTCTTAGAAGAAGGGTTGGGAACCACCATTGGATGGGTGTATATGAATACAATTCCTTTTAAATAAAATGGTTCCCTCATATTTTATCTTTTTCAATGTTTATTATCTCTTAAACACATTTTAATCATGTGAATGTGTAATCAATCTTTCAAAATGAGAAGTATTTTAAAGATTTGCATGAAAATATCAAAGCAATTTCTAACAATCTGATAAGCTTATTTTATTGATATAAAATTATCCATTTGAGATATGTTATGTACCATGATTCTAAGACTCAAATCCATCATGGGTAAATCCATGAGTATTCATGAATGTTAACAACTACCTTTTATGAAGGATTTTGGCAAACTATCTGTAAGTGGTCAAAATGACCTTATTTAAAACAAACAACTAATTGAAGGGAAACATAATCTATTAAAGCATAAAATATATTATAGTAAAATAAAAAATGTAAACTAGGAAATCATGAAATATAACCTAAGAATTCAAGAAATATAATATAGGAAATAAGGAAATATAATATACTCATAGTACTAAATCAGAGCTCACAATTATTCTAAGATGCTCTTACTTATTGCAACCATGAAATAGTGTTTTGAGAACTACCCATTAATTGGAAAAGTAAGATCATTACCTTGGATATATTTCAATCTAAAAGCATTTTTACCTAATATTTCATAAATTTGATATGGTCCAATCCATAATGGAGTAAACTTATCATGTTGTCCTTTTTTCTCATGCACCTTATCCCATAGAAGGACTATGTCTAAAATTTTGAAAATTTTGATTTTAGATAACAGAATAGTTTTTTGGGTTAAACTGTGTCACATAGATATTTTGTCAAATGATATTTTAACAATGTCTTGATGTTTAATATATTTTTTTAAGGCTTATGTTCTTACATATACCATTTGAACAATGTCTAGTAGTATTTTTATACCAAGTAAAATGCAATTGACCTATTAATCAATCTTATCTTGGAGAAGATAAATTCTACATACACTTTTATTTGTTGATGCATTTAGACTTTTAGGGTCATGACCAAGATTCATCCAATAGACCTAACCAAGGGGTCCCTTATCAAAATAACATTACTAGAGAGTGTTCTAAACATATCAGTCAAGAAACACCATATAATAACCTTAGCTAGGTCATATATTTTCTTATTCACTAAGTACATGAAAAATAATTTAAAATCTAATCTAGTGCTCCCCAAATCTTGTGGCACAAAGTGGGGGTAATAAACATAAAATGCAAATATGCATAGAAGATATATATTCAAGTCAATGTATGGGAATCCTAATGCATGGGAGAGAAGTATAAATTTTTATCTATCTACTTTAAAAAATGATGAATTTTTTTAGGAATACTTACCTTTAAAGATGAACCTGTTAAGCCTCAGTCTCTCCCTTGTCCAAGGTGTTTCACAAGAGGTTGTTGTGGTATGTAATGATAGAAAATATAAGACAAATATAAGCTACACAGCTTCCTTGTGTATCAAAAAGACTTATCCATAAGACAAGATTCATATCTCTATAATAAGTATTGAAACCTAAGCAATGCTCCTTAAATAGAATGATAGATAAGCAAATGCACAATATAATATTCTTCTCCTTATCTTCTCTTTAAGAAATGGTGAAATGAATGTGTATATATAGTCGAATATAACCCTAAAACTTTTCAAAAGTTTATCCAAAAGGGTTGAACTAATTCAAACCTCTATCATTAATTAATAAAATCAAGTTAAGTTCTAGTCTAGGTTAGCCAAGGCTAAAATAGACCTGTAACATGCAAATATTAATTAGAATACACGGTTGGCCCAGGACAACACTATTTAGTAAATGTTAAAAAGGGTTTTAGTCTTAGGTAAGGGTTGAATAAGGTTGTGAATTTATTGGATGAGTGTATAAGATAATATTTGTGCTGGATGTAAGTGGTGATATAGGGGACAACAATCTTTCAAAGTACCAATGGTCTACCCACCCCTTTTTTGATGCACCCTTTAAGGCATGCTCTCAGAGAGATTGAGACTCAATGGGTTATTGTAAGAGATAAAGCATTAGTAATTGATAAAGTTTTAAAATATTATGTATATACATATTCCCCACTTGAATCTCATTATGTTTCACTTAGGTATAATAAGGGATGGTGCTTCGAGAAAAGAACATAGTAACACACAATGCTAAAGCTAAATAAATTTTAGTATTTTAAAGCATAAAATAACTAAAAGGAAATGACTTAAATGAAATAACTAAAATAAAATTAATGTATGTATACCTTGAATTACCTTTATCACTAAATGTTTATCTATTGTGTTTGTAGTTTTTATCATGGAGGGCACATAGGCTAATCTTGACAAACTCAAGGATAAAAAACTAAAGAACAAAAACAAATAAATGTAGGAAAGCCAAGATAATAAAACTATGTAGGCATAATGTACTTGGAGATTTGGTAAGTTGGGGTGATCAATTAAAAATTAGGACCAAATGACCAAGCTAAAATTTTAGAGTAAATTGGGTAATTGAAAAACCAAGGCTACTAAATGACCCAAAAACTCAAACAAGTAAACCTTAGGTAAGAAAGGAAAACAAATAAATTAAAACTAAGGATACAAGTGAAAATGGTAACTAAACATTAATGTGAAAGCAATAATAATCCTTACTTAAATAAAGATGGGAAAGCAATGGTAAAACAAAATTGATGATTGAGCAGTAACACACCTTACTCAATCATCAATGGAAAAAGTACATGAAAGGGAAAACAACATTGGTGAGTAAGAATGAACAATACAACCTCACTTAACAATGGAAAAAGTAATAAAAATAGAAATAGGCAAAGTTGTCCAAAAAAAGGAGGTATAACAATGGAAAATTTTGAAAGTAAACCAAGGTAATTCTAGAAATGTAAAGTAATGGTGTAAAGAAAGTAATCCATAGTCACTCAAGCATACTATTTTATTCCAAGGATAGATAAAACCAAAATAAAGTAGTGCTAACATGTTTTTCATATCTGAAGAAGGTGGAATATAGAAGTGGGAAAAAAAAATTAGAATCAAATTTGCCTATTAAGGGGGGAAATGAAAATAGGTGGTGGGGAAAATGAAGGGAAAACCAAGGTAGAGAAAATCTTTATCGAAGCCAAGACACTTAAATTAGGTTTGTCAAAACAAGAAATTTTTTGACATTAAGGACTCTGAAGAAATTTTTATAATGACACAAGTCTTGGGTGACTAAATGAAGTATTAATATCATCCCATGAAGGTTATATTCCTGAAAAGTAAAATGGACCTACCTTCCCACATTGTGTTCCCCGTTCCTTAGGACCCCTTATAGATCTATCATTATACTATGAAGATTGGGTACTTATGTGATAAAGTAACTAGCAATGATAGATTATTTTGAATTCTCCTATCTTGATCTACTATCCTACTACACCTCAATGGACCTTGACTCTATCATGAGGCCAACTATGAAGTTTGAGCTTAGATTGGAGATAAGGGATTTGTTATTAATCACATATTCTGGATTTTAGATTTGTATGTTGAATTTTTATCATTGAATTTTATTTTAAATGATTTAAATTTTAAATTTTGATGGCATTTTGTATTCCTCCTCTATATGGATTCATAGAACCAAATATGGGTGAAAAAAATGACTATCATTTGAAAAATTTGGACTTGGTTGCTAGGAAAGAGAACTTAGAGAGCATGGTGTCTAAGAGTCTTGTTAATTCATGTGAAATAAAAGTCTTATCTTGAATTTTATCTTATTTTATCCAAAGTGGAATGAAAGGAAATGAAATCAAGGGGTAATGAACATGAAATAATTTGAATTACTTCAAATCACAAAAAATATGACAAAGGGGAAAATGGATACAATGACAGGTAAGTATAATACCTTATCATAGGAATGTATGGAAGTGTAGGGAAACATGATAACATAGTTTTTTGTGTAAGTTTTATCTATAAAATAAATAAAAAGTGAAGTTGATAATATGGGATCACAAACTTGTAACCACTTTTGAGCATTCTATAAAAAGGACACTTGGTAGAACAAAATGTGTTTTGAAGTAAAATGGTGATTTTATGAGGAGAGCCTAGTACTATCCATGATCTTACATTGCAACTCATAAGATAAAAACCAAAATGGGTCAAATAAAGGCACAATATGGTATTTTTTAGGAGTTCCTAGTCTTATCCATGATCTTACACTACAAATCACAAAAGAGAATTTTAAAAGAGTGAACAAAGCATGTGAAAATAAAATGGAAAATGGTATATGTGAGGAGTGCCTAATCCTATCCATGGTATTACATTATTACTCAAAAAATATAAACCCAAGAAGGTGTAAAAATCATTGAAAAATAACAAATCAAATAAAAGTGAAAGGAATTCATGAGGAATATCGGGTCCTATCTATAGTTTTACAATGCAACTCAAGAGAAAAATAAACCGAAGGACCAAGATAAGGAACTAGGTTTTGTGGATGAAGAGGCTACTACATAGGGTGACACCCATGTAGATATCCTACAAAAAGTGTTAATAGAATATAATATAGAAGTATGATAAGAAGGTAAATATCTAAGCAAAATATTTCTTCAAGAATTGTGCATTGGTGGGCTCTTTGAAAACATAGCCTTCATTAGTTTAGAGGAAATAGGTGTTAAGACCAAGAATATATTTCAATAAATAAGGGCCCCACAATTTTTGACCATATTTGTCTTCTTTATCATGAGTATAGTATAATTTAAGGAATAGATCACCAACACTAAAAGTGTAGACTTTAACCTTTTTGTTATGTTGCTTCGAGATACAACCCTTGTATTGGTGATTATGTTATAGAGTGGCTAGGTGGTTTTTATCAATAAGATAAATAGCATGAATGTGATCTTCATGTAATTACTCATCAGGATTGATATTGTGAAGAGATATACATAAGGAGGGAAGCTTGACTTCTAGTGGTAAGACATAGACTAAACAAAATGGTTTTCCCTAGTGGAAGTACGTATGCTAGTATAATAGGCCCAAAGTATAGGATATAAATGAATATGCCAATTTGTGTGGGTTTCATAAATGGTATTTTGAAGGATTTTATTGAGAATTTTATTAGTGGTATCAGATTAGCCATTGCACTATGGTTGATAAGGTGCAAAAATTTTATGGGATAATTTGAATTTAGCACATAGCTTCTTCACATATTTATTCTTAAAATTGTTGCCATTATCATAAATGATAGTATGGAGAAATAAAAAATGATAAATTATTTGGTTAGAGATAAATTTGGAAATATTAGTTCTTTTGATGTTGATTATAGGTATAGATTCTACCCATTAGGTAAAATATTTAGTAGTTGTGATGATAAAAACATGCCCATATTATGACATAGGTAGTTTATCGATAAGATCTAATCCCCACATGGAAAATATCCAATGAGATTCCATAGTTTGGAGCTCAGCTAGTAGTGAATGGATTATATCATCATAGAGTTGGCAAGGACTTCACTTTTTAGTGAAATCAATAGGAACCTTTTCAAGAGTAGGCCAAAATTATCCCATATACAGGCATTTACATGTTATAGCATGTTCGCTATAGTCATCATTGTAAATGCCCCATGTGATTATTCAAGGAAAGGAGGGACCTATTCTTTCATTACACTAAAAAACAAGGTGCTTTTTATGTTAGGATAATAAAGGGTGTTGTATCAAAAGACATATTTAAAAGTTTGTTTGTGAATTCTAATCTTTTCATGAGAGCCCATGTCTAAAGGATAATTTGGATGTTTGAGAAATACGATAATGTCATTATACCATGGGATATATGAAATGGTGACAACCTTAATATGATAAATAAGTGAATATTGTAGTTGGATAAAAGATGGGGACTTTCTTATTTGAATAAGAAATTGGGAATCACTAAGAACTTGATGCAGATGGACTAAGGATGCTAAAGAAGAAAGAGAGTTAGAAATAGATTTCTGATCTCTTAGAATGGGATCAATGGTAAAAAGGGAAAACTCTTTGGCAAGGGTAGTATCCATTTGATGGTAAGTTATAATATTTCCACTTTTACATAGGTAATCCCAATTAACCTAATAAAAAATAAGCTAGGAATTACCCAAAGCATGTAGATATGGAATATCTAATTCAAGTGCCACTCTTATGACTAAGATTAATGCTTTATATTATGCCATGATATTAGTGACATCGAAGGTGAGACAAAATGCTAAAGGAATTATTTCACCATGAGGAATAGTTAGAATAAAACTTACTCTAGCTCCTTGGAGACATTTGGAGCCATCCAAGTGGAGGGTCTAGGTGTCTTCATACAAATCAATAGTGATATTAGGAATCTCTTCGATAACTAATTTGGATTTAGTAGTATCTAGAATAACATAGGTATTTTTTGGTTTACTTGCTTCTAAATCAGTAGTGAAGTTATGAAAGTAATCTTTAAGAGATTTATCTTGTTTGAGACCTTTAATATAAAGAATGTTATCATCGAGGAAACTAACTTGAATGTGATTGGTAGCAGGTATAGGTACCACTACAAGTTGGTTGGCAATGACTTTCTCTTTGATAGATTTTTGTGTTATGATGAAAAGGCCAAATTATATTAAGAGAACCGTCCACTTGCCAATTCTATCTCTAGGTATAAATGCTTTGGATAATAAGTGATGAAGTGGTTTGGAATAAACTATGATATAGGTTGTTTGATAAAGCATATAGTGATGAAGATTTTCAATCACAAAATAGATAATAAGGAAATAATGTTCAATTTCATATAATGTTTTTCATAATAAATGAGGCCTCAACTAATATAATAAATATAATACTTTATTTTAGTATCATGTTATTGAGAAAACATTGCTCCAACTGATACAAGAGTAAAAAAAGTGTTCAAAATCAAAAGACAATCATTGGAAGGTAGGAGAATAGTAGGCAAATGGAGAAATGATTTTTTAATGTTTTAAAATGACTTCTAAAAAGGATTGTTCCATTCTAAAGTGTTTCCTTTCTTAAGAATGTAATTAATGGAGTATATGTGATACGACATTTTAGGATGAATCATCAGATTGCCCCAAGTTTGCCAAGGTAAGTACAAATGTCTATAATGGAGTGAGGACTATGCATGTTGAATATAGCATTGTTTTTAGTAGGATAAAAATCAATGCCATGAAGAGAGACTAAGAACCCTACCAATTTACCATATGTAATGCCAAATACACATTTGTAAAGGTTGAGTATAACTTTGTACTTGATGAGTTGATCAAAGATGATGGCTAGATTAGAGAGATGCATTTAGTGACTTTTGTATTTGGAAATGATGTAGGGGCATTTTTAGGAATGCCCAAAATTTATATTATAGGTGACTTGGAGTCATGGTTGTAACTATAATTTGAATTAGAGTTCAAAACTTGTTTTCCTGCCCTTTTTCCAATTTGAATTTTCAAGATTGAAATGAGGGATTGATAATGTTTTAGTAGTTTTAGATGAGTTTTGGTGTTAGGTAATTATTTAAAAATGATGTAATAGACCTTTATGGTTTAATAAGGGTCCAATGTTATTCATGAGTCAATAAGTCAAGTTCTTATGTGACATGGTAACTAGTGTGTTCACCACCCTATGTGGGTTAGGAGTTGATAGATGTTTCTTGAATCAAGAAATGGTTATAGGGTTTATTTTGAGAGTTTTAATGATATTTAGAAAGAATATATAGTGTGTGAGGGTTATTATAAGGAGAGGAGATGTAAATAAATAGGTAAAATATGAATATAAAAAAAGAAGGTCTACCAATATATTATGCAGGACTGTGTAAGTCCTTTTATAATTATCAAAACCATCAAATACATAACAATGGTGTGTGATTAAAATCATCTTCCTTATTTATAATTCATGAATAGAGATCAGATTAATAATTTTATGATTGAAAGAAATGAATCTATATAATAGTTCCCTATTCATGAGTTGTTTATTTTTGTTTCACATTGAGTTTTCCAAGGTTAATAATCAAATGGATGGTCATGAATGAGTTATGATTGTTCTTGATGTTGTTGATTGTATTGTTTGAGATTATAAGTTACTAAGGAATGAAAAAAAACCATCTATTTTTGGATTATATATATATATATATATATATATATATATATATATATATATATATATATATATATATATATATATATATATATATATATATATATATATATATATATATATATATATATATATATATATAATGCATACATATAGATAGACCCTTGTCTCCTAGAAGTATAGTCATAGAGTGAGTTCTGTGATTCTTATTATCAAGAAATAATCATTGATTTCAATTTAATGGTGTTATAAATGTTAAAATATATGGATTGATAATGTTTAAGAGTGTTCACTTGAAGGAAATACAAATAAAACTATTTGATGTTTGGAAACTAGATTTGAAATCTTGTGTTCTGTTACAGGCCTTGCATGCTTAAATGGTGATTGTATGTCCTGAAGGTAATGAACCAAGAACTAATGATCTAGTGTTTTTAATTAATTTAGGTAAGTTTTTGGAAGGTTTTTAAGGTTTATTTAACTTTATGTTTCCTTGAAATATGTTTTATTCAACCCTTATGAGTACATAGACCTATAGTGTCTTATTTTCTTGCACATTCAACTTGGTTTTGGGTTAGAAATAGTTGATAGGGGTTTAAAATAAACCATCCAATGTTGGGAAGAGTTTATTTGGGTAAATAAATACCGAATTTAGATATATTGGGGTTTTTAAACCTCATTAAGTGAAATTTATGCCATTTCATAAGCTCTCGACCCTAACAGTGACTTAAACACCCTAAAAACTGACAATAAGCTTCAAATTTGATTTTTGATCAATGTAACTTGTGGAAAACTCTAAAAATTATTGGATAGATGAGTAATAATATTATTTTATATATTAAAGTGTTTTTATGTCATAATGGATATATTTATGGATGACTATAACTAAATAGGGTGTTATAAAGCCTAATAGACCTAACTATTGAGTGAAAAAGATATAGTTTGGAGATCTAATGAAGGAGGTTTATTTTGAAAATTTATAGAAAAATAAATGAGGATACAAGGTGTTTAAATTGGTTATTAATTTTATAGTAGTCTATTTTACATGTCTATATAATAGAGAAAACCCTAAAAATAGGACTACAAAAAGGGACATAAATAGGGATAGTAGAAATGAAAGTTGTATGGAATGTCTAAATGGATCGAGGATGGAATAAATAGAGTGATGAATATTTGATAAACTTATTGAAGGCCATATTTTCTTGGAGTAAGTCAAGATTTTTTTTTATATGTTTCATAGACCAAGATGTGTTGTGGTGAGAGCATCCTAATTAAGATAAATTACCATGAGGTGTGATTGAGATGTGTAGGGTTCAGAGAATAGAATATAGGGAGTGGAAAAGTATTGAATACATAGGATTGAAAAGAGAATAAGATTACATATTATAACCATGTTGACATGAATAAATGGTATTGAGAGTTTTGAAGCATGAACATGTGAAAGCAGGTGATAAGGTTGGTATTTGCAAGGTTAAGGGAAACATATTTGCATTAGGAAATCAGATCATCCACATAGGTTTCCACATATTATGTATAATGTCATGAAAAATGTGGTTAATATATTATTGATAGGTAGCTCTAGCACTTTTAAAATTTAAGGGCATTTTAACATAACAATAAGCACCCCATTTCATAGTGAATATTATCTTGTGTTGGTCTTTAGGGGCAATGTGAATTTGATTGTATCCCAAAAAACATTCATGAGGGATAACATTTCATAGCTATTAGTGGAATATATGATGCCATCTATCAAAGGCAATGGAAAAATATCCTTGGGATAAGTAAGATTAAGATTTCATAAGTTGATGTAGATGCAAATAAACATGGAATTTTTTTAATTAATAGGAACAATGTTTGAAACCCATTTGGAATAGTCCATAGGTTTAATAAACTTGGCATTTAATATTATGACATAGGGTGAAAACTTTAGGGGGAAATTTATGTAATTTTTGATAGATGAGTTTGGCATCAAGGTATATGATTATGTTGTGCATAATGATACTAAGATAGATAGTAGGCATTTATTCATATGCCCAAGTAAATGTCACACTATATTTATTGAAGAATAGACTAAAATTATCATTCTTATTAGGTGTGAGTTTTCTATAAAATGTTATAGGCCAAGGACATGAGGGTGTGCCATATTCTATTCTCATGGTTTCCTTAATAAGCATAACATTTCCATCTTGAAAATGATATGACACATTGGGAAGAGAGGAAATGGGATTAGTTTTGGGATCAATTTTATAAATGAAGTTGTTAAAATGAGGGGCCTTGTATTTGAAATTCCCAAGTTTGTGATGTTGCTAAGTAAGTTGAGGTTCTCAGGTGTAGAGTAACTCAAGTATGGATTTATCTCTAGGTAACGTAGGTAGAGGTCCATAATATTCCACATTTCCTTCAAGATGAATAGTTTTTTAGCATTAAAATCATATTTAGAATGTATCTAGTGTACATATATGGCTTTGGAATTAAGAGTGATCTCAGGAGTAAGTAGAATGATGGAGAAAGGTTGATTACATTCAGTTGGATTGATAATAGGCATATCTTTAGAATCATTGGTAGGGAAGGGATATGGTAGAGTGACAAATGGGATGGAGGTATAGAAGTTTTTATAAGTTTCAAACTTACAAGAGGTAATGTTTGTTCAATAACCCAAGGAGTATCAAGAAGTGGAGAATTAACTAGAGGTACATGACCTTAAGGTTATACTTAAATATCCATGGAAATAGTATGAATGTCATAGTTAAAATCATGTATTTTAGCTAAGATTTGCTAATGGTCTCTTGATTGAGATTAGACCATAATGTATTTATCATCATAGGTAGGAGAGATAGTACATGCTTGTGTCTCTATTTGACCTTCTAAAACTGAGATGCCTAGATCAATAGGTTTATAAGGTGACATGGTTAAAGGGTCTTGAAATAACTTGACCACTCTATATTCATTGCAATTGAAATCATATTCTATATAATATGCTTCATGTACATTATATAGAGGAGGGAAATTAGTGAGCTCATTAATAAGAGAGATGGTAAAATCATGAGGTAATAAGGAGGAAGCCACTCCAAAATATACGGAGGTAGCTTGGTAGTATTGAATGTGTTTTGCAAATCATTTGGCTCATCATCATCAAAATTGATAACAATGACATGTAGTCTCGATTCATATTGACAAATTTAGATAAAAGTGTAATATTAATTTTTGGAATAGTTGGAATCTGATACTGAGATTTAATATTGGTAAGTTGAATAATCCATGGGTTAGGATCAGCCTCATGTTTATACCATTTTACATTTAAGAGGGATCCAAATACAACCAATAAAATTTTGATTGGTCTTATCAAAACCACAACATGTTAAACAAGTTTACTTAAGATAATCTTTGTTATACCTAAGTTGATGAATGAGCCAAAGAGATGTCACATTAATTATTGACCCTTCATCTAACAATACTTTATGAATAAGGGTGGTGTTAATGTCTATTTTAATAAAGAGAGGGGTATAATCAGCTTGAAATATAATTTCATCATTGATGATGTCTTCTTCAAGGAACTCTATGGAAGCTTTTGGATAAGGATAAATAGTTTCAATGGTATGAATTTTTGCTGGTTGGGAATCATGAGAAGGCTATTCCTTGTAGTAATATAAAATTTGAAATTTGGTTACCTGAGCATGGTTAATGACACCCAATCCATAGGTCTTCCTACTTTCTTGCACAACCCTTTTAGGCTTTTCTTTCACCGATTCCTAGTCATCCACAACCTTCTAAACTTAAACCTTATAGAATTAGGTAGTTATTTCAATCCTAGATCCATCCCCCAAATTTCATTCCCTTTAGATAATAGTGCCCAATTTAGATAGGAGCATTGAAACCTAGAGTGTCCTCATTTTGGTGATGTTTTCCAAGTGCATTTGTAGTCCTAACGATCATATTTTCCCAAATCCTTATCCTTTTCCTTATCAGCCTAACATGAATTAATTTAACCCATGATCATTAGATTCCCTATAAAAGTCCATTAAAAGTATATTTAGAAGGGTTTGCACTCATTTACAAGAGATAATCAAGAATAAAAGCAAGACTACTCAATCACTCTTCTCTATTCTTTGCATATAGACATCTAATAGTACTTTAAGCTTATTCAAACCTCTATACCAGTCCCTAGTCATTTTAAGTACACCTAGTTTCTCATTTAATTGCATTTTCATCACACTATTTCACTAAGAACTTCAATGGTAAAAATACATTAGCTTGATCCCTCTTCAGAGTATTAGTATGTAAGCAATGTGCCCACACATGGGGTGTGAAGTGTGTCCAACGTATCCTTTACACACTAACCCCTTCTCTCTTTTCCCCAAATTTCCATTCAATTTCAAGTGCAAAGAGATCCTAGTGTTTTTAAATATTAAAATAGATTCACAATGAACTCCATATACTTTTAGTCTTTGATATTTCACTAACAGGGTAACACATACCTACCGAGTAAAACCCAAAAAATTTAGATCATCTGGACAACAATGCCGAAAAAGGACTACAACACTGAATAATAAAGTGTATCACTTTTGATGCTCCTATCCAATATAGAAATGAAATTTAAGATCCTATTTATGATATTCTCTTAGTCCTTTTACTCTAGTATTAGACCCTATCTCAATCCAAACAACTCATAATAAGCTAAGTCATATTTTCTCTCATTTATTACTATTTTTAGAAAAGGCAAAAATACAATCTACTTACACAAATTAGTGGCTTAATTACAACACATTATTTATTGATTTAATTTCTATATACCTATTTATTAATTAATAATAAAACTACATTATTCTAAAAAAATAAAACATTTGGTGAACTTGAGTTACTTTGAATTTCACATAAAAACCCTAGAAATCCTAGGGTAAATTATTTCTAATTTTTTCCATAATTTCTTGATTTTTACTATATTTAAAAACTAGAAACCTACAAGTTAATTGCAAATGTACCAATATATTTTATAAAAACCCTAGTTTGCACATACTAGGCCATTTTTATATACAAACACATTCCAAACACTAGGAAAAATATATTGCTAATTTTAGAAATATTTTCTAATTTTTCAAAAAATTTAAAGAAAAATTCTATAAATTCATATTATTATTTTTTTGAATTATCATACTAGTTTTAAAAATTCATTCAAAATATATTTTTTTGCATCAACTAGCTCCCAGTAATTTTCCAATCATTTTTCTAAATTTTTAGTTGCATATTGTCATGTCCCCTTTTCAGTTGACATGTTTTGAGTTCATGGTTAGCCTATTATGGGACCCTCATAGGCTGATAGGTTGGTTAGAGGGTCTTGATGGAGATTGGAGTGGCTTCGTTTAGCAGAGTTTTTCCAGTTGGCTTTCGTTTGGGCTCGTTTGGACATGTATTGAGGGAGATATTAATATTTGATTGATTTAATCAAATATTAATTATTTAGCCTATTTTTAATTAGAAACCCTAATTCTAATTTAAGAAAACCCTAATTAGGGCAAGCATATCTTTTGAGGGTATAAGGGTTTCTCATGGAAGCCATTATTGATTAGCTATTGATTATTGATTATTGATTTTTGAAGAATTTCTTCTATGAAGACTGAGCCTAGGGTTCCAAGATTCCATTTGCATTGGAGAACGTTCCCTCTTCAGTGTGTGCAATTAAGAGGCTGTGGAATATCAACTGATCTATTGCCAAATTGAGAGATAGCTTTAGCCAGAAGTTATCACAAAATTTACAGGGTTGAGAGATAACTTCACACAGAAGTTATTATAGATATTCCAGGTATTTATTTCTTTATGTTTTTGATTCAATAAATTATACAGATAGAGACCTTCTGTGCTAGAAACATATATTTTTAGATCAGGGGTTGAAACAGGGAAGTTGTGCTTAATTGGTGGCCGTACGAAGTCCGTACATGTCCGTACAGATCCACGCAGACACCGACCTCGGCAGACAGAGATCCCTAGTGACCGACATCGGTCGACTGGAGACCGACGTTGACAGAGAAGACCTACAATGATCGACGTCGGTAGTATATCGACTGACGCCGGTGACTGTGTGTTCGACACAGTAGGCCAAGACAGAATTTTTAGATTCAAATCCAGTTTCTAGATTTGCAAAGCCAGGGTTTTTAAGACTGTATTTCATATTTATATGCATAAGAGAGGACTGTAATTGTAATAGTTTAGAAGGACAAGTGATAAGAACTGTGATTTGCTATTGAGAGGCTATATTATTGTTATCATTCTAAATTTATTCAATAAAAATTATATCTTTGTTTAGAGTTTTTTGTGTTGCTATATTTCCTGTTTGGAGGGGATATTACAGTGGTATCAGAGTTTTTGAAGAAAAAAAAGGAGACCCTAAGTAAGGGACATCATAGTGGTATCAGAGCTAAATCTTGCCAGCCTGAGGGTTTATAGATCTTATGCAGCCACAAGAGTTGGGACCACACAGGTATAACACACGTAGTAGAGCCTTGCTTGAAGGTACCCAGTTGTTAGAACAACAGTAGATTATCATGAGTGACAGACGTGAGGGCAGCCCACCCAGGGGCCATAGGTATGATGCTGATCAGGACACCAAAGAATTTCACCATGCTATGATGACAAGCCAACAGCAGATGAATCAGACACTATAGGCACTTATGACTATGATAAGGGGGATGAACGCAACTGATGGATAGAACAGGGACCAGAGAGATGACAAGAGTGCTATAGTTAATCAGAGACCACAGTAGACTCACTCCAAAATAGTTGATAGACCTACATGTCCTACATTTGTTCAAGAAGAACCAGAGGCACCAGCAAAGGAGGAGGCAGGGAATTCCCCATTTGCAGATGTTTACATGGCTGCAAATGATGAGTGGGACTTATTACCTCCTCATGTTCAAGAGAGGAAGTCCTTTGACCATTTTGATAATCTGAGGAGAGAGCACTACAGATTGGTTAGATAGGATAGGAGGCCTAGAGTTCAATTCAGTGAGCTGAAGAAGGCTACTAGTAAGCTTTCTTTGACTACTTTTGATAGTAGCGGCAAAATGACAGATCAAGCTTGGGTTCATAAGCTTGACACCTTTTTGGCATTGAGACCAATGTCAGAGATAGAGGCCATCAAATATGCCACTTTGCAGTTGGATGGAGTAGCACATGATTGGTGGTACCATGGTATGGTAACACTTCAGCATAACCAGGTAACAGAGTACCAGGACTTTGTGGATAGATTGGTTGAGCGGTTTGATAGGAAAGATCTTGAGGTTTACTTTCGAGATCTGGCATAGTTGAGACAAATAGGTAACTTGGAGTCCTTCATTGGTGAGTTTCAGAGATTGGCAGTCATGGTGCCCAATATTTCAGAGCGTAGATTGGTAGTTCTCTTCATAGAGGGATTGACAGAGCCATTGAGAGGTTGGATCAAAGCCTTTGATCCTCCTTCATTATAGGTAGCTATGAAGAAGGCACGTAGTATGGAGATGGCAGCCCCATCCCATAAATCTAACTCCAAGGGTACTTCTTCATCTAGAGACCATAAGCACTCCCACGAGGATACAGAGAGACCAGATTTTAACATAGATAAATCTGGGGTTAAAAATGATTCAAAGGCCAATCCAGTAGCACCACCTTTGTATCGTGAGGTGCTTAATGAGATACGTAGGAAGAAGCTTTGATTCTACTGCAAAGGTCCATATGATATCCATCACGATTGTCCTTTGAGGCCTAAGGGCAAGGCGAATCGTGTGAAGTGGGCATATTATGAGGATTCAGATTCTGAGGATTCTGAATAGCAAAATAGTTCTGAGGGGGCAGAGGCAGAGGCTTCAGGGTCTAAGGCAGAGTTAGAGTTAGAGCTTCACATATAGGAGGCACGCATATCCAGTATTCAGTCAGATGAGTCATTCAGACTCTGTGGAATTTTGGTGGGGTAGAAGGTTATCACCCTTCTTGATACAGGAGCCACAAATTATTTCATAGATGTTAGATTTGTGGAAAAGTGTGGACTCACTACCATAGTTTTTGAGGGCATTAGAGTTAAGGTAGCCGATGGTCACACTCTTAAGTGTGAGCGTATGATTAGAGACCTCCCATTGTGCTTGAACAACTATGAGTTCAAGGCTGATTATTATGTGGTAAACATGGGGGATATAGACTTAGTCTTGGGTATGAAGTGGCTTCATTCATTTGAGGAAGTTACTCTTCATCTCAAGGACATGGAGGTTCTCTTTAATTTTGATGGGAAGACACATATTCTTAAGGCAATACGGGGCAGCAGCTTCAGATATATGTTTTTTCATCGGATGGAGGTACCTATACCACATGACATGATAGAGGGCATTGACAAGTGCACATTGGCACCAACACAGGAGAGGTATGAGGACGAGCTTGATCTTGAGGTGAGTTCAGTTTAGGAGTTGTCACATGTGGTGGGGACTCAACTTTTTGTTACAGTCAGGTCACAGGTTGATGATGATATGACTATTTCTAGCTTTCACAATCCAGTTTTAGATATTATTCAGGTAAGGAGTTTGCTTGCTGATTTTCATTTATGGATTAGATGTTGGGGTGCTTATCTTAGTACTAGAGAGGATGTGACACCATTACATAAGATTTGGGATGGACATGGCATGGGGTTCGTGTTAATTGATAGTGGTGGAGATCATAACTACATTTGGGATCCAGGTGGATTGATTGATTTGTCATTCAACAATTGCTTGAGGGCAAGCAATTTCAGGAGGGGTGGATTGTCATGTCCCCTTTTCAGTTGACATGTTCTAAGTTCATGGTTAGCCTATTATGTGACCCTCGTAGGCTGATAGGTTGGTTAGAGGGTCTTGATGGAGATTGGAGTGGCTTTGTTTAGCAGAGTTTTTCCAGTTGGCTTTCGTTTGGGCTCGTTTGGACATGTATTGAGGGAGATATTAATATTTGATTGATTTAATCAAATATTAATTATTTAGCCTATTTTTAATTAGAAACCCTAATTCTAATTTAAGAAAACCCTAATTAGGGCAAGCATATCTTTTGAGGGTATAAGGGTTTCTCATGGAAGCCATTATTGATTAGTTATTGATTATTGATTATTGATTTTTGAAGAATTTCTTCTGTGAAGACTGAGCCTAGGGTTCTAGGATTCCATTTGCATTGGAGAATGTTCCCTCTTCAGTGTGTGCAATTAAGAGGCTATGGAATATCAGTTGATTTATTGCCAAATTGAGAGATAGCTTCAGCCAGAAGTTATCACAGAATTTACAGGGTTGAGAGATAACTTCACATAGAAGTTATTACATATATTCCAGGTATTTATTTCTTTATGTTTTTGATTCAATAAATTATACAGCTAGAGACCTTCTGTGCTAGAAACATATATTTTCAGATCAGGGGTTGAAATAGGGAAGTTGTGCTTAATTGGTAGCCGTACAAAGTCTGTACAGGTCCGTACAGATCCATGCAGACACCGACCTCAACAGACAGAGATCCCCAGTGACCAACATCAGCTGATTGGAGACCGACGTCGGAAAAGAAGACCTACAGTGACCGATGCCGGCAGTATATCGACTGACGCCGGTGACTGTGTGTTCGACACAACAGGCTGAGACAGAATTTCTAGATTCAAATCCAATTTCCAGATTTGCAAAGCTAGGGTTTTCAAGATTGTATTTCATATTTATATCCATAAGAAAGGACTGTAATTGTAATAGTTTAGAAGGACAAGTGATAAGAACTGTGATTTGCTATTGAGAGGCTATATTATTGTTATCATTTTGAATTTATTCAACAGAAATTATATCTTTGTTCATAGTTTTTTGTGTTGCTATATTTCCTATTTGGAGGGGATATTATAGTGGTATCAGAGCTTTTGTAGAAAAAAAGGAACCCCTAAGTAAGGGACATCACAATGGTATCAGAGCTAAATCTTGCCAGCCTGAGGGTCTATAGATCTTATGCAGCCACAAGAGTTAGGACCACACAGGTATAACACACGTAGTAGAGCCTTGCTTGAAGGTACCCAATTGTTAGAACAGTAGTGGATTATCATGAGTGACAGATGTGAGGGCAGCCCATCCAGGGGCCATAGGTATGATGCTGATCAGGACACCAGAGAATTTCACCGTGTTATGATGACAAGCCAACAGTAGATGAATCAGACACTACAGGCACTTATGACTATGATAAGGGGGATGAACGCAATTGATGGATAGAACGGGGACCAAAGAGATGATAGGAGTGCTATATTTAATCAGAGACCACAACAGACTCACTCTAGAATAGCTGATAGACCTACACGTCCTACATTTGTTCAAGAAGAACCAGAGGCACCAACAGAGGAGGAGGCAGGGAATTCCCCATTTGCAGATGTTTACATGGCTACAAATGATGAGTGGGACTTATTACCTCCTCATGTTCAAGAGAGGATGTCCTTTGACTATTTTGCTAATCTGAGGAGAGAGCACTACAGATTGGTTAGATAGGACAGGAGGCCTAGAGTTCAATTCAGTGAGCTGAAGAAGGCTACTAATAAGCTTTCTTTGACTACTTTTGATGGCAGCGGCAAAATGACAGCTCAAGCTTGGGTTCATAAGCTTGACACCTTTTTGGCATTGAGACCAATGTTAGAGATAGAGGCCATCAAATACACCACTTTACACTTGGATGGAGTAGCACATGATTGGTGGTACCATGGTATGGTAACACTTTAGCACAACTAGGTAACAGAGTACCAGGACTTTGTGGATAGATTGGTTGAGCGGTTTGAGAGGAAAGATCTCAAGGTTTACTTTTGAGATCTAGCATAGTTGAGACAAACAGGTAACTTGGAGTCCTTCATTGGTGAGTTTCAGAGATTGGCAGTCATGGTGCCCAATATTTCATAGCGTAGATTGGTAGTTCTCTTCACAGAGGGATTGACAAAGCCATTGAGAGGTTGGATCAAAGCCTTTGATCCTCCTTCATTACAGGTAGCTATGAAGAAGGCACGTAGTATGGAGATGGCAGCCCCATCCCATAAATCTAACTCCAAGGGTACTTCTTCATCTAGAGACCATAAGCACTCCCATGAGGATACAGAGAGACCGGATTTTAACATAGATAAATTTGGGGTTAAAAATGATTCAAAGGCCAATCCAGCAGCACCACCTTTAGATCGTGAGGCACTTAATGAGCTACATAAGAAGAATCTTTGCTTCTACTGCAAAGGTCCATATGATATCCATCACGATTGTCCTTTGAGGCCTAAGGGCAAGGCGAATCGTGTGATGTGGGCATATTATGAGGATTCAGATTTTGAGGATTCCAAATAGTAGAATAGTTCTGAGGGGGCAGAGGCAGAGGCTTCAGGGCCTAAGGAAAAGGTAGAGTTAGAGCTTCACATACAGGAGGCATGCATATCTAGTATTTAGTCAGATGAGTCATTCAGACTCTGTGGAATTTTGGCTGGGCAGAAGGTTATCACCCTTCTTGATACAGGAGCCACACATTATTTCATAGATGCTAGATTTTTGGAAAAGCGTGGAATCACTACCATAGATTTTGAGGGCATCAAAGTTAAGGTAGCCGATGGTCACACTCTTAAGTGTGAGCGTATGATTAGAGACCTCCCATTGCGCTTGAACAACTATGAGTTCAAGGCTGATTATTATGTGGTAAACATGGGGGATATAGACTTAGTCTTGGGTATGAAGTGGCTTCATTCATTTGAGGAAGTTACTCTTCATCTCAAGGACATGGAGGTTATCTTTAATGTTGATGGGAAGACACATATTCTTAAGGCAATACTGGGTAGCAGCTTCAGATATATGTTTTTTCATCAGATGGAGGTACCTATACCACATGACATGATAGAGGGCGTTAACGAGTGCACATTGGCACCAACACAGGAGAGGTATGAAGACGAGCTTGATCTTGAGGTGAGTTCAGTTTAGGAGTTTTCACATGTGGTGGGGACTCAACTTTCTGTTATAGTCGAGTCACAGGTTGATGATGATATGACTATTTCTAGCTTTCACAATCCAGTTTTAGATATTATTCAGGTAAGGAGTTTGCTTGCTGATTTTCATTTATGGATTGGATGTTGGGGTGCTTATCTTAGTACTAGAGAGGATGTGACACCATTACATAAGATTTGGGATGGACATGGCATGGGGTTTGTGTTAATTGACAGTGGTGGAGATCATAACTACATTTGGGATCCAGGTGGATTGATTGATTTGTCATTCAGCGATTGCTTGAGGGCAAGCAATTTCAGGAGGGGCAGATTGTCATGTCCCCTTTTCAGTTGACATTTTCTAAGTTCATGGTTAGCCTATTATGTGACCCTCATAGGCTGATACGTTGGTTAGAGGGTCTTGATGGAGATTAGAGTGGCTTCGTTTAGCAGAGTTTTTCCAGTTGGCTTTCGTTTGGGCTCATTTGGACATGTATTGAGGGAGATATTAATATTTGATTGATTTAATCAAATATTAATTATTTAGCCTATTTTTAATTAGAAACCCTAATTCTAATTTAAGAAAACCCTAATTAGGGCAAGCATATCTTTTGAGGGTATAAGGGTTTCTCATGGAAGCCATTATTGATTAGCTATTGATTATTGATTATTGATTTTTGAAGAATTTCTTCTATGAAGACTGAGCCTAGGGTTCGAAGATTCCATTTGCATTGGAGAACATTCCCTCTTTAGTGTGTGTAATTAAGAGGCTGTGGAATATCAGCTGATCTATTGCCAAATTGAGAGATAGCTTCAGCCAGAAGTTATCACAAAATTTACAGGGTTGAGAGATAACTTCACACAGAAGTTATTATAGATATTCCAGGTATTTATTTCTTTATGTTTTTGATTCAATAAATTATACAGCTAGAGACCTTCTGTGCTAGAAACATATATTTTTAGATCAGGGGTTGAAACAGGGAAGTTGTGCTTAATTGGCAGCCATACGAAGTCCGTACAGGTCTGTACAGATCCACGCAGACACTGACCTTGGCAGACAGAGATCCCCAGTGACCGACATCGGCCGATTGGAGACCGACATCGGTAGAGAAGACCTACAGTGACCAACGTCAGCAGTATATCGACCGATGCTGGCGATTGTGTGTTCAACACAGCAGGCCGAGACAGAATTTCTAGATTCAAATCCAGTTTCTAGATTTGTAAAGCCAGGGTTTTCAAGACTGTATTTCATATTTATATGCATAAGAGAGGACTGTAATTGTAATAGTTTAAAAGGACAAGTGATAAGAACTGTGATTTGCTATTGAGAGGCTATATTATTGTTATCATTCTGAATTTATTCAACATAAATTATATCTTTGTTCAGAGTTTTTTGTGTTGCTATATTTCCTATTTGGAGGGGATATTACACATATTAAACTCAAAAAATCAATTTCAAATTCTAAAATTCATAGTACTTTGTAAAAATATTTTTTAAAAATCTCTGGTTGCATATACTAGCACCTATTTTCTTCTTGAGGTATCACCTTACATCCATAATCAAATTGCAAAAATGTTGCTCATTTATTTACAAACTTTTCTGACATTTATTGCAAATAATAAGGAAACCATAATTGGCCCTATCATGTACATAAATGATGAAGTTTATCATATGTTAGTACAAAGGTTCATCCTTTGATTTTAATTTTTATGTTTCATTATATGGGATGATATTACAAAATTCATTGCAAAAAATGCACAAGATTTCAAAATTCTTTCTTCATATCCTCTTTCACTCATATGGAATAATTACCAACTCCATTTTGATAAATGCATTCAAAATGTTATGATGCATAAATAAAGTTTATATGTCTCTATCTAGAAGTCCATGCTCTCAACCCTTTACTTTCTATATCTCATATGAAAAGACTTTCATGCTTATCATGTTAAACACATTAGAAATGTCATAGCACATGCCAAAATTTCTTATACTTTCATGCATAAATTCAATATTTCTATCACTTGTTATCTATCTCTCATGTGGAAATTTTTTCAAGTTTATCATGCTAAACATATTAGAAATGTCATTATTCAAGTCAAAATTTTCTACATTAATGCACAATTCCATGCTCTTTATCCCTTGTTTACTATCTATCATGTGGAATGTTCCTTATAATCATATTAACTATACATGGTTTCTACTTAGATGTATCTCACTCTTTATCTACTTTTAAGTATCTCCTTATCACTACAAGACACAAGCAAGCACTAGCAGTTATATCTATCCCTCCTCTCTTTAAACTTGGTTTAAATATATTTTATCCTACACCTACTACTAGCTATATACCTATAGCAAATTATACAATACATTTTATCACCCAAGTTTATGGAGATAGATAAGTTGAATACACCCATGGTTATAGCTTTGTCACTTAGGTTAGTACCCCTTCTGATTTAGCTTCAACTCTTTAACCTATTATAGTTCTTCCTCTAGTCCAGACTCAATCACAGTTGAGACCTTCATCATCAGTAAAAAGAGTTCATACACCTACACAGCTTTAAGATTCTAGATAACTTCTAACTACAATATTCACACCCAGAGTAGTTTCATTGAGATCTCATACATCTACACATAAATCACATGCTCAGAGAGCTTCTCCTACCACCAGATGGGTCCCTTAGAGCCCCATAGTTACATCCACTTATCAAAGTTATAGAGGGACCCCATAATTGGTTTTCACTACAAGCATTTCATAACACTTACAAAATACACAACTTTCAGAGCCACAGTCATAACATTTCCATCATGCTTCACGATCATGCATGATTCTTATTCTTGATATAGGAAAACATGAGAGGGAGTCTCTCATAAGACTCATCAGTTAGTATCATTTCTCCTCATCTTTGATTGTACATAGTCTCTTTCTAGCATTGATTTTACATAATCTCTTTTGCTTGATTGTACATAGTTTAAAATTCCAAAATACAAAAACAATATAAAATTTTAAAAATTCAAAAACATTAAAATATGTCAAAACAACAAAAACATTTCAATTATATTCTCATCCATGCTTTACATTACTACTATCATGTTAGGACTTAAATTTTATATTTCATGCTATTGTATGTCAATTTATCTACACGACCATGCTTCACTTGATCTCCTTTGAGTGTGTGCAGTGACTTCCACCTACTTGATTGCTTCACTCTACCCATTGAGGGGGAATTACTAATTCTACATTTGAGACACACATTGATATACATACCCACTAGGGGCATCTTCTACATGACTACACCATCCAGGTTATGTCATTCATACCCTACACACTCTAAGTTATCATTCTGATGTACATTACTTACTAGATCACACAGATTACTATATCAACATTATACTAGTATATATCACTTATGTATCACTTAGCATATACCTAGTCTTGTACTAACATGTCTTACATACTTTCACTCTTGATTTGATTAGTTAGATGTGATTATATCTTCTAATATATTCATACTTTCCTTTCTTGCTTAGCGTAGCTTGATGTGTTTGCATTTTCTCAGTTCTTGTTCCATGCCTTGTATGTGTTTTAGGACATTTTCCAATGTCCTTTGATTCTATTCATGTGTGTACCTTAGACAATTTTCCAATGTCCTTTACTTGTACTCTTCTATGTACTTGTGGCACTTGTGCCAACATTTCTTTCTTCATTTATATGTGTATGTGGCATTTGCACATGTCTTGTATGTTTGCTTTCTAGTTTGAGTGATATGTGCACATGTCACTTGTTTGTTTGGCCCCTTGGACACCCTTGTATGCTTCTTACTTTATGTGTTTTTTTCTTGTTTGCTTTTTGATATTTTTAATTCCATGATCCATATCATGTATTTACCTTGCTTTCTTGGATGCCATGATGGACATCATGCTCCATCCCTCTAACTAATAACTAATAACTAACATCTAACATTTCTAGTTCTAATTTAGTATATTACACATGGTTTTACATTATTATATCTATCTAGGCATACTCCTATTGATCTAACAATCTCTCAATATAAACATTGCTATATCTAGAGATATCTTGTCAAATATCACTACTATATCATGTATCTATGAAACATAATACACTTATAGGACTCTTTATTTTGAGGGCAGTCATTATAGGTTCATCATTATTACCCTTAGAAGAGGGGAAAACACACAGGGGTTTAGTCATAAAGATAAAAGCTCCTAACAGTCAAAACAATAGCAATTAGATCACCTAGTTTAGAATCTAGATATCAAACCAGTTAGAATAAAATAGAAAAATAGTGACAATTCTATATCAATAACTAGTTTTAGCATAGGAAAAAAAATGCTAGAAATAGATAGTAGCACTAAACACAAGGGTGTCCTCATTTTGGCACTATTGTTTAGGTAAAAAAGTACTCAAGTTTTCTAGTAACAAGCAAAAATTTTAGCTTAACTACAATTTTAACACATCTAAATTAGTCAAAATCAACAATTTCAGTACAATTTTCTTAGAGAATCTAGATATAAGAGGGTATCATGCATAACATGATGGTGTTCATGTTTAGTTTTAGATTAGGTAGTTAACATAACTTATATATTAGAATCCATATTCTAGACACCAGTAATTGGGGTAAACCTGCATGGCACATTGGTCTTCTTTTGTCTTTGAATTCAGTTTATGACCCATGCATTCTCAGTAGTTACATGCCTTACTCCATCTAGAAGTGGTTGGCATCATTTTCAAGTTAAAATTTCATACAAGTTTAACTTATTGAGTACCCAAGTTCTTGAGTTAGATTTCACATAAGCATATTGTATCAATTTTGAAGTGGATTTCATACAAGCCTAACCTCCATCTTTCAAAATGGCCAAGAGTGGCCTAGTTTCCAGCATACATTTAGCTATCCATGCTACATTGTTATATTTTTAAAACATTCATGGGATATGTAATCCATCTCATATGACATATATTCTATACCAATATCACTTCATAGATTCACTTCATGGGGCAATGATGGAGTAAAAGGGCTAGCTTTTGTATTCTTGAGCCACCTATTCAGAGGGATTGGACACATAGTCCAAACATCGATTAGCATATGCATGATCATCTAAATTCACTTAATGGATGATAATGGATCCAAAGGGATAGCCTTTGCATTCTTGATCCACTTTTTAGAGAATTGAGTACTCAGATCCATTCATGATATTACTTTTAGTCTAGCATACACCCAACACAATCCAACATCACAATAGGTTTTGTATTGGTTCGCATACCCAGTAAGGTGTATTCATTCCTTTATCTTCCTCTCACTCTTACCTAGATTTATATGTTCTTATTTTAGATATAACATATCTATTAAGGACTGATCTACTCTATGTTTTTAATTATATATTCACACTTCACAACATGCTATCTCTATGCACATCTAGCATCACACAACTTCATGAGCTTCTCCCTTATAGGTAAGTTCAGGTATGCTTTCTAGTTTCCTTTATCTTAGTATTTTTCTTTGTTATATCACTATAATAAATGGGGGGGGGTAAATATAGTCACATAAAATATGAAATTTGGTTACTGAGTGTGGCTAATGACACCCAATCCATAGGTCTTATTACTTGCTTGTACAACCCTTTTAGGATTTTCTTTCATTGATTCCCAATCATCCAAAACCTTTCAAACTTAACCCTTATAGATCCATGTAGCTATTTCAAGCCTAGATCCATCCCCATAGGTCTCATTCCCTCTAGACAATAAATCCTAACTTGGATAGGAGCATTGAAACCTAGGGTGTCTTTATTTTGGTGTTGTTGTCTAAGTGCATTTTTGGTCATAATGATCATATTTTTTTGAATACTTATCCTTTTACTTGTCAGCCTAAAATGAATTCATTTAACCCACAATCATTGGATTCCTTATAAAAGGCCATTAAAATTCCATTTAGAAAGGTTGGCACTCATTTACAAGAGAGAAACAAGAATACAAGCAAGACTACTCAAGCACTCTTCCCTATTCTTTGTATACAACCATCCAATAGTACTTCAAGCTTATTCAAACCTCTACACCAGTCCCTAGTTATTACAAGTACATCCAATTTTTCATTTAGTTACATTTTCATCACACTATTATATCAAACACTTCAATGAGAGAACTACATTAACTTGATCCTTATTCAGAGTATTGGTATGTAGGCAGTGTGCCCACACATAGGGTGTGAAGTGCATCCAAATTATCCTTTACACACTAAACTCTTATCTCTCTTTCCCAAATTTTCATTCAAGTTCAATCACAAAGAGATCCTAAGGTTTTTAAAAATTAAAATAGATGTATAATGAGCTCCATAGACTTCTAGGCTTTGATATTTCACTGACAGGGTAACATAGACCTATCGAGTAGAACCCAAAAAATTGAGATCACCTAGACAACAGTGCCATAAATGACTACAATGCCAAATAATAGGGTGTCCCACTTTTGGTGCTTTTATCCAATACAAAAACAAACTTCAAGATCATGTTTGTGATAGTCTCCCAATCATGTTCCTTTAGTATAAAACTCTATCTCAGTCTGGATAACTTATAATAAACTAAGTCATATTTTCTCTCATTTATTAATATTTATAGAAAAGGCAAAAATATAATATGTTTACACAAATTAGTGGCTTAATTACTACACATTATTTAATGATTTAATTTAATCTATACTTATTTATTAATTAGGAATAAAACTCCATTTTATAAAAAACAATAAAACATTCGTCTTGTAAGGAAGATGGTTTTTTGATTTCTTGGAGGTATTACATTAGGAATTTACAATGATAGATAGAAGTGGGAACTAACTCCATGAGAGGGATTTTTCAAGGTATAGAGTTAAGTTCTTCTAAGAAGTTCCAATGAGTTTTTGAAGAGGAAGAACCAACATGAGGCTTGGTGTATACAATCAAATATGCATCATATCTATAAATCAATCCTAGTTTAGAGAAGATAGAGCATACCTACACTTCTGATTGGGAATACATTTGTTAAGTGGGAGCATGACCAATATGGGGATCCAATATAATTTCTTAGGGGATCAATTTTCATAATACAACATATGAGGTAGGGTTCCAAAGTCTACATTCTAACATAATCACATAACAACCCTCAAAGATTTTTAAAGTTTAAAAATTCACTCTATTCTAATAAACAAGAAAGTAAATCTAATATAGTGCACACTAAAGCTTGTGGCACAAAGCGGGGGTTAGAAACAAAATAAACAACTAAAATAAACATGCATAGAAGACATATACTCACATCAATGTATATAGAATCCTAATGCATGGGAGAAGAATAATATTATATTATAAAGCACTAATGGTCTACCCACCCCTTTCTTAGTGCACCCCTTAGGGCATACACTCAGAGAGATTAATACTCGATGGGTTCCTGAAAGATATAAAGTGTTAATAAGTGATAAAATATTGAAAATGTTATGTGTATGCATATGCCCCACTCGTAGCTCATCACGTATCATGTAAGTGCAACACAAGATGGTGCTTCAAGATAGAACATGATAACATACAATGATGATGCTAAGTAAAGTGCAGTAAGTAGAAAATAAAATAAATGAAAGGACAAAATTGAAAAACACATACCTTTACTTACCTTAATGTTATAGATACTGAACTAGACTATAATAGAAAGTGAAGGCGTCCAATGTAAAGAACACTAAAGGAACCTGTAGAAGTTAGTGCCAAAAAAATAGCCAAAAATCATTTTTTTTTGGAAAATAGACATATAGTAGTGGAAAGTAATCTCTAGGTAATCATGATTTCAATGAATTTTATGGTTTTGAAAATAAATGAGTAGAAACAAAGATATAGGTAAAACAAGGAATCTACTAAAAAGTAATTGAAATATTTGAATTTTGAAAAGTGTTTTTAAATAGGGGAAAAGATAAGTCATTTGGTTATTTTGAATTGTGAAGGAGAGGAAAAAGAGATATGGAGACCAAACAAGCTAGGATGGTGAGGAGATGATATACTTAGATGAGAGGGATGCCTATAGGTAGCAACATGTGCACTACAAGTATGCAACTATGAATCTTAAGACATTTTTTTGAAATTTGTAGTGAATTAAGAATATTTTCAATAATTTTGAAGTTTAAGAATTTCTAAATGTCATAATGAAACAAATTAGATTCTAGGGATATAAAATAGGAAGATGGGAAATGGGTTTTAAGGAATTAGGAAGAAAGCAAGAAAAATACACTTTGTTTTAGGGAAATGCAAGGGGTCGATAGGCAAAATGAACTGGGTTGACCTAATCGACGTAGTAGGCTAAAACTAGGCAAAATTCATAGTGCCAACCTAGTAGGTATGGGATGACCCTATACATTCTATAGGATACTAATCTAGTACAATTTTTTAGATGATCTAAGAGGTCCATAATGGCAATGCATCACTAGGGAGAGGAAAATGAGAGGGTTGGCTAAGAATTTGGAGTCAACCATGGCAAAAAATAGGAAAATTTTGGTCAAACTAGTTAGACCAAAGAACCAAAATAAGCACAAAAAAGCATGTAGAAGGATGAAAGAGGGCTAGAATGGACTGAAATCACAAAAGGATGGCAAGAGGGACCAAATAAGCTAGAAATAGGTTAAAATGAATAAAAATGAATAAATGAAAATCAATTAGTCTTATTTTTTATTTAAAAATGTAAAAAGAATGTATTATGATTATACATGACATGAAAGAATTGATACATCCTTTATTGTTTCTTGATTTTAGAGATGATGGCTATTCTATAGATTGGTGGATGTGTCTTGGTTACCAATGTTTTTAGAGTGATTTTCAGATGGAGATAGGGCTAGACTAGTATCTATAGGTCTAGGAGGCATAACTAATATGTGTAGGATCCCCATGAGTGATGATTTGTTAGTCATGTTCCTTGATTATTGAGAACAATTGACTAACACCTTCATATGGGAGGTAGATGGGGATATTATAGAGGTGTCCATCACACTAGAGGATGTTCATGCCATCTTTAATATTCCCATAGTAAGGACACTTGTGACCATAGGGATACTGGACAACATAGAGGAGAGGCGAGCCTTAGCCATATGGGTTAAAGGCTCAGAGATGATTTTGGGAGGATATAGAGTTAGTATGGATGATGTATATACCTCATAGATTTAAAACCTATAGAAGGTTATGATAGGCCTTATGACACATCGAGTGCTTTATTACAAGTCAGAAAATAAGGTACCATTATTTTTGGTAACCTTGAGTAGGATAATACTAGAGGAGTGAGTACTATATGATCTAAGATCTATCATCTAGGTTTAGCTCATACATGATCTATATGAGATTCTAATTAGAGAGTAGAAGATAATAGGACTGATCATATTACTAATAGATTAGATATATGAGAGGTTTTCTAGGTATCACTCAGTTGGGTTACCCCATGCAGTCAATTATAGGTTACCTTAAGTGTGGAGATGGATAAAGGACCAGGTAACATGGGCCATACCCCACATGCTAGCACTACAGTTAATGAGTGTGATCTAAGAATTTGACTCAAGAGAGGATAGTTAGTATGGTGTTAGTTCCAAAATGAAAACAAGATGAAATAAACACACTAATATCATAACATCTCTAGGCTTAGACACTAGGGAGAGTTTAGTTAACAATCACAAATGACAAACACAACTAAAAAGTAAGGAATCAAATAAAATATTTTTTTCACCTTCCTTAGATGCTCCAAATGTCTTTGTAGTGGTGGTTTGCTCGACTTGTGCTCATGAAGTCTTCATCAAAGGAGGCTTGGCTATCTCCTCTTCTCCTTGACACCTTTGGCTTATGGCTTGGCTTGGCTTGGCTTGGAATCAATTTGGCATGGTAACACTATTTTCATGAAGCTTTTGGAACCAATCCTACATTATAACTTTACACAAATTTTCTTAGAAATGATGTTATGAGGCCTCCTATTTATAGATTTTTAGATTTGATCAAAATCAACCTCAACCATCCATCTCAAGATTGAGATGTGTGGTTGAGGATTAATTTAATTTTTGGAATTAAGTTTGTAAATATCCTCATCATGACATTAGAAAAAAGGGAAATTAAGAGGTATGGAGGGCATCATGGAAGGCATTGATGAGGCATGGAGGGCATGAAACTTGATATTTATGGCATTTATGGCCTAGGGATATCTTCCCAAGAAATGAGGTCACTTGATGATGCATATATTCAATATTCATTTCCAAAACAAATTATTCAAAAATTTTCCATGGAATTCTTAATTAGGCCTTGATTTGGGTTAATTAGCTCTTAATCACGATTAAGCACATTGCACACAAATTACCCAAATTGATCAGAATGCCTTGTTATTAGTCCTAAATTTGACTAGATTGGAATTGGAAGTCACTATCAGATGAATTGGATGTGTATTCCCATTTAGGATGTTGCCAACAACAAATAAAAAAGGAATGAGTCTTGTGCAAAATATTTGATAAAAAAGAGCAGTCCAGAGCATGTGGGTGTAAATTTATCATTTTGACTCTAAATGAATTGATCAAAGTTAGATATCCCATAAATTACATTACCCCATTTAGGGATATCTTGGCCAAAATTAGCTCTTGAATATGTCCATTTCACATCATTTATCATGCTTTAGTGGTTTTAGGCCAAATTGTGCATTTTGGGTGGAAATTGGCCAAAATCCTGATTGAAGGTTATCGATGGCCAATTTTAGGTGTCTACAGTTTTCCCCTATTTGGGAAGGCATTGCAAGCTATAAGCACATCAATGTCTTCTCAAAGAATGAGAGATGGCCTATATGCCAAAAAAGAAGATGATGGTTGAATAATAAATCTCTAAATGGTTTTGGGAAGCCTATGATGATGCCCCCTCAAGGGAGTGACTTTCACATTTGTTGATGGATGGTCCCTCAAAAATAAATAAAAAGAAAGGTGGAATTAACCCGTGGTTTAGATTAATCCAAATGAGAAAATGCTTGCATGTATTGATGTAAAAAGGATGATTATTTTCCCAAAGGTATTTATAATCAAGAATAAAATTCAAAATAATAATTTACCCATAGGCAGTTATAATCATTATGAGGACCTAAATTGGCTAAAGATGATTGTGCCCTAGTTAGGGTTGATTAACAAGCATAAATAAAGGATATAACCTAGAATATAGATTAAAGATGAGTGGATGCAAAGTGATGAAAGAGATGAATAGAAGAATAATATTGATCATTAGAAATGATTCAATTGTACTTGCTAATGAGGAGATGCTCATCCTGATTAGAAATGATACAACTAGAATGGTCATTGGGTTGATTTGATAAAAGGTGAGATGGAAAGATTTTCCAAGGTACCAAAGAGAAACTTCTACAACTCCATTGATTGTAGACATTTTTGAATCTAGGTTTTGTTGTAGCATGTGATGGTAGGCTTCATGATAGAACACCATGAAGACTTGGCCAAAATATGCATATGGTTTGACTTTTGATATTAAATAAACACTTGAAAATAATGCACCAATGATAGAAACCATGATGAAAATTTTGACGTATGAATATGGATAGACTTAAGAATAATGTGTGTAAGGAATCACCTAATGAACACATAGACTGAGTCAAGGCAATAGTGCTGAAAGTAAACAAACATGCAAGCGAACGAACAAACAAACAAACAAAAAAATAACTTGAAATAAACAAAAAAAAGCCTAAAAACAAAAGCAAAAGAAAGCATCCTAACAATGATTGTGCCCCAATAAGGTGGATCAAGGATAACTGACTAGGTTTAGATAGGACAAATATTTTTGGATTTTTTAAATATTTGAATATTTTTGGAATTTTTGAGTTATCTTAACTCGTTAGAGAATGTCAAGATACCTAAACTCAAAATGATAAAAGCGTGAAAATGGGGACTGAGGTGACCTCAACATGTATTGAGCATGACCCACATAGTCTTGAAATGACCTTGAGTCACAATAATTCCATCCACATAAAAGGTGAGGAAAAACCAACTAGGTCTTAACGAGTTCTCAAATCTGGAAAATGGCCAGTTAAATGAAAACAACAATGGAAAAGTGATGTGATAATTCTTGGTAAACAAGTGTTGCCCCTAGTTTTCCCTTAAGTGGTTTTAAATAGGATATAATAGCATAGGTCAATGATACTAATTTGCCTATAGGTAGTTATAATTAGTAGCAAGACCGGTGAAACATTGATTTGCTCATAAGCGGTTATAAGCAGGTCACATAAATAAACCTGATAGGATGAAATATATCTTTCTAGATCAATTATCACACTACTTTCATGAACTATCATTGAAACATGGATTGGATTGATTATTTAAACTTCATTATAACCTCCTTATGAAATTTTTGAGAAGAACCAAATAAACCAAGATAAAAATTGGATTGGGTAGGATGACTAAAAATAGGTTTGGTCTAGATAGGAATGGAATGATAGGATGGCATGGTATTGATTTAAAATAATGATGGTTTTGATAATTGGGTTAAAATGGTAGGAGGGTTGCCCCCAAGTGGTGGGGTGAATGGTTGGGTACTTCAATAATGGAAAATGGATATATAATAATGGCAATGGAATGGTACATGTTTTTGGCCTAGGTTTAGTTTTTGATTTTGTTATTCCTGCTAAGATGGAGATGCACATCCTAATCAGTAAATGATACAAACATATTACTTGATCATGATAATTGCTATCCCACACCTCATCTGAATAGCTTACAAAAATGGCTTGTGGATTTGGTTGCTGAGAATGATTTTGTGATCTTCATTTGTCATTGATTATGATTCCTTTAAACATCAAGATAAGGTATTTTTATAGCCTCTACAAAGGAAAGTGAAAACATGGATGGTAAATAGGGAAAAATAATAGATGGTAGGTTTGATTGTGAAATTAAATGGTGGATGATAATGGAAGGTATAATGGTGGGGAAATAAATGAAGATCAAGACTTTTAGTCACATGTAATGTTGTTGATGCTAGATTTGCTATAATTTTGGTTATGGTGGGGATGAAGGCTTATTCTCTTGAGAGGACCATCATATTTTTCTATTATTTGATCTTGAGAGTAGATACCATTTGATTATGTTATATATTAGAAGCTATTTTGATTTGATCTTTGATATTATCTTTAATAAATAATTAAGAACTTTTGTGCTCAATTATTGGTGCCTCAAAGAGGTTTTCACCAATGAAGTTGTCTTGATTATCCCATAACACCTTTGATAAGGTTTCACTAATGAAAATTGGCTTTTGAATTTGATTATCTTTGAGTGCTTCCAAAAAAATCACTTGAAGATGCTGAGTTCTGACTTGGATTGTCCCTTAGTGCCTCTAAAACGGTTTCACTAAGAGAGTGTTCTTCTACTACATGAATGTTGTCTTGGCCTCCTTACTCTTCTTCAAATGCTATGTTTCCATGGATGTAGTTCAATAAAGTGTGATTCTATCAATCCCAATCAACACTTAGAGGAGATGAAATGTCAATGATATGGCTATTTTGGTTGATGGTAATGGTTGGTGGAATGGTAATGGAATAGGGAAAGGTTGCATAATCCTCATAAAAGATACTAGGATAACTTGTGTCAAAGCTAAAATACTCATCCTCAAACCATAGAAGGATCATAAATGAATTCAAATTGATCTATAAGGCATGAATAACCAATTTTTTAATTTCCATGAACATATTCTTCATCTGAATCTGATTCTAACTCAAGGGACTCTAAATCTAATGTTGATCTAAGAGTAAAAATTGACTCTAAATTTGATTATTCATCTGATGGGTACTCTATTATACTACTGTCTTATTGAATATTTGGTATTGGATAAGTAACAACTATAATAGCATAATGGGCTTCACAAAGATTAGTTTGTCAAAGTGAGTCTCCTCTACAATGGGAAAAAGGTCAAGAGATAACTCCTCAAAGAATGTCTTGTCAATAGGAGGCTATTAAAAAATAGGCACATGGTTGAGGTAATGATTTTCCCATAGATGGTTATAATCATTAAGAAGTGACTCAACAAAGACTAGCTCATCAAAGTGAGACTCATCGAAAAATGGTATATGATTAATAGGTAATTTATCACAGGCTGACTTATCATAAATGGTTGATTCAATATAAAAATATTGAATTGGTTGGTTCTCTTGGACTTGGTTCCCAATGAGTTAGAAAATACTAATTTTGGAAACAACTTGGTCTTCAAATGATTGGATCAATTGAGGTTTGGTTGGGATTGGTACTAAATGAGGAATGACTTGTGGTTAGATAATAGTAGGGCCTTGGGGAGCATGATTGTTCACATGAGCTAAAGGAAAAAGTCTTGAGATGGTAAAAATAGGTCATTGTGAGGATTGATTACTTACACAAACCAAAGGATGAGTTCTTGGTATATAAATGGTTGGGCGTTGTGAAGCTTGGTTTCTCGCATAAGCCAAAGGATTAGGTCTAAGAATGGTAATGGTATTCTTTGGATAGTATAGAGCTTGATAGATATATAATCTAAAGGAGTGTTAGGGGTAGTTGATGATTAGATAATAAAAGGATGTCATGAAACTTGATTACTTACACAAGCAAAAGCATTCAAGTCTTCCTCATAAACTAGATCATCCCAATCTTGAGTTGGATCATAAGTTGGTTCTTGACTATGTTCCACATATTGATTATTGAAAAAAAGGTATGGATTCATATCCAAAATAATAATTTCTATAATTGTGTCTTTAAAGTCCTCTTCACAAGCCTCTTCATACCAGTTAAGGTCTTGAGTTGGATTGTAGGTTGTTTCATGAGTTTGCTCGCATGAATGATTAATATGAGGCAGATAAAAATCTATCTCATAAACTATATTAGCATCATTGGGTTCTTGACAAAATCCATAAAAGTCATTTTGAGTGGCCATTCTATCATAGGTCAAATTGGTAGTGACTCCACTATAATTGTAGTGAGACATATCCACATAAATGATGAAATCTTTGAGAATAAAAAGACTTAGATTTGTACAAACTTTAAAAAGCTATGTCCAAAGGACAAATGGTTCAAACTTGGTCTAACTTGGTCAAAAAGTGGAGCTGTATCTCCAATGCGGTTTGAAAGTGGATCTATATCTCCAAAATGATTTGTGTTAAGACCTATCATAAAATAGCCTAATGTCAAATTTCTAATGTCAAATGTCACATGCATAAAAGGTCAAGCATCTGAATAAAAATTGGGATGTCAAAGGTCTAGGTCAAAGTGTTCGAAACAAGGTCTAAACTAGGAAAGAGAAAAGTTTATTTGCTATGTCTTTTGTCCAAACATATATTTAAAAGCTAGGTTCAAACAAAAAAGCATGTGCAAGGAGTTTTGGCCAAATGATGTCAAAATCTAGACTTGAAACAAAGGTTGATGTGATAATCTAACAAGTTTGGAAACAACTTCGACATAGACCTGAAACACAAAATCAAACATAAACATGATCAATTGGAATAAGGCATAAGACAAAAGGATATTTGAGAAATGTTGTGTTCTTCCAAATAAAGGCACAAACAATGATAAGGATAGGTACTGAACAAACAAATCATCAATAGTTTTCAAAATTTGGTAACCAATTAACCAAAGTTATGCAACCCAAAAGAGAAATATTTATGTATCAACCCCACTAATTGAAGCTTAAATATAAATTAATCAATTTTTGGATCTAAACTTGATAAGCTTAATTTAAAACTCAATGTTAAAAACTAGGATTTGACCAAACAAGATAGACAAGATTGGATAGCATGATGGCACAAGACAATGGTCCAAATGATATACACAAAATGGTTTGAAATAAATAGTTTTTGATACAATTCTAAACAAGTCTTAAAATAAATTGAGTAGCCTAACGATGTAAGCATTCTTGAATGATGTGATCAATGCTATGTTTTAAAAGACTCAAAGGCACAAATGGTTTGACATGATTTCGGTAGCATAAAACTACCCTCTGTAACTTAAATGACACACACACAAACAAGTTTATAAAAAATTTCAAGGCAAAAGTGTGGTGTAAGATGGCCAACATAACACCTCTTTAGACCAAAAAGTGACGTATAGACAAAATGGTTTTGACATGGCTTATGAATAAACAAACAAGTTTTAGCTTCAAAAACATACCAAATAATAAAATGACCAAAATACACTAAGTATAATCATCCAAATCCTAGCAAGGGTATGGAAAAATGGGGTTGACAAAAACTAGCATGGTTTTGATCATTCTAGGGGAATCAATTGTATAATGAATTTCACACCAAATAATAAAAAATAAAAGTATATAAATTGGGTGACCATGGCATTAAGTAGTTGTAAAAAGGTCTAGTCATTTTTATAACCACTACATCTTGTTATTTGGTTAGTATAGTGTGATGTCTAAATGCAAATACATCCTGTGTGTAACTCTAAAAGATCCAAATGAAGTCAATGTCGAGAGATGAAACCCCAAGTTAAAGCTTCCTTAAAGAACTGGTGGGAGCTGATGAAGTCCCCTTACAAGCCAAGATGCATAAAAACAAAGCAATCATGAAAATAAAAAGACTTTAGGGTCATTTTCAAGGTCACCCAAACTTTGATGAGTTTTTTGGGAGTGTTTGAGGCAACTTTCTTTCTAAGCCTTGGACTAGGCTATTTGCAATAGTAATGGCACTTTTGATTCCAAGGGTTCCTTATAGGGGACAAATGGAAGATCATACACACAACATTCTTCTTTTTTCCAAACAAGATTAATCTAATCAACTATTACAAATAATAATTGATAAATGTGTTCAATTTTAAACCCAAAGAAAGTATTTGGTGGTGTTTATTTGACCCCTTGGTCTTAGTTACAAACTTTGAAAACATTCACCAAAAACATCTAAAAATTCTTTATTAAACACCAAAACAAGGTTCCTAATCAATTTTTAACCATTAAAAGGTTATTTAAACATGTTTTGAGAAAATTTTAAACTTGGTCCTGTAACAAAATTGTTAGCATGTCCTTTAGCTTTGAAGCTTTTTTGAGTTTGAAACAACAAACTTTGAAAAAGTAGGTTTCAAGTTTATGTTTTTGGAAAAACATAGTGACCGATGTCAGTTATTACCATCAACATTATTTATAGCCAACAAATATCTAACCGATGTTGGTTCTATTCACTGACATCGATTAAGCTAGGTAACTGATGTTGGTATTTCTACCAATGTCAGTTATTATGTAAAAATTGTGGTAACCAAAAATGCTAAAATAAAGTTAGAAAATCAATTTGTAAGAGTTTTAAGATATCAAATAAATGTTTTAGAGTTGTAAAAGGATCTCCTTTAGGTGTAGGATATGTCTAGTCCCACTAGGTGTGCCATTATGTGATCTGGGAATTTGACTCCAGAGAGGATGGTTAGTATGGTGTTAGTTCAAAAATGAAAACAAAATAAAATAAATACAATAATAACATAACATCTCTAGGCCTAGACACTATGGAGAGCTTAGTTAACAAACATAAATGACAAACACAAATAAAAATAAAGGAATCAAATACAATAATTCCTTCACCTTCCTTGGATTTTCTAAATGCCTTTGTAGTGGTGGCTTGCTTGGCTTGTGCTCATAAAGTCTTCATCAAAGGAGGCTTGGCTATCTCCTCTTCTCTTTGTCACCTTTGGCTTATGGATTGGAATCAATTTGGTATGGTAACACTAGTTTCATGAAGCTTTTGGAACCAATCCTGCATTATAACTTTACACAAATTTTCTTAGAAATGATGTTGTGAGGCCTCCTATTTATAGATTTTTGGATTTGATCATAATCAACTTTAACCATCCATCTCAAAATTGAGATGTGTGGTTGAGGATTAATTCAATTTTTGGAATTAAGTTTGTAATTATCCTCATCATGACATTATAAGAAGGGGCAATTAAGAGGCATGGATGGCATCATGGAAGGCATTGATGAGGCATGGAGGGCATGAATCCTAATATTTGTGGCATTTATGGCCTAAAGATGTCTTCCCAAGAAATGAGGTCACTTGATGATGCAAATATTTAATATTCATTTCCAAAACAAGTTATTTAACAAGTTTCCATGAAATTCTTAATTAGGCCTTGATTTGTGTTAATTAGCTCTTAAGCATGATTAAGCACATTATGCAAAAATTACCCAAATTGATCAGAATGCCTTGTTATTGGTCTTAAATTTGATTGGATTAAGTTTGGAAGTCACTATCAAATGTGTCAGATGTGTATTCCTATTTAAGATGTTATCAATAACAAATAACAAAGGCATGAGTCTTGTGTAAAAGATTTGATAGGAAATAGCAGTCTAGAGCATGTGGGTGCAAATTTGTCATTTTGACTCGAAATGAACTGATCAAAGTTAGCTAGCCCATAAATTGTATTACCCCATTTAGGGATATCCTGGCTAAAATTGACACTTAAATATGTCATTTTTACATCATTTAACATGCTTTAGTGTTTTTAGGCCAAATTGCATTTTGGGTAAAAACTAGCCAAAAGCTTGATTGAAGGTTATTAGTGGCTAGTTTTAGGTGTCCATAGTTTGCCCCTATTTGGGAAGGCATTACAAGCTATAAGCACAGTAATGTCTTCTCAAATAATGAGAGATGGATTGTATGCCAAAAAAGAAGATGATGGTTAAAGAACAAAGCTTCAAAAGGTTTTGAGAAGCCTATGATGATGCCCCCTTGAGGGAGTGGCCATCACATTTGTTGATGGATGGTCCCTCAAAAAGAAATAAAAAGAAAGGTGGAATTAACCCATGGTTGAGATTAATCCAAATGATAAAATGCTTGCATGTATTGATGTAAAAAGGATTCTGACCAAGGTGATTCTAATCAAGAATAAAAGTCAAAATAATGATTTGTCCATAGGTGATTATAATCATTATGAGGATCTGAATTGGATAAAAATGATTATACCCTAGTTAGGGATGATTAGCAAGCATAACTCAAGGATATAACTTGAAATACAGATTAAAGATGAGTGGGTGCAAAGTGATGAAAAAGATGAATATAAGAATAAGATTGATCATTATAAATGATTCAATTATACCTGCCAATGAGGAGATGCTCATCTTGATTAGAAATGTTACAACTAGAATGGTCATTGGGTTGATTTGATCAAGGGTGGGATGGAAAGATTTGCCAAGGTACCAAGGAGAAACATTTGTAGCTCCATTGATTGTAGACCTTCCTAAGCTAAGTTATGTTATAGCATGTGATGGTAGGCTTCATGATAGAACACCATGAAGACTTGGCCAAAATATGGATAAGGACTAACTCTCAATATCCAATAAACACTTAAAAATAATGCACCAATGATAGAAACCATAATGACAATGTTGACATATTAATATGGATAGATTCAAGAATAATATGTGCAAGGAATCACCCAATGAACACATATAGACTGAGTCAAGGCAACAGTGCCAAAATAAAACAAATAGGCAAGTGAATAAACAAACAAATAAACAAATAACTTGAAATAAACAAACAAATAGAAAGCCTAAAAACAAAAGCAAAAGAAATCATCCTAACAATGATTGTGCAAGTTGGATTGAGGATAACTGACTAGGTTCAGACAAGACAAATATTTTTGGATTTTTAAAATATTTAAATGTTTTTAGAATTTTTGAGGTATCTAACTTGTTAGAGAATGACAAGATACCTACTCTTAAAATGATGAATGCATATGGAAAGGTGGATTGAGGTGACCTTAACATGAATTGAGCATGACCCACATAGTCTTGAAATGACCTCAAGTCATAGTAATTTCATCCACACAAAAGGTGAGGAAAAACCAACTAGGTCTCAATAAGTTCTTAAATCTAGAAAATGGCTAGTCAAATGAAAATAATGATGCTAGAGTGATATGGCAATGCAAGGTAAACAAGTGTTTCCCCTAGTTTTCCCATAGGTGTTTATAAATAGGATAAAATGGAATATGTCAATGATACTAATTTTCTTATAGGTATTTATAATTAGTAGTAAGACTAGTGAAACACTAATTTGCCCATAGGTGGTTATAAGCAAGCTCACATAAACAAACCTGATAGGATGAAAGATATCTTGCCAGAGCAACTGCCACACTACTTTCATAAATTTTCATTGAAACACAAATTGGATTGATTGTTAAAATTTGATTGGCATCTCCTTACGAAAGGTGTGAGAAGAAGCAAATGAACCAAGATCAAAATAGGATTGGGTAGGATGACTAAAAATAGGCTTTGGTCTAGATAGGAATGGAATGATGGGATGGAATGATATTACTTTAAGATAATGATTGTTTTGATAATTGGGTTAAAATGGTAGGAGGGTTACCCCCAAGTGATGGGGTGAATGGTTGGGTACTTCGACAATGGAAAATGAATATATAATAATGGCAATGGCATGGTACATGTTTTTAGTCTAGGTGTGGTTTTTAATTCTATTGTTCCTGCTAAGATGGAGATGCACGTCCTAATAAAAAAATGATAAAAATAGAATACTTGATCATGTTAATTGTTATCCCACATGTTATCCAAATAGCTTCTCTATCAAAAATGGCCTATAGATTTGGTTGTTGAGAATGCTTTTGTGATCTTCATTGGTCATTGATTTTGATTCCTTTAAGCATCAAGATGAGGTATTTTTATAGCTTCTATAAAGGAAAGTGTGAACATGGATGGTAAATATGGACAAATAATGGCTAGTGGGTTTGATTGTGAAATAGAATGGTGGATGATAATGGAAGATATAATGGTGGGGAAATAAATGAAGATCAAGAATTTTAATCACATGTAATGTTATTGATGCCTGATTTGACATAATTTTGGTTGTGGTAGGGTTGAAGACTTATTCTCTCAAGAGGACCACCATATTTTTGTTGTTGTTTGATCTTGAAAGTAGTTACCATCTGATTAGGCTATAGATTGGAAGCTATGTTGATTTAATCTTAGATATTATCTTCAGTAAATAAGGAATAACTTTTATTCTCAATTATTAGTGCTTCAAAGAGGTTTTCACCAATGAAGTTGTCTTGATTGTCCTATAACACCTTCAAGAAGGTTTCACTAATGAATATTAGCTTTTGACTTGGATTGTCTTCTAGAGCTTCCAAAAAAGTTTCACTAGAAGATGTTGAGTTTTGACTTAGATTGTCCCTTAGTGCTTCCAAAAAGGTTTCACTAGGAGAGTTTCCTTCTACTACATGAATGTTGTCTTGGCCTCCTTGCTCTTCTTCAACTACTATGTTGTTAGGGATGTAGTTCAACAAAGTGTGATTATATTGGTCTCAATCGACACTTGTGGGTGATGGAATGTCAATAATATGGATATTTTGGTTAATGTTAATGGATGGTGGAATGGTAATGGAATGGGGAAAGGCTGCACAATCCTCATAGAAGACATTAGGATAAATTATGTCAAAGCTAAAATACTCATCCTCAAAAACCATAGAAGGATCATAAATGTATTCAAATTGATCTATGAGGCATGCGTAACCAATTTTATAACAACCATGAACATGTTATTCATCTAAATCTGATTCTAACTCAAGGACTCTCAATCTATGTTGAGACTATTGTTGATTTAGATTCAGATTTTGATGTTAAATCTGATGTCAGTTTAAGAGTAAAACCTAACTCTAAATCTAATGCTTCATCTGATGGGTACTCTATTATAATGATGTCTTATTTAATTTTTGGAATTAGATAAGTAACAACTTATAACGACATAATGGGCTCCACAAAGATTAGTTTGTCAAAGTGAGTCTCCTCTACAGTGGGAAAAAGGTCAAGGGACAACTCCTCAGAGATTGGTTTGTTAATAGGGGGCTCTTGAAAAATAGGCACATGGTCAAGTTAATTATTTTCCTAAAGATGGTTATAATCATTAAGAAGTGACTCGGCAAAGACTAGTTCATCAAAGTGAGACTCCTTGACAACTGGTATAGGATTAATAGGCAATTTATCATAGGTTGACTTATCAAAAATGGTTGATTTAATAGAAACATCTTAGATTGGTTGGTTCTCTTGGCCTTGGTTTCCAATGAGTTGGAAAATACTATTTTTGAACATATCTTGGTCTTTGAATGATTGGATCAGTTGAGGTTTGGTTGGGATTGGTACTAGATGAGGAATGACTTGTAGTTGGATAATGGTAGGGCCTTAGGGAGCATGATTGCTCACATGATCCAAAGGATAAATTCTTGAGATGGTAATTATAGGGTATTTTGGACATTAATTACTCACACAAACCAAAGGATGAGGTATTGGTATAGAAATGGTTGGGCGTTGTGGAGCTTGGTTGCTCACATAAGCCAAAGGATTAGGTCTAAGAATGGTAATGGTATTCCTTGGATAGTATGGAGCTTGATAGCTCATATAATCCAAAGGAGGGTTAGGGGTAGCTGATTATTGGATAACAAAAGGATGTCATGAAACTTGATTGCTTGCACAAGCAAAATCATCCAAGTATTCCTCATAAACTAGATCATCCCAATCTTGAGTTGGATCATAAGTTGGTTCTTGACTATGTTCCACATATTGATTATTAAAAAAAAGGTATGGATTCATATCCCAAATAACATTATCTATAGTTGGGTCTTCAAATTCCTCTTCACAAGCCTCTTCATACCATTCAATGTCTCGAGTTGGATTGTAATTTGTTTCATGACTTTGCTCTCATGAATGATTAATATGAGGCAGATAGAAATTTGTCACACAAACCATATTAGAATCATTGGGTTCCTAAAAAAATACATAAAAGTCATTTTGTGTGGCCATTCTATCATAAGTCAAATTGGTAGTGACTCCACTATAATTGTAGTCAGACATATCCACATAAATGATGAAAGCTTTGAAAAAAAAGACTTAGATTTATACAAACTCTAAAAAACTATGTCCAAAGGCCAAATGGTTTAAACTTGGTCTAACTTGGTCAAAAAGTGGAGCTGTATCTCTAATGTGGTATGAAAGTGGATCTGTATCTCCAAAATGATTTATGCTAAGACCTAGCATAAAATATCCTAACGTCAAATTTCAAATGTCACATGCACAAAAGGTCAAGCATTTGTATAAAAATTGGCATGTCAAAGGTCTAGGTCAAAGTGTTTCAAACAAGGTCTAAACTAGGAAAGGGAAAAGTTGAGTTTCTAGGTCTTTGTCCAAATACAGAGTCAAAGATAGGTCCAAAAAAATAGGCATGTGCTAGAACTTTTGGCCAAATAGTGTCAAAAGCTAGACTTGAAACAAATGTTGATGTGATTTGATTTAATCTAACAAGTTTGGAAATAAATTTGATATAAACTTGACATACTAAATCAAACATAAACATGATCAATTGGCATAAGGCATAAGACAAAAGGTTCTTTGAAAAAGGCTATGTTCTCTCAAATAAAGGCATAAATAATGATAAGGATAGGTACTAAACAAATAAACCATTAATAGTTTTCAAAATTAGGTAACTGATTAACCGAAGTTATGTAACCCAAAAGAGAAAGATCTATGTATCAACCTCACTAATTGAAGCTTAAATAGAAATCAATCAATGTTTGGATCCAAACTTGAAAAGGATGATTGAAAACTCAATGTTAAAAACTAGGATTTAACCAAACAAGCTAGAAAATATTGGACATCATGATGGCACAAGACAAAGGTCCAAATGGTATACACAAAATGGTTTGAAACAAAAGGTTTTTGATACAATGGTAAATAAGTCTTGAAACAAATTGAGTAGCCTAATGGTGTAAGCATGCTTAAATGATGTGATCAATGCTATGCTTCAAAAGACTCAAAGGCATAAATAGTTTGACATGATTTGGGAAGCATAACACTACCATTTTCAACTCAAATGACACACACACACAAATAAGTTTAACAAAAATTTCAAGGCACAAATGTGGTGTAAAATGGCCAGCATAATGCCTCTTTAGAAAAAATAGTAACATATAGATAAAATGGTTTTTACATGGCTTATGAATAAATAAACAAGTTTTAGTTTCAAAAACATACCAAATGACTAAATTACCAAAATACACTAAGTATAATCATCCAAATTATAGAAAGGGTATGGAAAAATGGGGTTGATTAAAACTAGCATGGTTTTGATCATTCTAGTGGAATCAATTGCACAATGAATTTCATGCCAAACAATGCAAAAGAAAAACATAGAAATTAGGTGATCGTGGCATTGGCTAGTTGTAAAAGGGTCTAGTCCTTTTTACAACCACTACATCTTACTATTCACTCAGTGTAGTGCTATGTCTAAATGCAGATACGTCCCGTGTGCAACTCCAAAGAAGCCAAATGAAGTCAATGCTGGGAGATGAAACCCTAGGTCAAAGCTTCCCTAAAGAATTGGTGAGAGGTGATGAAGTCCCACTTGCAATCCAAGATGTATAAAAACAAAGAAAGCATGAAAATAGAAATACTCTAGGGTCATTTTCAAGGTCACCCAAACTTTGATGACTTTTTGGGGAGTGTTTTAGGTGACTTTCTTTCTAAGTCTTGGACTAGGCTATTTGTAATAAGACTGGTGCTTTTGATTCCAAGGGTTCCCTATAGGGTACAAATAGAAGAGCATACATACAACATTCCTCTTTTTTCCAAACAAGATTCATCTAATCAACTATTGAAAACAAGAATTGACAAGTATATATAATTTTAAACCCAAATATAGTGTTTGGTGGTATTCATTTGACCCCTTGGTCTTAGTCACAAACTTTGAAAACATTCACCAAAAACATCTAAAATTCTTTATTAAACACCAAATCAAGGAACCTAATTGATTTTTAAGAATGAAAAGGTGATTTAAACATGTTTTGAGAAAATTTTAAACTTGTTCCTATAGTAAAATTGTTAGCATGTCCTTTAGCTTTGAATCATTTTTGAGTTTGAAACAACAAACTTTGAAAAAGTAGGTCTCGAGTCTATGTTTTTGTAAAAACATAGTGACCAATGTCAGTTATTACCACTGACATTGGTTATGTACAACCAAGATCTAACCAATGTTAGTTCTATTGACTAATGTCGATTAAGCCAGGTAACTAATGTTGGTATTTCTACTGATGTCGGTTACTATGCAAAATTTTTGGTAACCAAAAATGGAAAAATAAAGTCATAAAATCAATTTTCAAGAGTTTTAAGAACTCAAATAAATATTTTTGAGTTGGAAATGATCTCCTTAATATGTGGGATGTATCTAGTCCTACTGAGTTTGCTATTATGTGATCTAGGAATTTGACTCAAGAGAGGATGGTTAGTATGGTGTTAGTTCCAAAATGAAAATAAGATGAAATAAATACACTAATAACATAACATCTCTAGGAATATACACTAGGGAGAGTTTAGTTAAAAAACACAAATGATAAACACAACTAAAAAGCAAGGAATCAAATACAATAATTCCTTCACCTTCCTTAGATGCTCCAAATTCCTTTGTAGTGGTAGCTTGCTCGGCTTATGCTCATGAAGTCTTCATCAAAGGAGGCTTGGCTATCTCCTCTTGTCCTTGACACATTTGTCTTGTGGCTTGACTTGGCTTGGAATCAATTTGGCATGGTAACACTAGTTACATGAAGCTTTTGGAACCAATCCTACATTATAACTTTGCACAAATTTTCTTTAAAATGATGTTGTGAGGCCTCTTATTTATAGATTTTTGGATTTCTCAAGATTGAGATGTGTGGTTGAGGATTAATTCAATTTTTGGAATTAATTTTTTAATTATCCTCATCATGACATTGGAATAAGGGGCAATTAAGAGGCATGGAGGGCATCATGGAAGGCATTGATGAGGCATGGAGGGCATAAATCCTGATATTTGTGGCATTTATGGCCTAGGGATGTCTTCCCAAGAAATGAGGTCACTTGATGATGTATATATTAAATATTCATTTCTAAAACAAATTATTCAACAATTTTCCATGGAATTCTTAATTAGGCCTTGATTTGGGTTAATTAGCTCTTAAGCATGATTAAGCACATTTTGAACAAATTACCCAAATTGATCAGAATGCCTTGTTATTGGTCCTAAATTTGACTAGATTGGAATTGGAAGTCACTATAAGATGCATATTCCCATTTAGGATGTTGTTAATAAAAGATAATAAAAGCATGAGTCTTGTGCAAAATATTTGATAGGAATGAGCAGTCCAGAGGACGTGGGTGTAAATTTGTCATCTTGACTCAAAATGAATTGATCAAAGTTAGCTAGCCCATAAATTACATTACCCCATTTAGGGATATCTTGGCCAAATTTAGCTCTTGAACATGTTAGTTTTACATCATTTAGCATGCTTTAGTGTTTTTAAGCCAAATTATGCATTTTGGGTATAAATTGGCCAAAAGCCTAATTAAAAGTTATCAATAGCTAGTTTTAGGTGTCTATAATGAGATGAATAGACATAATACAATAGCCATATGAGCATATAGCAATTACATAGGTGATCTAGCACACAGTTTCACTAGTGATAGAGAGGACAGAGATAGTCAAACACTACACATTATGGGGAGAGCCAAATGGTATGGGTACTAGGATAGATGGATCTAACTCATCTAATGACACTAATGTTAATGCCCAAGTAGTGGGCTCAACATGTGAGGGACCCATGGGGGAGGAGAGGACTAGGACAACTAATAATGAGGTTAACACTCATACCATGTCAGGAGTAACCATGGACTAGTTGAGCATAATGAGGAGCAGAGCAAGAGGATAAGGAAGCAGAGGTAAAGATACTAGATGTACCACTACTGACTCTAAAAAGATATGAGAAATAACCACTAAAGACATGACATATATATAGGGAGGAGGATCATGAGAGATTCGATACTATTTCCATCCTGGATGACCCCATAGGTGAGCTAGAAGAGATGTGATAGAGAGGCCACTCAAGCATAAGTTGAGATAGATGTGATCCATGATAGTAAAGTTTGAGATGAGGAGGAAACTTATGGAGGAGGTGATAGGAGGCTGCATAGATGGGGATAATTTGTTAGGTATTTATATGGATGGTGAGATGAAAGTAGCCAAGACACAAATATGTAAAATGATGATTGAATTATTGCTTAAGTTTTTATTATAAAGAAAAGATAGATATTTTGAGATATAACAATGATCTAATATCCATCTTGTGTGATTTTGAAAGCATAGTTGAAGATAAAGAGGATAAATGGGAGTCTATGGTGAGGGGAACACTCCATGATGTCTTGGATGAGACTTTATAGCTATATGACCCCATGACACTGGAGGATCTAAGTGTACCATCTACCCCAGCTCAAGCGAGTTAGTTTAGACTAGTGATAGAGGTAATGAGATAGATATAAGCATAGAGAGAGAAGATGCATCTACTAATAAATATGGGTAAAAGTGAGATGTGGGAATGGTAGGTCCTAGCTAAGGAGAAAGAAACACATCTGGCCATAATAGTGTAGATGATAGAGATCCAAACATAGCTAAGAAAGTCATAGGTGTGGGTAGCACACCTACAGGGACAAGTAGAGGGATTTATATCTTGGAATATCTCATTATAATGTCCCATGTGGAGGAGTCATACCAAGGCCTTAGTAGGTAATGTGTCTAGGCCATGAGATAGATAGGATGGAGCCCAACCCTAGGGCTGGAGCATTGTATATGATTATATTTTGTTGTATCAAACTCATGATGTGTGTGTGTGTGAGAGAGAGAAAGAGATAGATAATTTTGGCATATTGATCTTGGTTGTGTATGTTTTCATTTTTGTTGTTATTATGGTTATGGATGCTTTGGATATATTTCTTTCTAGCACATGTATTTAGCTTTGTTGTATATGTTATATGAAATATATGAGATGTGGTTTATTTTCTAGAATTATGTAGGTCACATGCATGGTTAAAAAGAAATAAGCAAAAAGGGAATTGGTAAAATATAATCAATTAAAAATGTACTACATACTATTTAAAGCTAGGAAATGTGTAATAACAAGAAATGACTAAGTATAAGAAACCAGGAAATGGCAAAACAAGATGGTAAAAAGGAAATTTGTTTTTAAACCAAAGTGAAAGATTTTTGCACCAAATTAAAATAAGTAAAATCATACTAATTCACATTGGGAACAATGTAATAAAATGGAAGGTATATAAAATGGCAAGAATTGGTAATAAAAACAAATAAAATTAAGTCAATCAATCATACTATATCACAATGGGAAGTATAAAAGAAAAACAAAATTGACAAAAGCTTGGTCTTAAATTTATCACACTAATTCAAGCTAGGAAGTATGAAAAATTCAAGAAATGGTTGAATTCTTAAATGCACTTGGAAAATAAGAAGATAAAAAGGTGAAATAGAAATGAATTAAGCATAAAACATACTAATTCAAGTTGGGAAGCATGCTAATGATGTGAAACTTCATAATCAATCAAATCGTATCTCATATTTGACACATGTAATTTGGATGGTGACTTTATTATTGGAAAATTTTATGAGGGACACCAGGTCCTATCCATAGTATTACAAATAAATTCACAAAATAAAAACCCAAGGGGTGCCAAAACAACATTGAAAAGTGAAAATAGGAAAAATAAGAAAAAAATGTTAATTTTATGAGTGTCAGGTCCTATTCGTGGTCTTATGAAGTAACTCATAAAGAGAACACCACTAGGGTGGAATAAATAGGAAAATCAATTAATAAATTATGTGGTTAATAGGAAGGAAAGATGGTAATTTGTGAGGGATGTTCAGTCCTATCCATGGTCTTACAAAGTAACTCAAAAATGATATCCCAAGGGGAGTGATCAATAGACAAAATAATATTTCTCAAGAGAAAATATGAGGGATATGGGGAATGAAAAAGGGAATGTAAAAATCAAGACTTAGGCATCGTATGAGAAGACCTTAGGAGGAAAGAGGCATACTAAATACAAGATAAGATACTAAGTGACTAGTGGTCGTCTATGTACAAAGGAAACTTGTTCACTATAAACACAAATCTTTGTAGGAAAATAAACATGCTACTAATATCAACTCATGAAGGTAGATTGGTACAAGGAAAATTAAAATGGACCTACCTTCCCACATGTTCCCTACTCTTTAGGACCCCTTATAGATCCATCAGTCTACTACAAAGATTGAAAACTTACATGAGAAAGTAGGTAGTAATAAAATATTTTTTTATTATTCTCTTCTAATCTATTGGCTTACCACACTCCAAAGGACCTCAACTCTATCATGAGGCCAACTATGGAGTTTGAGCTTCAACTAGAAGAAATATATTTGATTTGAATCATGTCTTTTAGTGTGATTGGGCTTTTAAGAATATTTATTTCTTTTGATATCATTGAGTTTTGTTTAAATGATTTGGATTTTAAATTTTTATGGATTTTAATATTCCTCCTCCATATGGCCTTGGAATGATTAATCATGAGAGATGTAGTGATACACATGAATTATTTTTAGGCTAAGGATAAAGGAAGATAAGTAACCATAGACAAAGATTGACTAGGACACTTAAGCTTAACAATGAATTAACATGTGATCTCATGTCTCAACTGTGTATTTGCTTAGTTATAGAAAAAGGAGAAGGGAAAAAAAGATATCCAAAGTGGCCCAATATAAGGAAATAATAATGAGTAAGATTGTTTTCTAACTAATCATATGGTAAATGGGCATATTAAACAAAGGGAATAGGGTTGGTATAACCAAGTCACAATGATAATTAACTATGAAAAATAGAGATAAGAAATCAATCAATCATAAAGACACAAGAAGAGATTTTTGATAAAAAATAAAGAAAGAAAGAAAGAAAGAAAGAAAGTGGAAAGGAAAAAAAGTAAAGAAAAGACAATCATATGCAAATATAGATAACAATGTAAGCAAGATTTAGTACAATAAGTAGAAAAATAATGATATAAAATAATCAAGAATTTGACACAATGTTAAATGATATAACAGATAGAAAAAGATGAAACTAGAGCACACATCCAATCAAAATGTAAATGAGAAATCACCATGCATGTGATCTTAAATACTGGTAAATCTATCTAAACACATTATCCAAGACATTGGATAAATATCTATGAAGATGTACATGAACTATTGCTAATGTCTCATCAATCTTCAATGAATATTGGGAAAATTATTCTCTTATAATATCCTCAACTAAAAAATTATGAATACTCTATGGATCATACTGAGGAGGGAAATCCAGTAAAGGATGGTTAGGAGAATGTGTGGGAGTAGGATCTATGGGATATGCAGGAATCACCAGTGGAAAAGGATCCATGGGTGAGGGAAGGTCCACAGGTGAAGGATTCATGGGTAGATGCATAGAAGGTGATGAAGGGACCACAAGAGGGGTTGAAACAAATTAAGGTGGAACCATGGGAGAAGAAGGAGGAACCTTCTTGTAGGAATCACTTGTGAGAGGAATGGTATAAGGTTAAAGAATAGCTATAAGGTGATCTTTAAGATGTTTTTGGAGAATCCAACAATAATCATTGTGATGGGTACCATAGAGATGCCATAGACAATATACCTCACCATACTTAGGCATTTTTTTAGTAAGTACCTTTAGGGGAGTTATGGCTTTGTCTGATGATGGAGAAAAAGGATGTAAAGTATAAATATATTTTGTAGCTTATGAAAATGGGTAGAAGAATTATTATGTACCCCATGGAAGCAACATATATGTTTGTGAGTATTCTTAGTATAAACACTCATAGAAGGAGGTATAATAGGAGTGGAAGTAGCTAGAGAGGACTCACCAACCCATTTGGTGGGTAAAGGAATAATTTTAGGCAAAGGAAGCAGACCATCACCAAGAGAGGGTGATGATGAAGAAAGAATGAAACTAGGCTTAATAGAAGGAACAATAAGATGAGAAATAGGGGTAGGCCCAAGAATAGTAGGAGTGGAAGTAGGTTAAACTATAGGAGGAATAGTAATTGGGTCAACTATAATGGGCTATAATGAGGAAGGGGCAGGATCTACAAAAGGTCTAAAGAGGGATGCACTAATCTCAGGAGTAAACTAGTGATGGTAGTCTGGTCATAAAAGGATACATGAGTATAGTCCGACATGGCTCCTAAAAAAATGTAGGTGTAGGCACCATCTCTACCTTATGATAAAGGGGAAAAATAAAAAAATAAATTGTAAGTTAATGAAATCATGTGATGCATGAAAATACTTAAGTAAAGAAGAATGATAACAAACAGTCTCAACATCATGAGCCTAAATAAGACTGCCTAAAATAGGATAATCTAAAAATTATCCATCATCATAATCTAGAGTGTGAAGATCAATGACACAATCTAGGTTGACCTTGTCATTGGAGGAAGCATGGTAAATAGATTGTTGAGTCTTGGTCAATCCTATGGGAATGTCATCATAAGGAAGCTTATGAGAATGGGGTTGTAAATAGGTTAGAAGCTGCAAGATGAGATGAGGCTAGATTTTGGAAGTTTTGATCTTTAATTTAATTTCATTAGGTTCATCATCATCAAAATCTAAAAGGTTAGGAATAATGTTACCAATGAGCTCAGGATGCCCATTGTAACCTCTAGTTGAATTAGAGAGAAAGTTAAGATGTTGAAACTCACAAAATAGAATGCTATGTAAAGATTTAAGAGTAGGAATATTGAAGACACCATGATATTGGAATTGTTCAAAATTACAAGGGTTAGTGTCACTTTGGATCCTATAATGGCTCTGTTATGAGGGAATTTAATGCATTGGTAGGTGCAAGAAGTAATGACTCTCATACGATGAGTTCATGGCCTACCAAACAAGATGTTATAAGAAAAGGATAAGTTAAATATCATCACCTTCACATGAATGATGATAGGTTGGATGATAATGGGAAGCCACATGCAACCTAGCGGAGGAATTTTATTTCTATCATATCCTTGGAAGGTACTATGTGTAGACTTAAGATTGCATTCTAAATATCCAAGGGTCTTAATGAAATAGAGAGAGGCAAAAAAGGTGCCCAAACCCTCATCAATAAATATATGCTTAAATTGGATATCACCTATTTAGATGCAAAAAAATAAGGGAGGATCATTTTCATGAATCATAATCTCATCAGGAATCATAGAGGTTATAGGAAATCATAAAGAAAGGGAAGTGTCTAAAGTTTCATTAATTTTGATAAACATCTCTTCACATTTTTGTAATATATTATCTTCAGATCTATATAAAGATGCATCTCATCTTACTAGGGGATGGCAAGGGACATTCATCTCAAATAATATTTTTAGACGACAATTTTTATGACATGGAGAAGTCTTCATAAGTTCAAGGAACAAAATTTGGGATGGAAGATTAGTGAGCTCTGCAATGGTATCCCACTCATCATAACCCATAATAATGTTGTTAGATATAGGTGCATAATGATTAAGGAGGTCCTCAGAAGGAGGAACCAAAGTGCATTGGAATTTATATTGATAAAAAGAAGAAGGCTTGGAACAAGGTTGTATATCATGTTGTGAAGAAGTAGTTGGTTCAAGTTGATCTTACGAGTTGGTAGAACAAGTGTTAGTGGAATATTGATTATCATTAGTGTTGGAAGATGATGAAAGATTGGTATAAATAGAATGGGATGTGTTATCCAAGGGAGAATCATATATTGGATCATCAAATATTATAATATCTTCTCACCCCAACTCATTCAAATGAGTTGGAAAAGAATCTTGGATAACACAATATGTTTAAGATGGAGTATAGATAGGTTGTGAATCAATGAAATCCACCACCCTTCACATATTAGTCATGCTAAGCACATTATCTTTGTAAGTGGGGTCAACAAGACTTTCTACATTATTGGTGGAAGGGGTGAGTTTATCTTGAGTGTCTTGAATAGGTTGATGATTAGGTATAGGATCTTTGTAGATAGTTAAATGAACATTTGCTTGATTCAAGGCTTGATTTTTGTCATGTGTTTTATAGTCTTTGAGAGTATTATCATAATATTTTTGATGCTTTTAAATGATATAATCATGATCAAAATTAGGTCCAACAATAATATCCATAGATAAATTATGAATTTGTCTACAAGTCTCATGAGAGTGACCCCAACTAACATGAAACCAACAAAACTTGTTAAGATCATACCAAAATTTCATAGGATGGGTAGGGTCAAGTTATCATGGAAGAGGCCTAGGTAGATGCTTAAGAAATTTAGTTAAGGATAGAGGTTTGTGGAAATTAATGTTACTTGGTGAAGAGAAATGAGAATAAGTATATTGTTGAGAAGAGGGAGCTGGTTCTAAAAAAGGGGTAGGAACGACAATTGGACATTGTGAATGGTATCATACGAATCCCTAACACCATAATTAGTAACATAGTGGTTTTTATTCTTTAATAATATATGATTACCCATAGAAGTTTTGGGTGGCTTGAATTGATGCATTAAAAATCTTGGCATTTAGCTTAGTCAATGGCCTCATCCAAGGTAAATGGAGAAAGGGTGCAGACTTGATATTATAATTTAGGGAAAAGAGCATTGGTAAACAAATAGAAAAGACTGCCATCAACCATGTTATGTTCACATTTATTTGACAAATTATTCCATCTTTTAACAAAGGCTTGAGCAATTTCATTTTATTTTTTTTATAATTGATGAAATGGGCCAGAGTATTTTCAATAAGTTCATTAGTTTAGAATTCTTGCACTAAAGCATTCACTAAATTCTCCAAACTAGTAATGGAATGAGATCTAAGTTAATTGTACCAATCCAAGGTATCACCAATGAGGGGTTTATTAAGGATATTGGTAGTGGCAAAGGTGTTCAATTTGACCCAATCCTTGTAAATATTTCTAAATGTTTTAAGGTGAAGGGTAGGATCGGTTTATCCATTATAATAAATTGTAGGTTTTATACCTCCTATGTCAATGTTAGTAATTTGAGTAGTGAGAGGTTCATTTTGTATATGCTTAATCATTTTATTGAATAAAGGAGGTTGAGGGATGAGATTAACTTGATAATCTTGAAGAGGAGTTGGGGGAAAATTTTAGTTATGTGTGCCCCAAACCATTGGTTGTGGATGAGATTGAAGGTGGAGAAGATGGTTTTACATTCTCATCATTTGATTCATGTTGTAAGCTTGAAAGGTAATAATTTGATTAAGAGTTTTCAAAAATAATTGATGTGTTTGATTAGCATTATTGGAAGAATTGGAGTTGGTATTAGTGGCTTGGGTACCACTATTAGTGTTGACAGGAGCTTGAGAATTACTATGAGAATGTGATGCATTAGTGGCAAAATTTGCTTATATAGTAAGAGATGGACTAGTGAGTGGTTGAGATGAAGAAGCACTAGAAGCATGATTGCCTTGGGTAGCAAATGAAGTACTAGTGGAAGGATTAAGGATAATAGATCTTAAGAGAGTTGCATTAGATGTAGAACATGTCATGTTAGTTGAGATACTAGGCATGGAGGTAGACAAAATAAAAGAAGAAGAGATCATGGCATGAGAGAAGTCATAGTTAAAGGAAGAGGCTGAGAAGTAAAACAATCAATACCCCTAAATATAGTTAAGAATGTAGGAGTAGGTGAATGAGGCTCTTGAGTATGACCACTAATCATAAGGTTATAAATGGTAGCATGATCCTTTCCTCTATGTTGTCGAAATTTAAAGATAAATAAGAGCATTTTGGGAGTATAATCTAACTTAGGTTGGTCCTCTAAAAAAAGAGGATAAATATGTTGCAAAGAGGTATTAGGAGGGGTCCCATAGTTCATTGTGTGAGTGGAAATATGAACATTACTAGAATTTAAGAGAGGAGCCCTATTCTACCTATTAGAAACCCTATGAGAATTGGTAAAATCCATCATGTCTATTGACTGCAACTCAGTGTCACTATCAAGTAGAAAGTTCATGATAAAGGGAAAGGAAGAAAGATGAGAAATAAAAGAACCATGAAGTGACAAAAATAGTACAAGGTTGATTGGGTCAACCTATCATAGTGTACAGAGGTTGGAAAAGAGGTATAAGGGGTTATAGATAGTACAGGTTGATTGGGTTGATCTAGTATAGTGCACAAAGGCTGAAAAAGGTATAGGGTCTACTGGATTGACCTAGTACAATAGACAAGAAATAAAAGAAAGTTTGTAACAAGTTGTGAAATGAAACATGAAAATTTTTAATTAATGTAAATAAGTAATTATTGAAAGGAAACAAGTAGTTAATTGGATCATTTTTGACCAATCCAATTGAGGCATACAAAGTAAAACCTTGCACTAACACTAGCCAATGCAAGTTATTACACACACAATTAAGCAAAGAGTAAGCAATCAACTTGGAAAGTAAAAATCTAACTAATTGGTCAACCTAAATGTTTATTAGATTATTAGATAATTATTTTAAATGTGATGAGAAGTTGGTTGTAAGCAAGGTACTAGATAACAATATAAGGATGGTTTCAAGTTGTTTGGGTTGAAAAAGACTATAGTGGTAATGATATAGGCTTAGTATTTGGGCCTACCCCCTCACTTCACACATCAAAATAATAAGGGTAACAGATGGTTAGTCAAAATATACCATTAAGCACACTTTACATTTGACTAGAGCATCAAGTCAGCTTCCCCCTTGGTGATGAAATCCAAGTAGGTTGGACTTGGGTAGTCAAAATATTAAATTGCTTGTTTATATTTTATGATTTGGCCATGTGTGCATAAAATAACAATAATAAAACTAAAAAATTAATTTAAAACCCCCTAATTAGACTATGTGAACTATTATAAGCATGCAAACAACAATAAAAGAAAGGTGTGAACTAATTAATAACATACACATATTAATTACAAATTGAAATAAGGTATAGTGTTGAAATTATATTCATAAAATATAGAATAGGGTCGATAGGGTCAAAATTTTACTATGAAAGCAAGGTCTAAAATGAACAAGGTTAACTAGGGTCAACCTAGTTATCTAGGCAACACACAAAACATAGAACTAGGTGAACAGGGTCAATGCAGTTGACTGTGTAGGGGCAGTTTTGAAGACTACAAATTGTGAAAATAAATATAGAAAAGAAAGAGATAGAGAGGTAAAAAAGAAACTTGGTGGATAAAATATGCAGAAAAGGAAGATTACTGATCAAAAACCTTGAAGTATGCTTATAAAACATATTAACTAGGTTGATTATGTCAATAAAGCTTTGAAAAATCTTATTGATAAGTGTCTAAAATGTACAGGGTGGACTTTGTTGACCTAGTAGCTAAATCTAGATGCCTGAAAGTATACAGGGTTGAGTGGGTCTACCTAGTATTCTAAACTAGAAGTCTAAAAATCTAGAAACCTGTATTAAGTCATCTGAGTTCGATCCAATTGATTGTTCTTGAAATCTTGTGCATAGAGATTAGAATTGGGTCAAAAAATTTGATCTAGTATGATAGATATATAATAAAAATTATTATAAAAAAATGAAATAAAGTGAAACAAATCTTGCAAGGATTAGTTTCACATCAGGTTCACTAGGAATTATGCAATAAAAAATGCAACATATCTATAAATCAATCCTAGATCAAAGAAGATAAAATATACCTACACTTATAATTGGGAATATATTTGTTAAGTAGGAGCATGACCAATATGGGGCTTCTAGACCTGATTAGGGGATCACTTGTCATAATACACCATGTGAGGTAGGGTTCCAAAGCCTACAATATAACACAATCATGAAACAACCCTAAAATATTCATAACATTTAAACATTCACTCTATTCTAATAAACAAGTTATTAAATCTAATCTAGTGCACACCAAATCTTGTTTCATAAAGTGAGGGTTAAAAACAAAACAAACAACTAAACTAAAAATGAATAGAAGACATACTCACGTCAATGTATATGGAATCTTATGCATGGGAGAAAAGTAAAAATGCATTATTTATACACTCTTACAAAGGAGAAATAAAGTTAGGAATACTTAGCTTTGAAGATGAACCCATCGAGTCTCAATCACTCCATTGGACAAGGTGGTTCACAAGAGATTGTTATGGTATGTGAGAATAACAAAGATAAATTAGCTCTAGGCTACACAACCTATCTAAGTATCCAAAAGACTTCTCCACACGACAAGATCTATATTTCCAAAGAAATTATGGAACCCTAAGATTTATTCCTCAAGTATAATGGTCAATAAGCATATGTTTATTCACAATACTCTTCTTTTAATTAATCTATTACAAATGGTTGGAAATGAACTTGTATATATAAGTAGATCTTGCCCTAAATCATCATGGAAACATTGGTTGTACAGGGTCAACCACGTTGACCTTGTATGTTTTTAGGGATAATTCACTAGGTCTAAGTTAGATCGATTAAAATTCTAACAAGCTAAGAAAGTGAAAAATACCCTTGAATTGTATAAGGTTAACCTAGTCAACCCAGTACAGTCAACTATCTAAAAGGGTGTTAAGGCAAGAAAAGGATGGATAAAACATGACAAATGACTGAAATGGATAGGATAAACAAGAATAAGATTAGGGTCCATGGTTTTAGGAGATAAGTGTGTATATGGAAAGTGGCTAAAGGGACAACAATCTTATGAAGCACCAATAGTATACCCACCCCTTTCCCGGTGTAACCCTTAGAGCATACTCTCAGAGAAATTGAGACTCAATGAGTTATTGCAAGATAAAAAGTGTCAGTATGTGATAAAATTTTGAAAATATTATGTGTATACACTTGAAAGGTAAAATATTTTTAGGAGGAAGAGAAGTAGTTGGATGTTTGGATTGAAGTTGTTCCTCATTACTTTTTGAAGGTAAGTTAGAGGTAGTAGTATGTTTGAGAAGTTTCTCTTCTAAATATGGTTTCTTTGGTTTGGTAATAGGATATTTGTGAGTGGGTTTGCATATATAATTTACCTTAGTTGCATTCACATATTGGGAATTGGTATTGTATTAATCATAATCAATGTTAATTGAAAAAATATCCTTATTTTATTGTTGAGTGTTGGATCGAGAGAAAGTTTTTAGATTTTTAGAGGAATAAGATTTGGAAGCTTGTTTCTTTTGAGAAGCATTAACATAATCATGATGATATATTTTGATCATGGCATCATGATTGAATTAATATCCTAGCATTAATAAAATGACAAATTTTGTAAGCCCATGAGATGTTTCATGGGAATGACCTATTATAACCCAAATTTACAACATAGAGAAGTCAATCAAACCTTCTCAAATTTGGGATAACATGGAACTATCTCTAAATATAGGTATATTTCTACAAGATATAGATCTCTAGATTATGGGCTAGTTCCCTTGATCTATTTGTTTAGGCTCATAGGCTAAACTAAGCTAATCACTTGTTGGGAGTGAAAAGGGAAGAATAAAACATGAAAGTAGCCTACACTAATGAAGGTGATACACCAAGGATATATCCAAAAACATACTTGAAATTTCACTATAAAGGAAAATTAATAAAAATGATCTCAACTCAAGGTTCTTCTAGAAAAAGTGTTTTTACATGGAGGCAGATTGCCATGAATTTCCAAATGTGGGTGAATAGGAGGTCTAATCTTAGACACTACTAATCTTCTTCAAACTTAAAATACACCTAACAGTCACTTACATTTCATAAGACCTATTAGAATAGATATTAATTACACAATACATGCAAGAGTATAATGTAAGCAAGGAGAAACAATCATCACTTATCATCCAAATGGACTAATTGACATACTTAGGCAAGAATTTTAGAGGGTAAACCAAATCAATAAATTTATTCAAAGTCAAAACAAGATGCCAAACTAGCAGGTCTTCACCATACCAATTGTTGATCCATTATAATGTCAAAATGGCTTCAATATATAGAGTAATTGGAGAAGACAGAGAAAGAGTGACATTGAAGAGTCACAATGCCAAGTTTCAAATCTTGAAGACTAGTTAAAATTCAAGAGAAAGAGTTATAAAATATATCATGAGGCTCTCTTAGACAATTGTCTATCTAAAATATAACATCTTCTTGAAGTTGGTGTAGGGATACTTCATTGTCCTTTTTAAAATTAATATTTTTGATGAGGAGTCCACCAACTATATTGAAATTCCTTGGATATCATTGACACATATACACTGACTTCAAAATGTGGGAACATGATTTATTTAGGTCATTATGCACCCCTCCAACTAATAACCTTCTCTTTGTAACTTTTTATTTACTTCTTTACAGTAACTCATTAGCCCTCTAAGCCTAAACTCTCAAAATTGTCATTTAGGTGACCTTCACATACTCAAGAGAGTTTGTTGCATAGATGTGGGACACATGTTTATAACTTATTTTTCCTTTGGTATATTATATAGAATTCAAGAAAACTCAAAACCATACTTCTCATCTTCAACTTGGTAGTTACCTTACTTCTCATTGTTCTATCCAATACTACCTACAAAAATAAAATTATAATATGGGTATCCATATATGGATTAGGTGATAATGGGTTTTGAAGAGTTATAACACATCTCCACACACCTTTCACCTTGGATTTTACTCATTTATTCCCTTTTGTACCTTCAAATCACCTCAAATCTTATAGAAAACATAGAATTTAACTCATTTATACAAGTGATGGTATATAATAATTGAGTGGTATGGATAATAATAGATTTGAAAGTATATCCAAATCATATTCCAATCTAATTTACCCTTTTATATGCATTAATCTTGATATTTTCCTCATCAAGCTCCTATGAGGGTTTTAGGTTGTTAGCAATGGTTTATAAATGTTAGGACCATAAAATTTATAAAAACTCCACTAATTGTAATTAATTTACCTCCATAAAATATCCTTAAGTGATCAATACTCCATTTCTCTCATTTGCATAGATGGGAGTGGAAGAACTGTCATGTAGTTGCTAAGCATTCTGGACATCCCTAAGACAAATTGCAGCCAAAAATGGCCAATATGACATGTTATATTAAAAATAATTAGTATCATAAACCATAAATTATCCAATGATATATATCACATTACTTGGGAAGATCACATTATCATATGAGTGACATTAGTAGCTTTGAGGTTCATGCCTAGGTTTAGGCCTCATAGGCATAAACTAGGTTTTCTAAGTATGTGACCACCTATGAGTGGTAATAGTGAGTTTAAGACATATTAAACACTTATCAACCTATAATTTAATCCAAAACATCATCCCATAGTGACTTAAGACTTTTTCATTCATCTTTTTACCATCAATGTACTAGGTATGCAAACTGCATTGCCTATGGGGTGTCTTAGGCCAATTGGTTAAATGGTAGTACTGACTATGTACATTCCTTAATATGAGACTAAATAAGTACTAGTATTATTATTTTAGTGTTTTCATCACATTTTAATGGGTTTTTATATACTTTATTAGGCTTTGAGTCAATAAATATTTCTTAGTCTCCTATCTGCCCCTTGCTTAGGGAGTGGGCCAATTTTGAGACAAAATAGTGAGTATTTACACTATTTTTTTGACTTAAAGAATACCATGGAGGTATTTTTAAATTAATTATGACCATATATACCAATTTACAAATCTTTATCATACCTATGGAGACCCTAACACTTCAAATTCTTAAGAGTAGCTATAGGCCCATTACTATGTGCATGGTTTTGATTGACTGAGTATGAGGTTTTGGAACCCAGCTTGGATCAATATTTAATTTGTTTTATTTACCTATGATAATCACATATAAATGTGATATTATCATTCTAAGAGTTATTTATACATTATCATCTTTAACTTTCACCTTGGCCTACCAACCAAATCTACATCTTTCATTAGCATAAGGCTAGTTTATTTCCTGAGTCAAACTATAAGTGATTATTAGGTAAATCAAGGGATTTATATAGGTGATGATAAATTTTTGAGCACTATGTTTCACCCTTTTTTTTTCTTCTAAGGTCACTAGGGCCATATCACACAAGTATGGACTCATTTCTACCTTGAGACCATGTAATTATCCTTTTACCATCAATGTACTCTAGGTGTTACTTGCAATGTTCCAAGTTCATTTTGGTTTCTTGACACTGTAGTTCTCTAATAAATTCCATTAAGATATTGAGTGTGTTGAAATACCATTCAAACATCATTATGTTTTGAACAACCTCCCCTTATGTTAAGATGTTACTTCTAATCTTAGGTTGGAAGAATGAATCTATTAGGTTTACACAAACCTCACAAACTTTTAGATGAGATGACATTGTCTGAAGTAGAATCCCTTTCAGTTAAATTAAGGTAAACTTTCCCATTATAAAACTTTATTTAACTATGATAAAATAGAGGTGGCTATGGTGTTTGATATTAATCCCCATATTGGACTGTCACCCTTGATATCTCTTTAATATAAACCTTCAATGAAGAAAATGACTATCATGCTATGAGGGTTTGAATACAAGTGTAATATCCTTGACTTGAATCCACTCATAGAAGGATAAACTCTAAAACTATCAAACACTATTCTCAGATTGAATTGGTGTTTAGTTATAGCACAAGGGGATGATTTTTCCTATCATTCCATGGCCACATGTGAAAAACCAAGTTAAAGTCAATATGAAATGGGTGCATATTCTCTAAAAGTTTACATACATTACTTATTTCACATAGATCAATCTCCAAAGTGCAACCAGATGATAAAAACTAAGTTATTGGGTTTGTATAGGTAGTTTGGAGGTACTAACAGTCTTAATTATTGTTCATAAAGAATAATCCACAAATCTTGACAATATGACCATGAAATTTAAGCTCATAGGGAAATTTAACACCCTCCAAGTGCACTCACTCCAACTCTTCTTCTCCAATCTATCCCAAATGAAAACCATTGACCTTTTCTTAGCTATCCAAGGGAGCGATAGGAGAAAAGAAATGGTTTTTATAAATTTTGGATATTTTGAAACCACCTAATCCTTAAAATGACCTATGGGGATGTCAATACACCTTCCTAAAGCTTTCACACCTATAGATGAGTCGCCCCAATTCAGACAAACATCTAAAACTAGCTTTTTATAGGTGATATTTTTTTTTTTTTTTTATGTTATACCTATAATATTTTAGTTTCAAATCCTTATATAAAATGAAATACATTATCTTTATTCTTAGAACATTTTTACTTTTGTGAAAAATTGTACAATTCTTTAACATTACCAAAAAAGTGGTATAAAAGGACATTAATAAATTTGACAAATATGACAAAGGCTAAAGCATGTTGTATGACCCTTAAAGTTTGAATTAACCTAATTTAGGACAATGGTGACCATTTTTAAACCTATAGGACCTTATGTAAAGTTTGAACATGTATGGGGTTGACCTAATTTGACCTAGGGTAAAATTTTGATCAACATTTTGCCAATTTTTAGGGGTAGCATGTTTGCTATACTAAGGAATAGTTACCTTGAGTTTCCATTGGGAAATGGAGTTAATCATTTATTTCCATTGACACTGATATGCTTATAAAAAGACTCCAAAATCACACCAAACACACAAAAGAAAACCACACACAAAATAAGATAATAAGACACACACATGTGCTACCTAAGCACTTAGGGAAAACACACAAACAACTCAAACCAAATAATATGCCTAGCACTTATGGAAAACACATGCCTATCCTAATATTTACAATACCTAAAAACACTTGAGGTAGAGAATAAATTCTTATTTGATTCAAATAGGGTCAACTACAATGCTTCTAGAATCATTGTTGCTCCATGAAAATAAACCATCATAAAATGAATGTTTGTGAATGGAAACTTGCTTATGGAGGTAATAAAAAGACTTGCCATTTTTAAAGATTGTTATAACTACAAGTGTATCACTTATAACTCTCATGAACATTACAATTATATTTCTTAGATGTTTTTTTGACTTTTCAACTTATTTGACCTTTATTATGTCCACTTAGAAATCCTAAATCTGACCATTAGGAGTCATGAAACCCTTTCCAACTTCAAATGTATTTGAATCAAGATATATTTGTTGTTGGGAGTCATCAAGGCTATCTTCTGGTTTACCAAACATTTCATGGTCTACAAAATTTGTTTTCTTCTTGGTAGAGACCCCACACTCTTCTTTGTGCTCATGAGGTATATGATTGACCTCATCATCAGGTCTACATTCCTTTTGAAGAGTTGCATATCTACTTATCTATTCAAACTTATACACTATGGCATTGAATTATTTCCAAATATCATATACCTTTTATTGAGGTTCATGCTAATGAATATTCTATTCTTTGGCATGAAGAAATAAATTCTCACTAAGACTATCATGCTATTTTTTATCTATAATATTAACATCATCATCCATGTGAAAAAGGTAGTTTCCCCATGCAAATTATCTTAAAGTGTCATCAAAATTTGCCTCAAGAGACCCATCATGTTATTCATGAAGGATGTATGTATAAAGACATGTTTATTCAATATGCTCATATGGATAAAATCCATATTGTTTAAGTCCCCATTCAACAAGGTATAAGTAATTTATGCCATCAAGAGGTGTTAGAGGTTCTTGATCACTAGGTTCATCTTCTTCATCACCAATATTACAATTCATGTTTGATGTATAAGGCACATATGGATCTACATGAAATTTAGATAGAGATTAATATTTGATTTATATTTTAGCACCATACCTAGTCCTAAATTAAATATAAGACTAATCTAAAGTCAAGTATCCTCCAATCTTAGCCATAAAATCTCTTGACAAGCAAAGGGCAAAGTGAGGTGGCACATACACAACCAAAACATATTGAGAAATAGTGAAAGTAGAAAAATCATGAAGAATAATTTGTAAGCCTTTGATTATTCCAATTACCTTGGTAACTAACCCATCAAGTTGTAACACTCCTTTGGATTGAGGCTCATACTTCAAATTCAACTTATTAACTACTTGCTTGGGTATGACTGAAGTACTTGCTCCACTATCAATAAAAAAATTATGAACCAAAGCATCTCTAATGATGATATAGAGATAGAATGGAGGATATTTATCTACTTTCTCAATTTTTTTTAGCTATCCCTCACTATGCTTCAATGTGTTTGTCAATGATTCCTCTTTCCCACTAGGCTCCTTGGTTGCCATGTTAAGTTTGGAAAGTTCTTCTTAGAGCAAGTCTACTTGTCAAGGTATTTCTAGTGTATCCCACATTGATACATTTACATGAGCATTTTTCATATGATCTACAATTTAATGAAAGAGCTACTAACCTTATCTTGTCCACTAATAGGAATAGTGCTACCTATAACTTGATAATTATAAGGTGTGAAAGAACCCTTAGCATTTTGAATTCTTTGATCTACTTGTGCATTTGGGACTGCATTAGACATACCTACCCTTTGGAGTGTTTTAAATATCATTAATGAATCATTACCATTACCATCCCCTTGAACCTCTTCAACTACCTTTCTCTTTGACCTTGTGTTTGCATCTAGAAACAATCATCACTTGTCATCTAAATGGACTACATGACATATGTAGGCAAGAATTTTATAGCGTAAACAAGCTTAATAAATTTATTCAAAGGCAAAAAAATATGTCAAACTAGTAGGGGTTTTCCAAACCAATTATGGATCCATCACAATGCCAAAATGGCTTCAATATATAGAGCAATAAGATAAGAGAGAGAAAGAGTGATTTTGAAGAGCCACAATTCCAAGGGTCAAGTCTTGAATACCAATTAAAATGCAAGAGAAAGAGTTATAAAATATATCATGAGGTTCTCTTGGATAAGTGTCTATCTAAAATATAACATATTATTGAAATTATTATAGGGATACTTCATTGTCCTTCTTGAAACTACTCTTCTTGATGAGGAGTCCACTAACTATCTTAAATTTCCTTGGAAATCATTGACACATATGCACTAACTTGAGAATGTGGAAACATGATTGGTTTAGTTCATTATTCACCCATCCAACTAATAACCTTCTCTTTTCCACTTGTTGTTTACTTCCTTATAGTAACTCACTAGCCCTCTAGGTCTAAACTCTCACACTTGTCATTGGGGTGAACTAAACATACTCAAGAGAGTTTACTGTAGAGATGTGCGACACATCTTTAGAACTTCTTTGTCCTTTGGTCTATTATATAGAATTCAAGAAAGCTCAAAACCACACTTCTCATCTTTAACTTGGTAGTTACCTTACTTCTCACTATTATATCCAAGACTTCCTTTAATAGTCTAATTAACATATGGTTATCCATACATGACTGAGGTGAGAGTCAGGCTGAAAGAATCATAACACATCTCCACACACCTTTCACCTTGTGTTTTACTTATTTATTACCTTCTACACTTTCAAATCACCTAAAATCATACATAAAACATAGAATTTGACTCATTTATACAAGTGATGGTATATAATAATTGAGTGGTATGGATCCTAAGAGAGTTATAAGCAAGTAAAAGTCATCTTCTAGGATAATTGACCCATTATAGATGCATTATTATTCATTATTTCCTCATTGGGATCCTATAAGTGTTTTAGGTAGTTTAGGTTCTTAGAAATGGTTCATAAAGGTTAGGCCATTGATTTTAATTAAATAACCTCCTAAAACTCTCTCTAAGTGATCAATACCCCATGCATTTTTTCCATATAAATGTGACTAAAATAAGTTGTCTCTTGGGTAGTTGTTATGCATTCTGGATACCCCTAAAACAAATTGAGGCTACAAATGGCCAATCTAAGTTGTTAGATGCAAACCAATGAGTCTCATCAACCATAGATTATCCCATGAAATCTCTCACATTTCTTGGGAAGATCACATGATCATAGGGGTGAAATTATAAGCTTTGAGGTTCATGCCTAGTTTTAAGCCTCATAGACATAGACTAGTTTTTCTAAGTATGTGACCACCTATGAGTGGTCATAGTGATTTTATGACCTCTTAAAAACTTATTAACCTAAAATTAAATCCCACACATCATCCCATAGTGAATTAATACTCTCCCATTCATCCTTTTACCATCAATGTACTAGGTTTACAAATTGCATTCCCTATGGGGTGTCTTAGGTTAGTTGGCCTAATGGCAGTATTGAATATGTACCTACCTTCACATGAGAATAAATAATAATAATTATTATTATGTGAGTGTTTTAATTAACTTTAAAGAGTTATATTTAAACTTTATTTGGATTTGAGTAATAAATCTCTCTTAATTTCTTGGTTACCCCTTGCCTAATGAGTGGGCCAGTTCTAAGACAAAACAATGAGTATTTACACTATTATTATAACCTAAAAGAGACCATGGTGGGATTTTTAAAGTAATTATGACCACATGTATAAATTTAAAAATCCTTATCATACCTTTGGAGGCCTTAACACTTCAAATTATCAATACTAGTTATAGGCCTATGACTGTGTGCAGGGTTTTGATTGACTGAGTACTATGTTTTGAAACCTAGCTTGGATAAATATTTAATTTATTTTATTTGCCTTTGAGAGTCACATGGAAGTGTGATATCATAACTCTAAGATTTATTTATACATGAACATCTTAAACTTACACCTCTGCCTACCAACCAAACTTGCATCTTTCATTAGCATAAGTCTAGTCTATCTCCTGAGTCAAACTATAGGTGCTTATTAGGGAAATCAAGGGATTTATGTAGGTGATGATACATGTTTAAGCTATGTGTTTCACAATTTTGGTTTATTTTTAGGTTAATATGGCCATATCACACCTAAATGGATTCATTTCTACCTTGAGACCATGCAATTATCCCTTTACTATCAATGCACTATAGGTGTTACTTGCAATGTTCTAAATTAATTTTGGTTTCTTAACACTGCATTTCTCTAAGAAATTATATTAAAATATTAAATGAGTTTAAATCTAATTAAACCATCATTATATCTTTACCTAACAACCTCCCCTTATGTTAAGATATTACCTCTAGACCTAGGTTGCAAGAATGAAGCTATTAGGTTTACATAGACCTCATAGAATTTCACCATGAGATGACACCATGTGGAGTATAATACCTTTTTGGAAAAATTAAGGTAAACTTTACCATTCTAAAACTTTATTCAAATCTAAGAAAATATATGTGGCTATGGTGTTTGATATTTATCCCCATATTGGACTGCCACCCTTGAGATCTCTTCAATACAAACCTTCAATGGAGAAATTGACTATCATGCTCTAAGGGGTTTAAAAAAAGTGTACTATCATTGACTTGAATCCACTCACATAAGGATAAACTTTTCAACTATAAAACACTATTCTTATCTTTCATTGGTGTTCACTTTTAGTAGGAGATGATTCTACCTATCCTTCCATGGACACACATGCCAAACCAGGTTGAAGTCAACATGACATGGGTGGATATGCTATGTAAGTTTACATACATTACTTGGTTCACATAGACCAATCTCTAAATTGAAACCATATGAGAAAAATTGATCCATTGGGGTTGTATAGGTAGTTTAGAGGTACTAAAAATATTAATGATTGCTCACAAAGTGTAGGATACCAATCCTAAAACTATGAATATGAAATGGAATATCATAAGGACCCCTAAAACCCTCTAAGTGCACTCACTCCAACTCTTCTTCTCTAGTTCATACTAAATGAAAATCATTGACCTTTTTGAGCTATCTAAGGGATCAATAGGAGAGAGGAAATGATTTTTATCAATTTTGGATATGTTAAAACCATATGAGCCTAGAAATCACCCATGAGGATGTAAACAAAAATTCTTAAAGCATTCACACCTGTAGATGAGTCACCCCAATCCGTAAAAAAATATGAAACCATATTTTTTTAGGTGATATTCTTATTTTTTACATTAGCACTACAATATTTCAGTTTCAAGTCCTTCCCTAATCCTTATCTAACATGAAATACATTATATTTCTTCTTGAAACATTTTTCATTTTGTGAAAAACCATACAATTTCATAAAATGACCAAAAAGGTGGCATACAAGGACATTAATAAAAGGGACAAATATGACAAAGGCTAAAACATGTTTTATGACCCTAAAAGTATGACTTGACCTCATTTATGACCACCATGACCATTTTTAAACCTATAGGACATTATGGAAAGTTTTAACATGCATGGGGTTGACCCAATTTAACCTAGGGTAAAATTTTGTTCAACATGACCTATATCAACATGGAACCAACAAAATTGGTTAGGATCTTACCATTTAGGGGGATTATTGGGATACATGAATGGTTTATAAGGAAATAAAATTTGTTTCATTTTTTGCATGGTTAATGACATATGGGGAGGTTAGGGATTTTACATTTTGGCTACTCCTAGTTTTGATTGAGGAGGATTGTTGGTGATTGCATTGGTTGAATGTTGGAAAGATCCCTTGATTGTTTTAGTGCTAGGTTAAAACTATTTCATTAGGAATTATTGACACTTAGCTTGGTCAAGATCATCATTTAAATTTTAGTGAGCAAATTCTCAAACCTTATATTAGAGGGAAGGTGTTAAGGTTGTGATGAAAAGTTTGAACAATTTATCATTAGTCATATTGTGATTAGATTTTTGAGCCAAAGATTTTCATCATTTGATAAAGTCACAAGCTGATTCGATAGAGGATTTATTAGCATTGATGAAATGACTAAGATAATTTTTGGGAAGATCATTACTTTGGAATTATTTAACTAAAGGATTAACTAGATCCTCAAGTTGCCATATATAACATTGGGGAAATTGGTTATACCATTCTAATACATCACCATCAATAGTTTTAACTAAAATTTTGGTAGTAGTAAAGGTGTTAATTTGGATCCACTCTTTATAAAGATTACTTAATGCCTTTGGACAAGATGTGGGATCTTTAGTCCCATCATATTTAATAGTTGGATATATGTTACCAATATCAATAGATACAATGAAAGGGGATAAAAGTTCATTTTGAATGTGTTGAAGCATCTTATTGTGTATGATAGGTTGGGGAATGAAATTTATCATGACATATCTAAGAGGTGTAGGAATAAAATTTTGAATATTTTGGGGAAGAAGAATGGGAGGTTGATTATCCATGTTTACCAAATGATGTTTTAGTGTCATCATTTTAGAGGTGTTAGATGTTTGCATAAGTTCATTGGTTGCACTATTTATGCAAAAATTTGAGTTGTATCAATTGGTGGGTTGGTGATGGTATGAGGATTCTTCAAATTGTACTAGGGGGAGGGTTACTAGGTGGAAGATTGGTAGGACATAGGTTGTTGGTGTTGAGAAGGTTTCATGTGGGGTTATTTGTTAGTCTTGTGTCAATTTCCCCCATAGTATGATAAGATGTATGAAGGTGAGAATTATCTTGATAAGTATGGATTAGGTCTGATCCACCAATTTTATCAATTAGAGTGATTTAAACTATATTGTAATAAAAATATGGGGGATGAGAAAAGGTGCTCTAAGAGTGAGGATCCTTTTGGGTATCAAAGTTAGGAATAAAGGAACATCCCATATAATATCTAAATAGATTTAGATTATCCAAAAATATTCTAATAGAGAAATTCATGATGCTTGAAGGCAAAATCTAAAACTAGGAAGGAAAGAGGAAAAAAGTGAGACTTATCCAAACACAGAACAATATTGACCAATAGGTATAAATTCGACTGGGTAGACAGAGTTTGTGGAGAAGGTCCACATAGAAAGATGAAAGAGACACAATCAAACTACTCTACTATGTTTTACAAATGATAAAACTAAAATAGGATAGAAAAATACACATTCATATGGGTCAACTATGTAATTTAGAGGGAGAAATTGAATAAGCTAAAAGATACACAGTCATATAGGGTGACTATGTACTAAAGGTAAGTAAAAATAATAGTTTGTAAGAGACTATGTTGAAGGGATGATAATGTTATGAAAAAAGGGAATCAATTTTCAAGATAATAACTAAGCAAATAAAGTGAAGCACATAAGCAATTAGATAAAGGTGATTGATCTAATTAGAACACACAACATAAACCTTGTACTCGAAACTAAATAGTATGAGTTTAGAAATACAAAATAAAATAATCAAAGAGGAAGCAATAAAACTTGAATGTAAATACTAACTAATTAGTCATTACTAAACCCTGTTAATTTTTAATAAAATTTGAAATTAATGTGATGGGGAGGTGGTTGTAAGAAGGAACTAGAAAGCAATCTATGGATAGTTTTAGGTAGTTTAGGTTAAAAAGGATATGTATTGGCAATGGTACTAGCTTGGTATTGGGCCCTACCTCCTTATTTCACAATCTCATATAAATAAGGGTGTTAGGTGATTTGTCAATATATACCATCAACCACATGTTTATACTTGGCCAAAAAACCAAGTCAGCTTCCCTCTTGGTGATGAAATCCAAGTAAGTAGAACTTGGGAAGAAAAATGTTTAATGTTTTTTTAGTGTAAAATGATTTTGAAGTGTGTAAAAAAGAGAAAAACAATGTGACTAAATTGATAAATTAAAAAACCAACTAAATAGTATATATTTTTAAATTTAAGCATTTAAGCAATTGAAATTAAAAATGAACTAATTAATATAAAAATAGGTGAATTAATTTGACTATGAAGAGTATAGAGTCAGTTCAGGTGACATTGTATGCAAACAATACATAACAAAGTTAACAGGGTCACTACTATTCTATGGAAGCAAGATCTAGAAGAACATAGTCAAATATGTCAACTATGTCTTCTAGAGAGAAGATAAGCTTTAAAAATTATGTCAAGCTAGTCGACCCCATGTACTATAGGGTTTTAGTTTTATAAACTAAAAACTTGTGAAAAATAAGACTGCCAATGAAAAACTAAAATTATAGAGAAGGTAAGAATGAACTTATTGCTTTTGAAAATGATTAGTTTGTAAATTTTATGTTGCTTTATCCAAGTGTTGATTTAAATATGCTACGAATAGAGTTGATTAGGTTGATGGATTATATAAAACCTATGTGCTGAAAAAGAATATGTAAATAGAGTTGACTAGCTTGACTATGTTTACAAACATATATGCTAAAAAATAATCTATGAATAGAGTCTACTAACTTGACTATGTCCTAAAAATTATAACTGAAGAATAAAACTATGTCAATCCAATCAATTCAGTTATCTATATTTGGAGTATACCTGTACAAATAAAACATAGTTTTTTTGGAGTGACTGTATGTTAAAACTATGCACAAAGTATTAGAACTATATTGACAAGTTTGATACACTACCACAAAAATAAAAATATATAAGATGATGATAGAATGAATGCATGAAAGAAAACCTATAAGGGTTTAATTCATGTCATATTTACCATAATGTATACAAAGTAAAATGTAACTAACTTAGTAATCAATCCCATCTTAGAGAAGATAAATCCTACTTACACTTCCATTTATTGATATATTTAGACTTTCAAGTTCATGACCAAGATAGATCTATTAGACCTAACCAAGGGGTCCCTTATCATAATAACATTAGTAGAGAGGGTTCCAAAGTTTATAGTCAATAAACACTATGCAATAACCCTAACTAGGTCCTATGTTTTATTATTCACTAAGTACATGTAAAGTAAATTAAAAAATAACCTAGTGGTCACCAAAGCTTATGGCACAAAGTGGGGTAATAAACATAAAAAGTAAACATGCATAGAGTATCGATACTTAAGTCAATGCATAATAATTCATAATACATGGTAGATAATTAAAAATGATAATCTATCTACTTTAATAAAGGAGGATAAAACTTAGGAATACTTACATTTGAATATGAACCCAATGAGCTTCAATCTCTCTCTTGTCAAAGGTGATTCACAATAGGTTGTTGTGTTATGTAAGGATAACAAAGATAAGTCAGACCTAAGCTACACAACTTATTTATGTATCCAAAATAATTCTCCACAAGACAAGATTCATATCTAAAAAAGAAGTATTAAATCCCTAAGTAATGATACTCAAGTAGAATGGTGGATAAATGGATGCACAATATCCTATTCTTCTTCTTCTCTTCTCTTGAAGAAATAGAAAAATGAATGTGTATATATATATGAATCTAACCCTAAACCTTTCTAAAATATTAGATGATAGGTTCAGCCCAATATAACCTTATATTGTTAGTTAATAAAATAAATTTAGGTCTTATTCTAGGTCAGCCAAGGTCTAACTTGATTCTTAACATGAAAATATTAATTAGAATACAGGGTCAACCTAGGTTGACATTATTTAATAAATGTCAAAAAGGGTTTTAGGCTTAGATAAGGGATGAATATGGTGGTGAATTACTTGGAAGAGTGTATAATAGAAGGTTTGTGTTGGATGCAAGTGGTGGTATAGGGGAAAACAATCTTGTGAAGAACCAATGGTCTACCCACCCCTTTCTTGATGCACCCTTTAAGGCATGCACTTAGAGAGATTGAGACTCAATGGGTTTTTGCAAGAGAGAAATAATCAACAATTGATAAATTTCAAAAATATTATGTGTATATAGCTATGAATAAGTTATTTCATCATCCTCCATATACTCTTGCATGTATTAGTATGTTGGTAAATTAAGAGTAATGGAGAAAATACGTTGTTGCCCATATACTAGCAAAAAAGATGAAGCTTTGAGAGCTTTTTTAGGTCCTTGAAGGCTTGTTTATGTCCAATTATGTATGCCCATAACATATATTTAAATAACATATGCCATTTTTTAAGTTTTCTCTTTGTAGATTTATTTATGGAACTAGTCAAAATGTTGTTGGTAGATTCAACAACTCCATTCCCTTATGGATAGTAATTTGAAGAAAACTTGATATTATTTTTATTTTTATAGGCTCATTCAGTGAATTATGTAGATTAAAAATCTGGTCCATTATCACACACTAAATAAATTGGTGTTCCAAACTTGGTCAAAATATTTTCTTCAAGGAATTTGATCACATCTTATTCTTTGAAATTATATGTAGCAACTACTTTAGTCCATCTAGTGAAATAATTTATTATCATCAGCTCAAACTTGTGTCCATTTGATGAAATGGGATTTATAATCCCTACAAAATCTAGGTCCCATTGTGTAAAAAGGTGTCATTCAATCATAGGTTGCAGAGGAGTTATTGTATGTATTTCTCTCTTCCTAAATGATCGACATTGATGGTAAGTTATGACATGATCTTAAACATCTTTCTAGGAAAACATTATCCCATTTTTAGAGCATTATGGGCCATGGTATTTCCTAATGGATACCCACTACCTATTTTATAATGAAAATTATCAAAGATGTTAGTGGCTTCTTATTTAGAAACACATATTAAATAGATGACTTAATAAAATTCCAATACAATTCTCCTATTTTAATCATATAATGTGTTGATTTGAGCCCAAGTGTTTTTTTCCTTTCTCTATTTAGTTTAAGAAGGTATGTACCTATAGGAAGGTAGTGAATAATCTGTCTAGATTGTTCACCACCAGTTATCTAAGACTGATTGACTTGCTTGATGGGTTATGTGGATATATTTTTGTAATCATCTAAATTATTCATTGTCTTTTTACCATTTTGGTAGGTTTGATTTATAAGTTTAAATCTTGTAACTTATCCATCCATTTGCCTCACTTATTCACCTATATTATCTTATCCAAGTGTGATCTTGAAAATTGGGTTTGGGACAATAACATATGTCTTATTGTACAAGATATAGTGCATGAATTTATTCACAACTTTGATCAGAACATAAATCTATTTATCAATCATATAATACTTTAATTATGTATCCTTTAGATTAGTGCTCATGAAGGTGATAGGATGTTCATTGTCTTTAAACTTTCAAGTGAGAACTATTGATATAACATGTTTAAATATAAATGAATATATAAACTAGTCCTTAGTTAAGTTTGGGTGGTTGCACTTTTAACACCTTGAAATTATTTCTTTGATTTAGTTGTCCATTACACCTTTGAGTATTGTTTCAACATAGCATTCAATGGCTTTATAATTTATGCAAACCTAGAAATGAATTTTTAAACAAAATTTATCTCACCAAAAAAGATTTGAGTTCATTTTACTATTGGGATATGGAATTTTTAAAATATCTTGAAATATTTTAGGGTTAACATAAATAATTTCCTTTGTGATAACATGGCCCAATAAATTACCTTCTATAATTCTAAAAATGCTCTTTTTCAGATTCAAATATATCCATATCTTCTGCATCTATTGAATACTCTCTACAAGTGGGTAACATGACCTATCTTATCCTAGGAAAAGATAGTCAAATCATTCATGTAAATAATGATGCACTTACAAATGAGACCTTAAAACATGAAATCCATCGCATATTAAAAAGTATCACCTATATTAATTAGTCCAAAAGACACCTTATTATATACAAAAGTTATCCATTTAGTAGTGAGGGCACTTTTCATTCAATTATCATTTTATATTTATATCTGATTATAGCTTGAAAATATATCCAAGAAATACATCATCTTATTCCCACTGACTATCTGAATGACTTTATCTAGGGAGGGAAATGTATAATTATCTTTATCTAAAGCCCTGTTGAGGTTTCTAAAATATATGCATAGTTTGATTTCACCATTCTTCTTTCATGCAAAAACTAAGTTAGCAACCCAAGTAGAATGTTTGAAAATGAATATGATTTTTGCATCTAATTGTTTTTAAACTTATTTCTAAATAAGAGGTTCCATAATAAGATTAACTGGTCTCATTCTTTGTCTAAAATGTTTATGTCCCTCTCCAAGTGGTATGGTGCATGTTATGACTTTGGGATAAAAAATATTTAAACTTTCATAAGACCATGTAATCACATATTTATTTTATATTAATAATTATTTTAATTTATATTTTTCTTAATCCAATATTGACATGTTGAGGGTGTTCATTTGTTCCTAACTTCATCTTGGAAAAATTGTATTCTCTTGTTTTAGACTATTTTATTTTTCAACTTGGCAATCCATGTTAAAGAATCATTCTAATGATACCATCCATTTAAGAATTATATTTTCTTAAAGTTGAATGACACCATTGCTCTAACATATTCTTTGTGCATTGGATCAAAACATCAATGATTTTAGATTCAAAAACACTAAAATTATTCATGAACTATATAATATATTGGTCATCACCAAATACCTAAAAATTATTAGAAATTTTAAGGATCGGAGGATAAGGAACCAACCAACTCTTCCGAAACAATCTATAATTTTGACTCCTAGAGGGAAAAAAATGTAGAAAAAGCCAAAGAATTTGTAGTCTAGTTATGTTCTCTTAAGATTGATTTTATATTAAAAGATTCAAATTATTAGATCAAATCTCAAGATTTTTACTTATATTATTCATATATGAAAATTTACATTGGTATCAACTCCTAACTTGGTTGACAACTAACTCTGATTCTCCAAACATCAACAATTGTTTGACATTGTGTCTTAATGTGAAATGCAGTCCTAAGATTAAGGGATCATTCTCTACATAGTTTTCATCACATGGAAACTATAGTTTCAAAGAAACATGATATTACATCTCATAAGGGTCATTTAGGATTATTCCTGTGCTAGAGCCTTGCTTAGATGGATCATAGTTAAAATATAAAGTCCACAATTGTGAAAGACCTTCAAATTCTCATTCATCTTTTTAGGCTTCATTGTGAAAGTGTAAAATCTTATATATAATGAAGAAAAATTAAACCTTTCATTCTTGGAATTATATTATGTGATTGTGTATTTCATCTATGATTTCCTATCAAATCCAATCTAATTAATTACCCCTTTCTAAAGCAACCACATATGTGAAAAGTCTATTTATATGTATCCATTCAATGTTTTTTGACCTATCACGACTTAGGAGTATTTAATAATCCTTAGGGATGTCAATGAAGAGAATGCCAATGTACTATTGGATACTTGGCTCATAATAAAGATACATGTGGATATTTTTAATTTCCCAAACTACTAGGACAAAGGACTTGAATAACTAAAGGACCACTCTTTTGGACTTGTCTAGAGTTACACCTAATTTATTATAAATACCCATGGAAATTACATTGGTTGAATCTCTTAAATCAACTATGTAATTATGAATTTTTTCTTGAGGATTATGATAGTAAACAAGAAAGGTGGTACCTCAGGTTTTTATTTATAAATGACCATATTAGCATGTGCAACCTTTGACTATTTAGAAGATGGTTTGTTAGTCAAGGCTTTTAACAATAATTTTATTTATTATATAATCTAAACCAACTAATGGAGGGTAATGTTTGCCTTGATTTTATTCATATGTTTAACTATATTATACTCATTCTTATTAGGTGGATTAGTTTGTTGGTGTTGATCATTTATTTTTTTATGGTAGATTATTATTGGCCTTCATATTAGGAGGAATGACTATTATTATTTGGAGGTGTAGAAGTTGTGACAAGTTATTGACTATTGTTTCTCTAATTATAATTATTCTCTTGAAACTATTGAAAATCATGAATTTCATTTGTGTTATCTTCAGGTTTATTCTTATCCTCAACTAGGGATGATAATTCATTTCTTCAAATACCATTGCATTACTAGAAGAATTGAATGCAATAGATGTGGATGGATCATATTGATTAGTATTTAACCTTAAATTTTAGATATTGGGGATTGAGGGTTAATAAATATATAAATAGTTATAACACAAGGGTGATAAACTAATTTATAATAGGCCAATTAATAGAAAACTAATATAAATATTATTCTAAATTTATATAACAGAGATTGATAAAAATAGTAAAGTAAAACTATTGAAAGATATTACAATAAATAATGGTACTTGGTTTAATGTGCATAAACAAACTTGGAATAGAAACATGTGTAAATTATGTAGGATTAGTATTCTAGATCAACCATCAAATTTTGGAAATTGTACTTTTATGGCCGTGTACACTACCATCAACACTAATGTCTGAATATGATGTAGGTGTCTAGTATAGAATAATAAGTGGATCTAGATACAACCAAATTAATCATTCTAAGTTTTTTGTCATGTTTCTTTTGATTTATTCAGATCAAACCCTAACTCTTCACCTATCTTCACCTTTGAAATGAGTTTTCTAAAAAATGGATTAGTGGGTTCATGGTGTTAAACTTCCCTAAATACCCCTCTATCAATGAGCACTACATATATATCCAATACTCTTAGGATGGCCTTAAAATTATGTAATTATCCCTAATGTTTGTAAAGTGTGCACACAAGGGTAAAATAAATTATATGAAGATGCATATAGTGAGCTAGTTTATAATTTGACAAATATTTCTCATGGGATATTCTTTTAGTGGTTCATAATCATGATATGATTGATCCTATGCATTATATGAAAATAGGGATGAACATGAAAGAATAGATTTTGTTTTTAATCGTATGATTTATTGTTTATAGGTGTTTGCTTGGTATTTTATAGATGAGGAATGATAAGGTTTACACTTATATTCATACCACACCTTTTGAAAATATCTCATGGTATGGTTCAATAAAATAATTAGGTCAACCCATGTGTTTTGATCATTTTTTAATTTAGATGAATTTGGATACTAGACACTAGATAAAAATATGGACACTATTGTTGATTGTTGTGTCCACCTATAGCTAGTAGTGTCTAGAGGAATAAAAAAATAAGTACTTGTATAAAACTATCAATGAATGATGTTTATTATCTTTTGAGATTTTTTTTTAGTACAAGAGACATGATTCATCATAATAATATGGATTAGACCAAGAGATAATTTTTAGGCACAATGAGATGGTGAATGTGAGCCTTTTGATAGTAGGGAGGATTAGAACTGAAGGGTAAGGCATGATTAATATTTTTTAAATGTACAAGAGTGATATGTTATAAATAGTATATTTTAGTATCAACATTTTCCCCATTTAATCTAGTAATGCATAAGGATGAAATTACTATGTTAAAGGAAAGAAATGTGTACCTAGGTGTGTATATCAGACCTTGCCTTTACTTGAACCCACTTTGAGTGCTTTACTAGTGTATGAGCTATAACCAACAACATATTACAATATAAATAAATTAATATAATATAAAATGTGAAATAATTGAAATTATTGAAAAGAAAGAGAGAAATGAAGGAGTACACCTATGTGTTGATGCAACCATGTTGCCTTTTGATGCTTTGACTTAGTAATTATGCTTCCTTATGAAGCATTAGAGATAGAACAGATTCACACCTAAACCTTAGAGATTATAAGAGGGATATCGGAAGGTATTACTCCCCTGTTCTAATGTAATGATGAGTTATGACATGACTATTGATACCATTATATCTCAATCGCACAACTCAAGTGTGAATATATATAACATAGTGAGGATGAGTGATTTAATCAACTCATCCTATAATTTTGGTGAGATTGGATGTTTTAATCACTTCAATATAAAAATATGGTGAGGTTGAATGATTTAATCACTTTAATATATAAATTTAAGCCACTAATACAATAGAAAAGACATGATAATAATACATCCTAGTGTAATCAATGCATCTTGGTGTGTATTATAATTAGTAAATTTTATAATTTTTTGTGCAATAATATGGCATATGCACCTATGATATATATCAACTAGAGTATACATGTCATAAGTTTTGAATTTTTTTAAAAATATATGTAAAATTGGTGCAATATATAAGATTCTAACCCAAGTGTATATCTAAAACATGAAATTAAACTAGGGCTTATGCAAGTGTGGATGTCATGTCTTTGTGACATGCCCCCACTAAAGTCTAGAGACACTTAGTAAGTGTATAAATGTGGAGGTCATGTTATTATAACATGACCCCACTAAAATTTGGAAACTAAAATGTATATAGGTGTGGAGGTTATGTTTTTATGACATGCCCCCACTATAATCTAGAAACTATGAAAATGTTGAGGTTGTGTATCTATGACATACCCCCACTAAAATTCCCTTATTTTGATGTGATGGAGATATAAATTATTAGGTACCTTACCTCAAAAATATAAGTTAGCTATATAATATGTGTATAAGTCATGTAGTTGTAGAGTTAAAATTCTACATTTTATTTTATACTTTAGGACACACATATATATTATTCGGCTAAGTATATAGGAAGCTAAATAACTTTTTGTGTCATATTAATTCATGGGGTTGAAGGAATTTCCTTTTGTTAAAGCATTTGAAAATATTTATGTTTTTAATGCCAGTGAAAGGTATCCATGTGTCACTTTGGTGCTCTTTCAAAGAGAAGGAAGTATCAAAAAGCCTCCGTTGAACATGAGGTTGCCACGTGGATAAACAATGGTTCCTTTTAAAGTCAAAGGGTCAATGGTGAATTGATGATGCTGATCATAATGACAAATATAATAGTGAGCACTAAACCTTGAATGAGTATCCTTTTATTAAAGCCTTGAGTAAAAGCTTCAAGACTCAAATGAATGTGATTGATGCCACTTGTCACTTTGGTGCTCTTCCAAGGCAAAGTGAATATCAAAAATCCTCTATTAAGCATGAAGCTACCATGTGTTAGCACAATGGGTCCCAAAGCCAAAAAGAGTTGAGAAAGCTAAAAATTTTACAGAATGAAAGGGAAGGAAGAGTCAAATAGTTAATATCCTTGAAAGTGTCCATGTGTCCATGCTTTGAGAGACTACATGTTAAGGAAAAATAAGAGCAATAGTTGAAATTGAATGAAAGAGATAGTTAGTAGAAATGATTGAATTAAGCTTCAAGTTGTTTAGTTATAATGGAATGTAGGTTTTGGATAAAAAATTTATGGACATGTGGTTAGAATCCAAGTGAGTGGTAATGACCCATAATGGATATTTTAGTCTATAAGTAGCAGATCAAAGGATTGATAAGAGGAGGGGGAGATCACTAGAGATTCATCTAGATCAATAAAGAGTTTAGGAGTTACTTTATGAAGCATTTTATTACCTTAATAGGTGCCTCTCCTAAGGGATCAAATATTGTATTCTATGCATTTTGCCTTATGTACTTTATTTTCCTAACAAACTATGAAGAGAGAGTGGTGTTCTATGCAATTGTAGTCTATTTGTAATTCTTTCTTCTCATTTTATGTTATGAGCCTTTTATTATCTTCACATAAATATTGAGATTGTTAATCATGCTATATGCTCTTTAATATTTTAGTGAATGTTGTTAAATCTAGTACTGTGTTGTTGGAATATATGATGATTCAGGTTATCTTTTCTGTTATGAGCCTTTGATTAGTTTATAGTCTATGATGGAAGTATTGATCATGCTTTATTCTCTTTGATATTTTCAATGAATTTTTTTCAGTACTGGTTATTGTGTTATTTGGTAGAGGAATACAATCTTGGCATATCACCTTAGTAGTTTAAGTACTTCTTTTATTCATTGTTTCTTTTCCCTTTACATCAACCCCAAAGAGAAGAACCAACTTATTTATACATTGGAGGTCATTTCAAGGGTCAAGTCCCACATATTTGAAATTTCCCATGACTTTGGTGATTATTTAAAAAATTAAGCATCAATAGTTTTCCTAGCATGCCTGATGGGACCAAGTTTAACTAAAAGTGCATGAACACACATCCTTTAAGAAGAGGGAGATGTGGACCAACTACAAGATCTCAATCTGATATAAATTTGGGACTCTTAATACTGTCATTGGAAACTACTTTAAGAAGAATTTTGAATCATCAAAATACACTAGGAAGTCAAATGGCTATTCAGGTTTCACTTAGGAACTTTTTAAATTGGAATGGTAGAAGTCTAATTATCCTACCAACACCTCCTGATACATGGGACCTTATTCCAGCTAATGCTCTAAAAACATTACCTAAATTTATTGAAGAGGACTTCAAGACTCCAATAGAGCATATTCAAGATGCAGCTAATGTATGTACTATCCACTTTATCACATAATAAAATGTAACTTTGAGACTACTCATTCCCTCTTTAAAAGGAAGGGTTCTTGATTGGTATAATTATTTAGCACCAAATTCTATTAGAAATTGGGACCAATTAGAAACTATATTATATGATAGATTCAATGAAAATGGGGATAGATCATCCCTCCTACAACAATTAATCACTATTAAGAGAGCTCTCCAAGAAGCAATGACTGATTTCAACACTAGATTTCAGAAGACATGGCTAAGAATCCCAATATCAACTTGATCACCTATAGGTATGAAAATTGTTTTCTATCTCTAGGCTTTTAGTTATGATATCTCAATCATGATCCAGTCATTAGGATGGAAAACTCTTCTCGATGCTTATGATCTTGTTGTAAGAGAAAAAAATAAATTGATAAATGCTGGTAAATTACCCCCAAGGCCTCTTATGCCTATGTTTATTGAATTATCTCTCCTTATTCAAGAAGAGGTTCTTAACACTTCTCAAGACAATACTTCTCTATACACATTTCCTTCATCTCAAGGAACATCAACCACAGTTCCATCTTCTTCCTCATTAGAGATGAATGATGTCAAGAACATCCTTAAAACCTTTTCAAATGGAATTATCAATCTTAAGAGGAACCAAACATCATATCAACAACCTCCTTATTAGGGATTCCAAAGGAATAGACCCCCATATCAGCCAAATTAGTATCAAGGGACTCAAATAATAGCTCTATCATAACCATCTAACTAGATTGTCCCTATACCCACACCATTTTAGATAGTTCTACCAATTTTAGGAAGAGAATTGGTCCCTCACCAAAACAACATAGTGAAAGAGACAAATACATGGTTTTTTCCTTATAATGACTCACATGCAAAGAGATTTCCCTATGGGAAATTTATAACAAATAGTAGCTAAACAAAGAAGAATGGGAAACTAAGAAACTACCTCATTAGGGCCATATCAGTCACTCAAAGTTCAAAATGCAACCATGGTGGATCAAATGCAAGGCATGTCATTGGAACAAGGAGAGATTTCCCCTGAACATGCTTTGTTTTCATGGATTGAAGATGAATAATCTATGTTCATTAATGAGGCATCTACCTCTAAGAACCTGGTTCAGTCTAATTATTTTAAATGGTCAAAAAGGAGAATGGTAGAGTTTATAGATGTTATTCCTATTATTAATGCTAAATCAAGAAAGGTGCCATTAGCTTTAGTTCCTCATGTCCCTATGACAAGACAAGAAGTTCAAATGACTACACATATTTAAGAATCTCCAAAATAGTAGCTGAAAGGACAAAGTATCCACAATAATATAAAGTATAACCACTTAGACCAATCAATTTGGTATAAAAATTAAAGAAAACTCTAGTTAATGTCTCATTATGGGATATGTTAGCCATTCCTAAATAAAAGGAACTATTGAAAGAATCACTAAAGGATCAAAATGATCCAGAGTCTAGTACCACAAAGGAAACTCCATCAAATAAAGTCAAATAAAAACTAAAAACATCTCAACCACAACAACCATCAACCTTGGTGAACACCAAAAAAGAGGTAGAGAAATCTAAACCTAACCCTTTTTATATGACTTTTATAGTGGGTAAGAAATTACTTCATAATTCTCTGATAGACTCAAGTACAAGTATAATGATCATGCCTAGGTTAATAGCTAACACCCTGAGGATTAAGTATGAACCACTAACCAAAAGAGTCATGCAACTTGATGGGAAATCAATACAAACCATAGCGATAATTAGAGGGCTTTCATTACAGCTGTATTCTTGCCCAAACATAACCATTTTATAGGACATAGTATTCATAGATATCCCTCCCATTTTTGGTTTATGCTTATCTAGGGACTTTACAACCAAAATTAGATAGTACATGTCTCTTGACTAGTTCCATCTAATTCTAAGAACCAAGTATGGTTCAAAGATGAAGGTATCATCAGAACCTCTCAACAAAAAGAATATTATTGATCAATTAGTATCAAAGTTCAAAGCATCTCATGCAATGCTCACTAGTGAAGAAAAAATCTATATAGAGGAATGCACCAAAGATGATGATAATCAAAAGGGTGAAAATTATCTCTCAGATATGACACTTAGAGACCCTTTTGGTAATTTTGACTCCACTAGTTTGGTAACTTATGTGATTTATGATGAGAATCTTGAGATACCTAAGATTATGATAGAGGTGATAAATTAAGAGTGTCCCATATATGATTCCTTGATATTAACCTTAAATTTTGATGGGGCAAGAAGCAAGAATGGGTTAGGAGTAGGCATATGCCTTATCTCTCTGAAAGGGAAAAAGATCCTTAAGGCATGACATTTTTAGTTTAACTGCACTAACAATGAAGCTTAGTATAAATATATAGTGCATGGCTTAATCCTTACCCAAAAAGAAGGAATAAAGAATTTGAGAGTCTTTGGTGACTCATAATTAGTGGTCAAGCAAATCAAAGAGACTACAATAGCAAAGAATACAAGAATGAGGTCTTACCATCATAGGGTGTGGGACTTGGTTGAAGGTTTTGATGCCTTCAATATTGAAGTTATCCCAAGGTATCAAAATGTTGAGGTAGATATAATGGATCAAATTGGATCCTAATTTGATCCAACCAAAGATCTATTGGTTAATAAAGAATCAGTCAAAATGGTCATATATCCTACCATTCTTGATAACATAGATAATTGACAAGTGTTTGAGAGTGATCTTTAGATCATTCTATTTCTATATCAATTAGGAGAATTTTTTAACCAAATAAAACCTAAGATTGAAGAGGCATATGGTGACCAAATAATTCAACTAAGGTCCAACAAGCTTCCAAAGGGACTGATAGCTCTTGAGAATTCATTTGGTCTTGATGATGGAAACATAGACACAAGAAAGTTTGTAGCAAGTAAAGAAGATTATTCAAAACTTGAGATCTCAGAGGGGAGAAAACTAAAAGTGGGTAAGGCTACCACTCAAAAATAAAAATTGATATATTTTTGCAATAAGTATAATAAGGTGATAGGATGGATGTATGAGGATATTCATGGTTATAAAAAAGAAATTTTCCAGCATACTATTGACCTGATAGAAAGATCAAAGCCTATCCACCAAAAAGAAAGGCCAATGAATCCAAGAATCGAGTCTCTCATAGTAGAAGAGATCAATAAATTATTGGAGTCTAATATTATCTTTCCCATCAAACATTCCACATGGGTCTCTAACTTGATCCTAGTAAGGAAGAAAAATGGAAAAATCAAACTCTGTGTAGACTTTAGGGATCTAAATAAAGCTTCCCTTAAAGATCATTACCCCTACTTTCAATGGAACAAATTTTGTAGATGATATCTAGAGTAGATAGATTATCCTTATTGGATGGATTCTTAGGCTATAATCAATTATGGTTGATATAAGAGGATCAATATAAGACCACTTTCACAAAAAAATGGGGGGCTTTTGCTTATGCAAAAATTCCATTTAGACTCTCCAATATCAGGGCTACATTTCAACAAGCAATGGACATTGCTTTTGGGGAGATAATAAATAAAATTATATTGATTTACCAAGTCTACTAAAGATCATTTTGATCAATTAGAGGACATCTTTCAAAAATGAAAAGAGTTTGAGATCTCTCTAAATCTTAAAAAATGTGTATTCAAAGTAACTCAAGGTAAGCTACTCAAACACATTGTTTCAAAAGAAGGGATTGCCATAGACCTAGATAGAGTTAAGGCAATATCTGACCTATCACTACCAATGAATAAGAAAGTAGTACAATCTTTCCTTGGGAAGATTAATTTTTTAAGTAGATCCATCTCAAATTTTATTGGAATGGTTAGACCCATTACTCTGATGTTAAAAAAGGATCTCAGTTTCAAATGGATGAGCGAAGGCTAAAAAGCTTTTGAAAATATTAAAATGTCCATTTTATCTACCCCTATATTGCATAATCCAAATTTATCCAAGGATTTCATCATGTATGTTTATGGAGGAGAGCATAACATAACAACAGTGCTAACACAAAAGGACATGGAACAAGAAGGATAACACCCAATTTCCTTCTTCTCAAGGACTCTTCAAGATTATGAATCTAGGTATAATTTTGTTGAATAGAAAGCTTATGCTATTGTAAAAGGTCTAAATAAATTTAGGCACTGAGTGACAAGTAACAAGACCATAGTATTGGTAGCTTGCCTAAGTGTTAGAGAATTTATTATGAAAGAGGAAATAAATTAGAAAAGAGCCAATTAGATAACCAAAAAATTAGAGTATGATATTGAGGTAAAGCCTACCAAGCTGATAAGAGGAAGGGACTTTATCAATATATTGTCTAAGATTTTGGGACTTTACCAGAAGAAGAATCTATTATAGAAGCCATGATATAGATATAAGAGAATGAAATAGACTCTTGGGTCACCAATAAAATTCATTTTATGAAGTTTGGTCAATATCAAAGATAGGTGTCTCTTGAAAAGAGAAGATACTACTGATATCAAGGATTAAGTTTTGTTCTGATAGATAATTTCCTTTTTAAAAGGAATTTTGATGGAATCTTACTCAGGTGTATTGAAATAAAAAAAACTAAGAGGATCTTGTGTGAGTTGCATGATGGAACATCTAGAGAACATTTTTTAGTGAGAACTACTATTGTCAAGATACTCCAGGCAAGGTATTTCTAGCTTACAATGTTTTCTGATTGCCGCGACATGGTCAGTAAGTGTCAGTCTTGCTAGTTTTACATAGGTAAGAGGAGAAATGTAGCCTTAACACTTAGTACAATAATTGTTGAAGAACCTTTTTCTCAATGGATCCTAGATTTTATTGGGATGATAAATCCAATCTCAAGTGTAGGGTATAAATGGATTCTTACTACCACGGATTATTTTATAATGTGGATTGAGGTAGTTGTTTTGAAAGAGGCCATAGAAAGTGTGATCTTAGATCTCTTAGAAGAGATTAACACTAGGTTTAGACCTCCTCACACTATCATATTTGACAATGCTAGGGCATTCCTTAGAGTAAAGGTATCTAATTTTACTCTAAAGAATGGTATATATTTGAAGACATCTTCAAATTATTATCCATAAGGAAATGGTCTGGCAGAATTGACCAACAAGAATCTGATCAGACTTATCAAGAGAATGGGCAATGATCATAAGAGAGGATGGCATGAACATCTAAAGGTCGCCTTATGGGTAGACTAAATTACACCTAAATTGGTTATTAAGACTTCACCATATGAATTGGTATATGGAATGAGTGTAGTAATGCCCATTTAAATTTAAATTTTAGCCTTACAGTTAATAAAGTAGCTAAAAATGGAAGAAAATGATCTAATGTAAGTCAAACTTGTAGAATTATTGGAACTCAAAGAAAAGAGAGAATCAGTTTATTAGTCAATGATAAACCATCAACAAGTGATAAAGAGCTAGTTTGATTAAAAGACATATAAACCTAAGTTTAAGGTTGGGAGTTGAGTCTTAAAATGGGATGTAAGGGCTTCAAATCTTGGGAATCATGGTAAGTTTGACTCTTTGTGGATGGGTCCTTTCAAAATAATTGCATGTAAATAGTGCAACTCTTATGAGGTGGAAATGATGGAAGGAGAGTCATTAGAGATTCCTATTAATTGGATCTTTCTAAAGCTCTTCACATAAGAATCAATTGATCCTGTATATTAGTTAAATTAGTTTCCATTTCTATTTTCTTGTTTTGAGGTTATTTACGCACCTCTTTCCAAATAAGTATTCCTTGAACATGTGTCTCCCATGGAGCTCCCTAAAATTTTATATGATATTTTCACCTATGACCACCTCAAAATATACCTATCTAACAATTTTCCTAGGGTCATTAAGTTGAATTAATTAAAATTTAAATTAAGGATCTCAAAGATTTGATAATTGCTGCCTTAATGTATGGCATTAAGAGTATTTTAATGAGACACGAATAATTCATCAAGGAGAGTCATTAATTTGAGTTCATGGAAGCAACAATTTTAAAATAAATTTTGTCTCTTTTTTCACTTAGAGTCAAGCAAAGAACTAACATTTGAGTCTAATCAAACAAAGGAATTGAGCCAAAGAATAATGAAGAGTATCCTCATAGCTATGAGTCTCAGTTGAAATGGCCACTACATCAACATCATTGAAGTCATACACCTTAACTCCTGCACAACCCAAGGCTATATACCCAAGAACTAGGGAAGTGATGAAAGTTATTTTTAGATATTATTCCCTCATTATTGATTACATAGATGAGATTTTTTACCCTATTTTGATGAAAAAGACTAAGACCCTAAGGGAAGCAATGCATGCAAGAATGTTATATTATACCAAGCCTTAAAATTTTGGTATTAGGGTTTAGACCTCAGGTTTGGCCCAATACATGGTGCCAACAATACACCTATTCCTAGAATTGGTGGACCTATGTGCCCAAAATTATGACCCTACTAATGAAACAATTCTAAAGGGACTGATCAGGGTGGTGATCAATCTAAAAGCTATCCACAACATGCTAGGTTTACAGCATGATCCTTTAGCCAATTTTTATGACATGGCTCAACTAAGGCATGTCTGGTCTCAAGTGCACCAGAAACAAGAATTCTTAAATAAATAACTACATCTTATAGAAAATAATACTACACCTCAGTGCTTACCCTTTCCCTTGGGCATGTTGACTCAATATTCACATGATGCATGTTCGATGCTTGCCTTCATCTTTGGGGAGGATAATGATATGATGGTACATGATTGGTAGCTAGTGGCTCTTTTTTGAATGAGGATTATAGCCAGAATGCAAGTGTAAAAATTTGATTTCACAAAGTACATCACCTATTCCTTGTGCTAATAGTTAGCAAATTTTAGGGTACATCCTACTTTCAAGTATTACTCATATCTATATCATCTCATTTTTTATCAAAATACCCAATTATTTCAACATCATATAAGTTTGACCCTATGGGACCCAGAGATAGCAGACCCCCAAAAATTTATCCCCATGTTTGCATGGACTCTTTTGTTGTTAGAGTCATCAAATGTTTATGAGTTTGTTGTGTGTTTTATGGCACCATTGGTAGGGAGTTGGATCTTGAGGGCATAAACAATATAATTAATGACTCAATTAGGTCTATCTTATCTAATGCCCATCACCTTGTGATTATTTTTTTGGAGCCCATCATTTTTTCATCAGGATTCATGGTTTTGGGGAAGAATCTTTTATGCTTCCCAAGGTTTTGACTAGTAGAGTAGTAGGTCTGGAAGTGACCTGATAGTTGGTGGTTATAGATTTTGAGTTTGGGGTAGGAAAAAAGAAGAGGTATTTCCATGATGTCCTATTAACAAGGGGTGGAATTATAGTGGTGAAGAGATAGGTAGGATTCATTTTAACAAATAAATTAGCTACATATGGGATAGTTTTTATTCAAAATTTATGGAAATATGACCCAAATGGTTTTATGGCTTCTTGGCTTGTTAAGAGTAAGGTCCATGCTTCTTTCAAGAATGAGAATAAGAAAATATTTGAGGATAGGAGGTTCCCCAGAAAGGATGCACCAGATTTATATGTCAAACTATAGGATATCCCACTCACACCATGGGAATCATTTTATCAACCCATTCAAAAGTATGACCCAAAAAGAGCAATGATAAAAGGGTTGAGATAGGCCTTGATAAAAAAGGGTTGGATTTAGGATAAAATAGATACCTACTAGAATTATAAGCAATAAATTTGTGAGTTTACTATAAATTTTGAAGATGTAGACACAGATTAGCAATGGGAGAATATATGGGATGAGGCTCATGTTACTCCAACTTCTAGCCTAGATACAAGCAACCCACTAGAACAATAGAAAGAGATATAGGAGGTAGGGACATCTATAATAGTGTACATAACTTTGACCTAGTGACCATCTCTTAGAGAGTCAGAGAAGTAAAGGATGGCCCAGTCTACATCCAGAGACCCTATAATTGAGGACCCATTTGATTACTCATAGGAAACATCATCTACATAAGAGGTGATAGATTCATCACTGCTTGTGACAGTCCAAATAGAAAAAGAGGATCCTGAGGAGAGCCGTTAGAGGAAGAAGCAAAGAGTAGATTCTCAAGAAGGAGACAAAAAAAGAGGTAGATCCTACCTCATACATGAGTCCTCCTTAACCTTATACTCAAACGCTATTAATTCCATCCCCTTCACATGTCTTAACATTCTCAGCTATCTCAGCTATGCTGACTCAAACACTAATGCCATCTGGTTCCCCATTTTGGTTCACTTCTTAATAGTTAAACTTACCAACCATTTATCTTAGGGTCTTAAAAAGCTAATTTTCATCATATAACCAACCCCAATAGCCAATCACTATGAATTATGGTTTACCCCATGGGTCTCCTTTCACTGGTTTTGTAGTGACCTATCCCTCAAACTTCTATACTTAGTTAGACCTGGCCAAGAGGGAAAGAGAGGCAATGAAAGAGAAATAGAGGGAAAAAGAGGGTAGGTTAGTGGCTACACAAAAAATTAGGTCTCTATATGATCATGAACAACATACCCTCATTTTCACCCACATGGTCCCTAATGTGAATAAGCCACTTGAGCAAATGTAGCCTAAATATTATACAATGAGTGCAGTGGCTATGGATCTAACTCAATTTAGACCCTAAGACAAGGTGGAAATTATGACTGAAACTATGGTTATGTCTACCATAAAATATCTTAAGGTATCCAATAAATTGGAGAAGGAAAAATTAGGCTTAATTCAAGCCTAAGCCATTGAGTTACATGACTTAAGAGATCAAGGCCAAGGATAAGGAGATAGCCCAGCTCAACAATGATCTAAAGGGGGAAGTGTCCAAAGAAGTCTTAAAGACTTCAAAAGACAAAGCAAAGTATCTAAAGAAAGAGATCAATATAGTTAAAGCCTCTATTAGCTCATTGCAACAAGAGAAGAGTCTCTTTGAGAAAATAATTGATGATAAAGAAGCTGAGGTCACTCAATTGTAACAAAAAATAAATTCCACCAAGGTAGATAGGAATAAATTGAAGGTGAAAATCAAGAAATCCAAAGCCGAAGTGACCAAGTTGACTTAAGAATTAGCCTAATGACCCTAGTCAGTTAGAGTTCATGCAATGGTCAAGGAACTCTATGTATCTTGTTAGAAGATAATATCATTAGACATGACCCATATGAAGCCTACACTCAAAGTCATAATCGATGCACAAACCCTATTTGTGAAAGTGGATTCCTCTATGGAGAATATCCCATTTTTAGTTACTTATAAGGTACCTAAATTGAAACTGATGATTTAAAATTTATATGACACATCGAAAGAGACTCTACAGGAAGTTGGAATCATAGATATGTGGATAACAGTAGGAAGAGTGAGTGAGATTTTGAGCTATAAAAAAGATGCATCCAAATGCAAGAATCTACTAAATATTTTGAAAGAAGGGGTAAAGGAAATGAAATGGCACATTGAATAATTGGTCCAATTGGGACTCCCTTCTCCTTTTCTAGATGACAACACTGTGTTAATAGAAGACTAGATTCAAAATCTATTGATCACAAAGCAAAATAATCAAATGACTTTCCAGTCCCTTAGTGATTCTTCAACAATCATAGAGGTGGAAACCATTTTAATCTTGATTGAAAAGTTGGAATTTCAATTACACTCAGTGGTATAGAACCTCCAATCATTCTCTCATAATGAAATAATAGAACTAGATAGAGCTTTTCAAGCTCTACAAAAGAGGCAATATCCATTAGAGGTAGAGTGAGATACTTTATGTGCTATATTATAAAAAATTTGAATGAGCTATGTCAGGAACAATTTTGATCAAGTTTTGGTTCGAGAAATTTTGTGGTAGTTCTTCCATGTAGATAGATTTGCTGATGAGTCAACATTAACTATAGAGTTAAAATTCTAAATTTTGTTTTATACTTTGGGACATGCATATATATTATTCAGCTAAGTATATAGGCTGATAAATAAATTTTTGGGTCATATTAATTTATGGGGTCGAAGGAATTTCATTTTGTTAAATATTTGAAAAAGCTTTAAGACCCTAATTCTAGTAGAAGGAATCCACTTGTTACTTCGGTGCTCTTTCAAAGAGAAGGAAGTATCAAAAGGCCTCTATTGAACATGAGGCTGCCACATGGATAAGTAGAGGTTTCTTTTGAAGTCAAAGGGTCAATGTTGAATTGATGGTGTAGATCACAATGGCATATCTAATGATGAACACTAAACCTTGGAGGAATCTCATTTTATTAAAGCCTTGAAGAAAAGCTTCAAGACTCAAATGAACATGGATGATGCCACTTGTCACTTCAACACTCTTCCAAGGGAAAGTGAATATCAAAAAGCTTTTGTTAAGCATGAAACTACCATGTGTTAGCATAGAAGGTCCCAAATCCCAAAAGAGTCAAGAAATCTAAAGAGTTTTTAGAACAAAGGGGAAGGAAGAGTCAAATAGTTAATAACCATGGAAGCTTCCACATCTCAATGCTTTGAAAGACTATAGGTTAAGGATAAATAAGAGAAACATTTGAAATAGAATGAAAGATATAGTTATCAAAAATGATTGAATTAAGTTCTAATTTGTTTAATTACAATAGCATGCAAGTTTTGGATTCAGAATTTATGGACATACAATTAGAATCTAAGCGAGTAGCAGTGACCCATGATAGATATTTTGGTTTATAAGTAGTAGATCAAAGGATCAATAAGAGGAGGGGGAGATCACTAGAGATTCATCTAGATCAATATATATTTTAGGAGCTATTTTTTGAAGTATTTTACTACCTTAACAGGTACCTCTCTTGAGGGATCAAATATTGTATTATGTGTATTTTTCCTTGTGTACTTTGTTCTCCTATCAAACTATGAAGAGAGAGTGGTGTTCTATGAAAATTGCAGTCTATTTTTATTTCTTTCTTCTGTTCTCCTATCAAACTATGAGCCTTTTTTAGCTTTGCATAAACACTAAGATTGTTAATCATGTTATATGCTCTTTAATCTTTTAGTGAATGTTGTTAAATGTAATACTATGTTATTGGGATAAATGATGATTTAGGATATCTTTTCTATTATGAGCCTTTGATTAGTCTATAGTTTATGATGGAATTATTGATCATGCTTTATGCTCTTTAATAGTTTCAATGATATTTATTAGTACTAGTTACTGTGATGTTTGATAGAGGAATACAATCTTGGCATATCACCTTAGTAGTTTAAGTACTTTTATGCATTGTTTCTTTTCCCTTTACATCAACCCCAAAGAGAAGAGCCATCTTATTTAAAACCTGGAGGTCATTTCAAGGGTCAATTCTCATATCTTTGAAACTTCCCATGACTTTGGTGACTATTTTCAAAATTAAGAATCAATAGTAGCATATAAGGATAATATGTCAAATTAGATATATCAATTAGGCTCACAATATGTGATCACATCAATTCCTAAAATACATGATATATATCATGGAATTATCTAGAGGGTAATAGTATAAACTAAAAAATCAAGTAAGCACACAAACAATAGTCCTCAATGTAATGTAAATGAATGGTCCAAGGAGACCTCATAAAAAGGGCATATTCAAATTCCACACCAATAGAAAGGAATGATATATTTAAATATATAATAAACATAGAGTAACATATTAAAATGTCCATACAATGGCACAGGGGCTAAAAGGAAAGGAACATATTCAAATGTTCTACAAATAAGATAATATGAAGCAATGTAATACCCTCAAGGAAGTGACAATGTGAATAAATGAAGTATAATAAAATTACATGAGCATATTATACTAGTCTTTTAATATTTGTGTTAGCAAAAACATTATGTAACATAACATATCAATTAAATTGTGAAGAATATGAGCATGGATATAGACATGTGTTAGTAGTATGATAATTTATAAATGATCATAAAGGATATCTAACTTGTATTAATTGTGATCAAAGAATCAAATGACCCCAACCTACTATATGATGTGAGTAGAGGAGAGGTCCAACATCTAGAAGTGTATATATCATTGTTTGGATATGTTTGCAGCACACTAAAAGATGAGTGACACACACACACACACACACACACACACACACACACACACACACACACACACACACACACACACACACACACACACACACACACACACACACACACACACACACACACACACACACACACAGAAAGCAAACAACATAGATGCTAAGGAGCTAATAAAATCTTGGAATGTTGAATATTCTTGTATTTTAAAACTATTTGAATGTTTTTATATTTTTAGAATATTTAGGTATAATATTTTTGTAATTACATAATCTTCATTGGGTTCTTGAGAGGTTTTAATTCAATTGTAACTAGGTGGTACATGCATTTTCCCAATGTTGTGTAATTGTAAATGGGCCTCGCTAATTTGATTTGAAATTTCATTTCTTATATTTTTTACATTGGAATTATTTTGGTTTTATTTTAATACCAGTTCACCCACAATAAATTCATGTGGTTGGACCTTTTTTTATATGCACATTTAACGTGATCTTGATATATGCATAAATATTCAATATCTTATGTGTATTTTACACTTAGTTTTTTTGACTGATGCAACTATTTTTCAAGATAGTTAGTATCTTTTATTATATCTTTTAGAGACACAAAATATGGTATTTTTATTTCAATAGGTATAATTAAATCTATGTTTTAAACTAATGAGTAAGGTGTACCCTGAGTGGGTGCACGAACCCTAGTTTGGTATGCCCATAAAGCATACACCATTTGTTAGTGCCATTATATACTTTATCATTCAACCATTTTTCCAAGGATTTTGACAATGGTTTTATTTGTCACTTTTACTTGTCCATTACTCTATAGGCAATAAGGTGTAGAAAATGAATGTTTGATTTTGCATTTGCTACAAAAATGCTTCACTATTTTATTCTTAAATAATGACCTCAATAATTATGGTTGAAGATAGGCCAAAAAAGGAAATAATATTGGTCACTAAAATTTTGCATATGTCATCTATAGTGATAAGCTCCACCCATTTGGTAAAATATTCTATATATGTAATTATGAATTTGTGACCACTTGAGGAAAATAGATTTATTTTTCTAATCAAATAAAAACCCCATCAGGAGAAAGGCCATGGTGAGATAATTGGTCATAACTCATTGTTAAGCATGGAATATACTGAGAGGGGGGGTGAATCAGTATATTATATATCTTATAAAACTTTCCCTTTATCAAATTCCACTTAATCAAACATTCAAGATATGCAATAAAACTCAAACAATAAACATCACACAAGATAGAGAGAGACACTAGATATAACGTGGAAACCCAATCTGGGAAAAACCACAGAGAAAAATCTCAAGTATATTCATGAGAAAAAACCCACATGAGCACCATACTCCTTTGCCGAGTACTAACCTCAGCTACAATTCGTGAGCACTAACCCACAGGAGCTTCAAACCCCTTTGCCGAGCACCAAGCTAGCTACTATTCATGAGCCCAACCCATAGGAGCACCAACCCCTTTGTTGAGCACCAACCCATAGGAGCACCAACCCCTTTGTGTATACCACACACCTATCTCTCAATGTTGCTATCTCAACAAATGATAGATCAATAAAACATCTCCTTCCTCTCTCTCACCTTTGCTCTTCTAAGCTAGATATAACAAATACAAATCATATTCATCTCTCACAATTTATCTTCTAAGCTAGATATTACAATATCAAATCAACCTCTATCTCTCATCTTTACAAATGGCTTCTCAAGCCTTTATTTATAGCTTTCCAAATGACCTTTGGCCTTCCCCCTTTGTGACCCTTCAATCCTCATGGAAAATGGTGCCAATCTTGGATGACCCTTCATATTCAAGCCTTTGAAAATTCATGTGGAGAACCTTCATGACCAAAAACGTCCTTCCCACTTTTGTCCTTATCTTTGGTGACTTTTCGTATTCCTCAAAGTGTCCCTTCATGAGAAATTGCACCCATACTCTTTTGTCTTCACTTGGTGACTCTTGGTATTCCCCAAGATGACTCTTCATGGGAAAATGCATCCCATACTTCTTTTATCTTTACCTTGTGGCTCTTCTACTTCTCCATGGACCCTTCTTTTGTCTCATATGCAACCAAAAATATATTCATTAATATTAAATAAATATTAACTCATATTAGCCAAGATATATTTATTACAAACAACATTAAATGCAATGGGGCCTTTATCACCAATAATGCTAAACCTTTGACATCAATGACAATATTTCTAACAATCTCTCCCTTTGTCATTGATGGAAACCTCAATCCTAAAACTACCACATCCTGTCACCTACACAACCTATCATCTGAAAACATACAGTAGCTCCCCCTTACTATAGCAACATGTACCTATTCCTTATACCTATTTTTTGCACCTGTACATGTACGTGTTATTCTCCCCCTTTGACATCAATGTCAAAGGGCCTACCTAGAGATAACACTTAGCTCTCCCTCACTTGATGTTGAACATTAATGGCAGGAAGTAATAAAAATTACTCCCAACTCCTCTCACCGATCTTTGAGAAGATATCTTTTCCAGCTATCCTGGCAGTGGTTTTATCTTCAACTCTCACTATACCACCATTTATCTTCTTTAGAGATATTAATTTACTTTTATATCCTATCATATGCCTCAAACATCTGCTATCAATTAACCATGGCTGATCTTTACCTCTTACTTGCAGAGCTGTCTGAACCATCATAGAATCTTCATGTTGTTTCTTCTGCCATGAACATGTCTGAACCTTCTTCCTTTTAAAATTCTGATCCTCCTTGATTGAATCTACATGAGTATCCTTTTCTTTGTTTCTAAAACTGTTAGTTCTTTTTCAACATTCTAATTTCTTGTGACCATAATCATTTGAAACACTTTAAAACACTGCATATGTAAGAATCATAATACTGATGCAAAATTTTCTTTAAAAAATATATTCCCTCAAAAGGTATACAAATTATTCTGCCAACTCACCTTCTTGTCATGCAACATAGCCAAGACCCAATAGCATCCACCATGCTTCAATTTTCTTAAAAGTATCTCCTTGAAGCCTAGAAGAGACACCCCCACACAAAAGGGTCCTAGAAACAAATCTTAGGAGATTCCCACATCTCCTCTATTTCTTCCTTGATCTTCTTGTGTTTTTCTTTTAGAATCTATTTAATCTTTTCTAACCTTTTTAACTTACTAACCTTATCACTTATGATGTTATTCATCTTCTCAACTTTTGCAACTATCTTATCTTGACAAAGCTCATGCTCAAATGTAACAAGAGATTTTGCACAATCCTTCTTATCTGATTCTTTATCTACTATAGCAAGTAATTCATTTTCATTCTTAAACTCAACTTGATCAACCTTTACTATTTTAGGTCTCTAAACCTTATTTTGACTCTTCTCATATCTTTTAGGGGCTCTGTAACCTTTGACATACTTTGAAGATCTCTTTACTTGTTTTGGACATAATTTAGCAATATGGCCAACCTTATGAAAAAAAAAGCAAATAATATTTATCATACCTTTTTCTTGAATGTGACTGAGATCTCCCTTTGATTGATTGCTTCTCCTCATATAGTTTTTTGCCCTATGACCAACATGATGAAAAACAAAACAACAGCCATGAAAAGAATTTGAAAACTTAAAAGCATTGGGCTACTTGATCAACTTCTTTGATTTGCCTTCAAAACCTGCATCCTTCTTTCCTTGGACAAATATTTCATAATATTTCTCAACCTTGATTATAAGCTTCTCATGATTATCCTTTAAAGCACCTAACTCATCCTTCAACTAATTACACTCTTCTTCTTTTGATGTTAAAATTGAATTTTCAACCTCTAACTGATTCTTAAGATCCTGAATAAATATCTTATTTTCTTTTACTTCTAAAGCCAACTTAGAATCCAAGATATACACCTTTTCCTTAAGAGCCTCAACCATAGATTTCAACTCTTGATTTTCCTTCTTTATCTACTTGGCCATCTTATGCTTTTCTTTGATCTACCTTCAAGATGTTAAACTTTTCAAAAAGGAACCTGCTCTGATACCAATTGTTAAGCATGGAATATACTGAGAGGGGGGGTGAATCAACATATTATATATCTTATAAAACTTTCCCTTTATCAAATTCCACTTAATCAAACATTTAAGATATGCAATAAAACTCAAAAAATAAACATCACACAAGATAGAGAGAGACACCAGTTATAACATGAAAACCCAATGTGGGAAAAACCACAGAGAACAATCTCAAGTATATTCATGATAAAAAACCCACAAGAGCACCATACCCCTTTGCCGAGTACCAACCTTAGCTACAATTTGTGAGCACCAACCCACAGGAGCTTTGAACCCCTTTTCCGAGCACCAACCCAGCTACTATTTGTGATCACCAACCCACAGGAGCACCAACCCCTTTGCCAAGCACCAACCCAACAACAGTTCATGAGTGCCAACCCATAGGAGCACCAACCCCTTTGTGTATACCACACACCTATCTCTCAATGTTGCTATCTCAACAAATGATAGATCAATACGACATTTTCTTCCTCTCTCTCACCTTTGCTCTTCTAAGCTAGATATAATAAATACAAATCATATTCATCTCTCACAATTGCTCTTCTAAGCTAGATATTACAATATCAAATCAACCTCTATCTCTCATCTTTACAAATGGCTTCTCAAGCCTTTATTTATAGCTTTCCAAATGACCTTTGGCCTTCCCCCTTTGTGACCCTTCAATCCTCATGGAAAAGGGCGCCAATCTTGGATGACTCTTCATATTCAAGCCTTTGAAAAGTCATGTGGTGACCCTTCATGACCAAAAATGTCCTTCCCACTTTTGTCCTTATCTTTGGTGACTTTTCATATTCCTCAAAGTGTCCCTTCATGAGAAATTGTGCCCTTACTCTTTTGTCTTCACTTGGTGACTCTTTGTATTCCTTAAGATGACTCTTCATGGGAAAATGCGTCCCATCCTTCTTTTGTCTTTACCCCGTGGCTCTTCGACTTCTCCATGGACCCTTCTTTTGTCTCATATGCAACCAAAAATATATTCATTAATATTAAATAAATATTAACTCATATTAGCCAAGATATATTTATTACAAACAACATTAAATGCAATGAGGCCTTTATCACCAATAATGCTAAACCTTTGACATTAATGACAATATTTCCAACACTCATTAGATGGATTAGATTTAAGTTTATTTATTTATAGCATTGTAAGCATAATTTGGCATGATTAATAAATTCCTATTCTATTGTAGGCCAATAATATCCTTGGTGTAATAATTTTTGGGATATTATTTGACCAATGAAGTGTCCTCTGTACTCACTATCATGTATTTTTAAGAGTGTGGTTCATGATTCATATTTGTTCAACAATAAAATCAATTACCCATCAAATATTTATTTAAATATATCATTTCCAATGATAACATAATGAAGTACCTCACATTATAGTCTACATTTGTCATTTTATGTAAAATGGTGTGGTATATAACCCCAATATAAAAAGTTATAAATGTCATTGTAACATTCTATATTTGTAAAATTATGTGTGATATAAATAAATACTAATTCATCCATTTTGTTTAACATAATGGATGGTTATCATAACTATTATATTTCAAAATTGATGTAATCATGAATAATATCAAAAGACATTAAGGATGTCACATTGGCCATTGCATCTACTTGACAGTGTCTTACATGAGATATTGTCAATAGAAAATGTGTCAAATGTTTCTTTCAATATATCCACCATGTCTTTATATGGAAGTACGTGCTATTATTTATTTTGGTAATAATTGGTAACTTGATTAATGACCAATTGAGAGACATCAAAAACTTAAATATCCTTGATGTGAAGTTTTTGTGTTATGGATAATCCAATTATCAATGAATCATATTCTACCACATTATTGGTACAAGAAAAGGCTAATACATAAGATAATGACATGTATTTTCCCTTAGGAGTATGAAATATAATACCTTCACCCACTCTTTTCATACATTGGGATTCATAAAATAGTAATTTCCATAGGTTATTTGATATAATATGTAGAAATATCATCACATAAAACCTCAATAATTAGGAATGGATATGGTAATAGAGTTACCACTAGTTGATTGACTACAACTTGACCTTTTACCAAATTTTGAGATATAAACTTGAGATCAAATTTTGTGAGCTGTGTCTAGTTAGGTGGTTTTTTTCATGAGAAAATTCAAGGGATATTCTTTAATTATAACATGGATCTCATTATTGAACAAGTAGTGTCATAATTTTGGTGTATCAAATACCAAGGCTAGAGATAATTTTTTCATTATGATATATTTTGATTCATAATCAACCAATTCACGACTTATGTAATACATTGTGCACTCTTGATGGTCATAATCATATTGTAATAATATATACCCCAAGGCCTCATGAGTAATTGATATATAAAGGAGTAATGATTGATCTGGTATATGAGAATAAGTAGTAGTAGATTTGCTAAATATTCCTTGATTTTGTCAAAACATTGTTGACAAACATTGTCCCATATGAAATTTGTGTCTTTTTTTAGCAATCATTTGAAAGGAATCATTTTATTAGCCAATTGAGCAATGAAGCATCGAATTACCTGAATTATACCCCATTTTAAATTGGTTGGTGGTGGCATCTCAATAATATATTTTACTTTTTTTGGATCAACCTTAATGCCTCACTAGGAAATAATGTATCCCAAGAGCTTTTTGAAAGATAATCCAAAAACACATTTCTTTGGACTTAAATTCACATTGAACTCTTGTAAGTGTTTAAATATTTGTCAAAAATCTTTGGCATGATCTAGGTTAGATAGGTTAATTTTGATCTGGTTATAATTGAAAAAATCCATCCATAAATGAAAATGTCTCATATTTAGTTGTAGAATTGACAATCATGCAAATGTTGGGTAAAGAAAAGTTATCCTTCATACAAGCCTTATTTAATTAATGATAATTAGTATAAAATTGAATTTCACCATTCAGTTTAGTGATATATATAAAGTTAAAATCCCAATCATAATGTGAATTGTCTCTTATGAAGACTATGGTTCAGAGTCTTTGAATTTCATATTTTACTAGTAATACTACCTTGGGATGCATTTTGATTTTTTTAACCAATTTTGCGTATGGATATAGTAATATATTGTGCATTGCTATTGATGGGTCAATCTCAAGAATATATGAATAATCCCAAGAAAATAATTATGGGTGTCCATGTGGGACCTATTGATAGGCCTTTCATTCATCCTCTTACATCATTACAACATGTAATATTGGTCAAGGATCATTATCTATTCCATAGTTATATTATATTATTTCTTCATTTAGCAAAGGGGATTATTTTATAATGTATGGTTTAGTAAGAATGGTGTTCAGTTCATCATGTTGTAAATTGGTATCACCACTCTCACCAAAGTAAGCATGAAAAGAAGTAACATGAGGAAACCTATTATTATGACATAAGGGAGGGAAATCCTCTTATTCCCCCAAGTAATCTAGTAATGACTCAACATTTTAGAACTCATCTAATGATTGAATTTATGGAGAATCATTTTCATCAATCAAAATAGGCTTTACCAAGTGTAGACCAGATGTAGAATCAGGGATATGTATACATTTTATTTTGGATTATACACCACATGGTTTACTATGAGTAGATTTTTTGTGCCTTGTGGATTTTTCTAAAAAACCCAATCCATGACAATTTGTATTATGAGTAGGAGGAATGGGTTGGGTGACAAATTATTCATGTTTGCCTAATCCATGTCCTTTATATCCATGTTTAATTAAATATTGATAATTGAAATCTAAATTATAAGATTTTGATGTAAGAATATTCATTTTTTGGACCACCAAACAATGCTTGATTGGAGTAATATTCATTGTACATGTGTAAATAAATATCTAGTGACTAAATTTTTGGCATGTGTGCAAGGTATATGGGACTGCATAAATTTAATGTATCCAAGGTATTCCTAAAATTATGTTATAATTCAAATCATTTGGCATCACTTAGCATTGAGTAGGTAATGTATGGGGTCCCATAGTAATGTGCAATGTTACTTGGCCTAGTACTTGTCATGAAATATTTTAAAATCCCTTGATGCTCATACTTCAGGATTCTAGGTCTTTAGCCCCAATGCCAAGTATATAAAGGAGAGATATCTTGAAAATTTTGAGTCTAGAACCATTGCTCACGAGTAATCTTTTAACCATTTTATTATAGACAGACACCTATATTTGTAGTGGTAAACAAAAATTTATAAAATGATGAGGTGATAACTCCTCTTTTTCAAATGATATATTATTTTTAGTCCATTTAATTGAGTTTATCATGAAGGACACATATGGTGGCTCCACATTACTTGGTAATATGATCATACATAATGCATTTAAAAGGACATATTTATAATGAGACAAATGATGGAGTAAATATATAATCATTTTTTTTTGTAATAACCTCATTGGAGTAGTTTTGAGTGAAATATGAATAAAATGGTTTGGCATTTAGTAGTGATAGGCAGGATATCATCATAAACATTATAAAAATAAGTAGTATGCAAGGATTTAATTATTTTAAATTGAAAATGATTTGAACTCATTATGGTTTTTATTGAGCTAACCATGAATAAAACAAAAAATTTAATAAATACCACTATGTATTTTATAATTTAGTAACCAATAGATAAGTCCATAGTAAACATTATTGGAGGAAAATAAATTCTAGTTTTTAGGTTTTTAATATGTTGAAATTAGAAATCAACCTTCAGGAAAATAATAAATTAAGAAACCCTAGGCCAATCTAGGGTTTGGAGACTAGGGGTCAGGTTCACCAAATGTTTTACCCTAAATTTTATGTGTGAGATCAAGGGTTAATAAATATATAAATATTTCTAACACAAGGGTGAAAAACTATTATATAGTAGGCCAATCAATAGAAAACTCAGCTAAATAATATTATCTTATACAACTAGGATTTCTAAAAATAGTAAAGTACAATTATTAAAATATATTTCAATAAATAATGGTACTTTGTTAGTTTAATGTATGGAGATAAATGTAAATAGGAAACATGTGTAAAGTATGTATTATCAGTGTCTTAGATTAGCTATCATATTTTGGAAATTATACTTCTGTGGTTGTGGACACTACAATCAAATCTAGACACTATCATTAACGCTAGTTTCTAACTATGATGTAAGTGTCTAGTATGGAATATGACTAGATTTAGATGTGACCAACTTCACCATTCTGGGGTTTTTTGTCACTTCTTACTTATTTACTCATATAAAACCATAGTTCTTCACCCTTATTCACCCTTAGAATGAGTTTGTTGAAGAATGGATTAGTGGGACTCATGGTTTCAATCTTCCATAAATTACCTTCTATGAATGGATGCTTTCTACATATATGATACTCCAAAAGCACCTTAGAATTATGTATTTCTCACCTATATATGGGAAGGTGTGTGTACAAGGGTGTAATATACTATAAGAAGATGCATGCAGTGATGTAGCTTGTAATTTGACAAATATTTCTCATGTTCTACTCTTTGAATGATTTAGACCTATGTTATGACTACTCCTATGATTTATATGAAAATAAGGATGGATAGAGAAGAATAGAGTATTTATTAAATTTATTATTTTAGCTTTGATAGGTTTTTGCTTGGTATTTACTAGTTGAGGAATGAGAAGGCTTAGACTTATATCTATACCACATATTTATAAAATATATCATAGCAGGTTTCAATAATATAATTATTCCAGCCCATGTATTTTTATAATTTTTTAATTTAGATCAATTTTGGCTACTGGACATTGTCATTGATGGTAGTGTCCTTTTATGGTTGGTAGTGTTTAGAAGACTAAAAAATAGATGCTAGTCTAAAATTGGTAGTGAATGATGTTATCAAGTTATGAGATTTATGTGCAGTATAAGAGACTTGGGTCATCATAATGATTTATATTGGACCAATATATAATCATTTAGTCATAGTGAGATGGCAAATGTGAGTCTTCTAGTAACATAGAGGTCTATAACTAAAGGGCAGAGCTTTGATTGATATTTATCAAATGTACAAGTCTGAGATGATATAAATATTTAGTTTTAGTATATATAATTAGGGAAAATTTCATACCCCTCCATCTCATTTTGAAATATTTATTAATATTAAATAATTATATATAGTCTAATCCATCATGTTGTATAGTACTATGAACTCTATACCAATTGGAAAAAGTTATCTCCCAGATGTTTATCTTAAGAATATTATTGGGGATGGATCTAGATTTTTTTGGCTTATTAAATGGTTTTTTATATCTCTAAAATGTGAAATTACTATTGGTTATTTCCCCCATTATGTTCCCTAGTAATTTTTGCATACTAATAAACTCATTTCTAAGTTTCAACATCATGTGTTGAATAACATCTAACTTTATCTTGGTGGAATAAGAAGTTATACCTTATGTGTTAAAGGTATTAACTAAAATAGGGATTGGTTTTGATTATATTAATTAGAAATGGATAGAGGATTACTCAAAAATTTTAGGATTTGGTTTGGTGTAGCATAAGATAAAGGTAATTGAGTACAGACATGATTTTGATTTTAGGCCATGACATTCAGATTAACATTTGGAATGAGATCTAGGGCCAATAAAACTAGATTGATGTTAGGTATGGCCAAAAATTTCAACTAAGGATTCAGTTGATGGTAAACATTGATGCTTTTAGCATAGGATTTACATGATGTATTGATATTTTGAGCCCTGTGCAAGGACATTGTAGTAATTGAATATAGGGAATTTTTATACATCTTGAGAGATAATTCAACATGTCTATACAAAACATATATACAACTTTACATATTTTACAAACTTATATTAAATCCTCTAATTGGATCATTAGGTTCTATTTTAGTACTATAAAAATACTGATATATTACACTAGGGTTGGCAACTTGCCCAAATTATGAAATAAATGTATTATGACATTGATCCCATAATGTTATTGAATTATCTCAAAGGTTAAGAAACTAGTCATAGGAAACATATTATAAGGTGAAATGTAATAATATGCATACAATGTCTTCATGAGCCACATTCAACAATCCCAAAAAAGTCTTAAAGGCTTTAATATTTTCCTTTGTTTTTCATCTTCTAGAAGGTGATAATTGATGGGGTAAAATCCACTAAGAGGGGGGGGTGGTGAATTAGTGGTAAACCAATTAAAATTTTTCTTCAAAATCTCTTAAGCATTATAAACAAACTCAAAGCAAGATGTAACAATGAACAATCATACATGCAATGATTACACCAGAATTCTATGGGAAACCCTCAATGGGAATAAAACCCACCCTAAAGCCTAAAAATCAATGGACTACTATCCTATAAATATGGAGCAAACAATAGGCCTTTAGTGAGACACCTATCTCACATGGAACACCTATTCCTAGATTGGTCAAGTCCTTCTAACCAAGGTGAATGAGCACCCACTCAAGAACATTAAAAAAGTGAACACTTTTTAATACTAATTGTATTAAATCTATCATGAATATTCCTAAAAAAACACCCTTATTTAATTCTACAAATTCACACAAGCCACCAACATCATGCTATCTCACCAACACAAGCAATAATCCATTCTCAATCCCTTCACTCACACTTACAAATATTCACTCATAAATATCAAAAATATGTTAAATAGAATAAAAAAACATGATGATTCTAATTATACCCTTCTCAACTCAAACCCTCAAGAAATATAGTCTCCAAAACCCACAATAACCTTTGCATAAGGTCTTCAAAAATATCTTCATAAACACTTGCTTGTCTAGGTTGATTCTAACCAAAAAAGGTCATACAAAATCTTGTATATATACCATTATAAATTATGGTTTGCCATATCACTTTAGAAAATTTTAGGAAGAATCACTTATGTCTCCCAAGGTTAGCCATGAACCTTTGCAAAAGCTTTTTAGTCTATACCATGAGCTCATGTCACAAACACTAAACAAAGCATAGCTCCACTTGTGTGATCATGTTTGACTAATAAGATATAAATAAAAAATTTAAAATATTTGTATATGTACTTCAAGGATTCCTTAAAACTCTCCAATACTTAGGAAAATTTGATCTGAACAACTACCCTACAAACAACCTTAATCATCCAAACCAGGTTCCTTTTGGTAGCAAAAAACATCATGGTCAACTATGAGTCAACCATTCACTCATCTCCAAGTGACTAAGAACAATAAAAATTACATGGATAGAGGTAATAACTCTTATAAATCACCTCTAAGAGCTCAAACCCATCCCTACTCATTGATTAAGCCTTCTAATTCCACTTCTCACTCTGATTGGTTTGTCTCACTCATGGCACCCTTTCCTTCATATCGAATAGGAAACTTCGAGGACTTATATATTTGAAATAGAAAAATGAATATTCCTAAAATTTTTTGTGAATTTTTTAATCAATTTATAATCTTCATCACACACCCATTTTTTTCCTTGATCATTATTACAAATTTCTCTCAAAATTAAAATCACTGTTAAGAACTTTTTTGTGGGACCCAAAAATATTCAAGACTAACCAAGCCTATCCTCAAAATCCTAGAGGAGTCCTCTAAAACCTCCAAAAATAATTTTATCCATCCAATACCTTCTTAAGCATCAAAAAGAAACATCTTCAACATTGGGTCTAATACTAGGGTGTTAACGCATAAAAACCTGCTTAACTTCTTAGCAATTATTTATTAAGAATAAGCCCTTAATACATGAAATAATGCTTGGAAAACCTTATAAATAAACTTAAAAAACATATAATAAAGGCTCATCTCCCCATGCAAAGTCTACATGAGCTGAAGAACATGAGAACTTTCCTCTCGGGCTCAAAATGCACCATTCAAGCACCCTCTAAAGCACATGAAGGAATTTTTGAATTTATCTCTCATAATATAACCTATAACTTGGTAAATATACTTTACCAAACCTACATGGTCATCTCTCATTCATATATAGGGTCAAACACCTTGAAATCACTCATTGAGCCTTCACTAGGCCTCACAAGCCCATTTAAGCCAACTAGGCTAATGGCCAAACTATCTTGAAAACATCTTGCCACCTCATGAAAACCATATATATAACCTATCATCATCATATAAATGCCAAAAATTCATATTCCATACATACTTATATCCTTACCATAGCATACAAGCCAAATTACTCAAGATCCCTTAGGCAACCATACAAAGTCAAGCTTACAAGGCACAAACTAACCTACATACATCATGAAGACCATATGAAGTCAACAATTAAGCATAAAAAACATCAATAAAATGTCAAAAAACATCATACTAAGCTTCAATACATCATACATCATTCACCTAGGACACCCATGCTCACTCATGCAAGCATCACACTACTCCAAGCACATTAGGCCACCATGTTCCATCACTCTGACCTATTAGACCACTTTATCATTGCTAATGCCTCTTAGACATCAATGATAAAACCTAACATAAATATAAAAACAATATACCCCATTTTCATTGATGGAAACACACCAAATTTTTTTACCCCCTTTGCTAAAATGATAAAGTGGACACTCTTCAACACTGGGCACCATAGAAATCAAACAAGTGAGCTACAGAAAACTCATAAAAACATGTTCAATTATATAAAAATGATCCATTCAGACCTAAAATAGGCATAAATTACCCTTATAAAGGTAACTTACTTAGAAACTACTCTTGAACCATCAAGATCCTTAGACTTGTCAACAAATATAGGTCACCATAGCTCCCCCTAGGACCCTGCTCCACATTGAAGACTCCCCCTCAGTCTTCATATCCAATGCACACCTATAGTACCACCAAAGACACGCCAATCACATCACCACACATATAACACATTTAAAATAGGCCAACATGCTCATATGGAGCCACAAATTGTAATGTCCCCAATTTTCTATTATAATGGTTTAATTAATTAATTAAATTATTATGAAAATAAAATTGACTTCTTCTAGAAGTTTCCTGGGAAGGCTTTAAAAAGAAGGGGAAAGCAAAGCATTGGCATTATCTAATATCTTCTTTTACAAAAATTATTCTGAGAAGCTTGAATCAGTGATTCAGCTGGAAATCTCTGAGGATGAAACCCTTCAGTAGATTGGTGAAGAGTTGGACGAAACCCCAGCGCTTTGTCGGAGGTGGATTCGAGACGGAATCCAGATTGTGCATATTGGTCAGATCGGGAGCTTCAGAGGCCATTCACAGAGTATACCAGGGTTCAGCCTACGCAAACGGGTTCCAGGTACTTCTTCATTGTTTAGTTTCCTGATTTATATATTTTATTTGCATATTGGGTTCGGGTACGGAATCTGTACGGATAGACAGATCGGCACCAGGCCGTACCAACAAGGTCAGAGAAAGGAAAGGGCACAGTTCAGCCGCAGGTTACACAGAGACCGGCATCGGCATATAGACCGACATCGGCCGATTATCTACCGACGCCGGCAGTCAGACAGTCACAGGCAGGCAGAGGTAGCCCTCAGACAACCGACGACGGCAGGGTAGCGACCGACGTCGGCATCATCAGCGACCGACGTCGGCGACTGTGTTTTCTGGACACAGCAGGCCGAGAACACGCAATCCCAAGTTTTTATTTCCAATTTTGTAGTTGTTATAATAATTGGGTTTTGAGACCAATCTGTAATAATTTTATAACATCTGGGCTATAGTATCAGTTACATTCGGTTTAATATCTTTGTCCAATTGATTGAATGCTGTAACTAGTGGAAATCAATTTTATTTGCTTTCAATCCTAGTTTGGGATCTTTCAGTGGTATCAGAGCCATGCATCTTGCCAGCCTGTAGGGGTAAAACTATTTTATTTCTATGCATCCTGGAAGATTTGATAGAAGCCATAGATATTTTACACGTAGTAGAGCTCAGTACGAGCGAGAGTTGGGTTTAGGACAGCCACCTATCATGGCCGAAGAACAGAGGAATGCCCATAGAAACCAGGATGAAGAAGAAAGGGAGATGATGAGGACTCTCATCACTACCCAGCCCAGGATTGTTCAGGCTCTAGATAGATTACAGGATACCATGGAACGTTTAGAGGTGGATAGACACAGAGGTAGAAGGAATAGATCAGCTTCAGTGACTAGTAGTGATCATACCCATCACTCCAGTCAGCATAGTCACCATTCCCGTTCTTCAGTGGGGAGTTCCCGTCATTCCTTTAGGCGACATCATCATCATACACCTACTCCTAATAGACCATTACTGCCTCAGTTTGTACCAGGTGGACAACCAGCACAGGTGGAACCACCAGAGATGGGGTTCCAAGAGTCCGTTTTGGCAGCCACAGCAGAGTGGAGAGCTTTACCCCCAGAGGTTAGGGAGGTTTTTCCTCTTCCCCAGTATTGTGCACAGCGTAGGGACACAGCGAGACTCAGGGGAGATCGGGGTAATAGACCACCACAGCAGCAGCATAATCATGACCTCAATAGAGCTACGGGGAAGATTACATTGGCTTCATATAATGGCACTGGAGAGACTAGTGCAAGAGCTTGGGTCCACAAGCTAGACATATATCTTTCTTTGAGGCCCATGCCTGAGCGTGAGGCCATTCAGTTTGCAGTGTTACATCTAGAGGGGATTGCATATGATTGGTGGCACCATGGATTGGTCACCCAGGATCATGCCTTAGTTCACTCCTATGCTGAGTTCACAGAGAGACTTATTGCACGGTTTGACTGTAAGGATACAGAACTTTACTACAGGGAGTTGGCTCATCTTAGACAGAGTGGACACGCAGAAACTTATATTAATGAGTTTCAGCGTATTGCGGTTATGGTACCTGATATGCCTCAGAGACGGAGTGTGATGTTATTTATTGAGGGGTTACAGGATAGACTTAAGGGATTGGTACGTGCTTTCCAACCAGCCACTCTTAAGGATGCCATTGATGTGACATTGAGACTGGATACTGTACCCACTTCTTATCAGGGTGATAAGAAAATAGCTGCGGAATCTCGGCCTATACAGAAGGCCAATACACCACAAATTAAAGAAGGGCCATCCTCTACAAATCCTTGGATGAATCAGGAGACTAGGAATGACTTGAGGAGGAAAAAGTTATGTTTTTCCTGCAAAGACCCATGGGAACCAGGCCACCGTTACATGGGTAAAGGAAAGGTTCATTTGATTGAAGTAACTTCTGAGTGTGGAGATGAGGAGGTTCCTGATACGGACATTGAGGATAATATTGAGCAGGATCAGATACAGTTGGAGTTAGACACCCCAGAGCCTTTGGCATCAGCGAAAGCAATTATGGCTACTCTCTCCAGTTATCCTAACTTTCATGCCTTTCGGTTGAAAGGTACACTTGAGGGTAAGTGGGTAGTGAGCTTGGTAGATACAGGTGCTACACATAACTTCATTGACCGGAAGTTAGTGGGAAGGCATGGATTACAGTATGAGAAGTTTGGTGGTTTCGGGGTAAAGGTGGCAGATGGTGCAGTATTGGGTTATACCAGACGGATTCCACAGCTCAGCATTCAGATGGGGACTTACACTTTGACCGATGATTTTTATGTGTTTCCTTTAGAGGATTATGATGTGGTCTTGGGCATGCAGTGGTTACAGGGTATTGGGCGCTACATTATTGATCACCGCCGTATGCAGTTAGAATTCCTTTCTGGAGGAAGGAAGATTATCTTGAAGGCAGCACAAGATGGAGAACCTAAGGAGGGGTCATATCACAGGATGGAGTCTCATTTTACAGGCGATGTGGTAACTAATTCTATTTGTTGCAGGGCATTTTCCTTTCCAATTATAAGTCAACACCCTTATGGGGATTGTGAGAGTTTGTTAATCAGAGTAGCGCAGCGGCTTTTTTCTAAGTCTAAGGTATGTGATGGTGAATTTGCTAATTACATATTAAGGATTATCACACTACTCTCTAGAAGAAACAAGGTGAATGTAGTCACAGATATTTTCCAGCCTGGTGTTTCTGACAGAAGAATTTGCAAGTTTTCGAGAATAACATGGGATCCAGGAAGTTGGTGTTGGAAAGAATTGCTTGAGGACAAGCAATCTCCGGGAAGGGAGGACTGTAATGTCCCCAATTTTCTATTATAATGGTTTAATTAATTAATTAAATTATTATGAAAATAAAATTGACTTCTTCTAGAAGTTTCCTGGTAAGGCTTTAAAAAGAAGGGGAAAGCAAAGCATTGGCATTATCTAATATCTTCTTTTACAAAAATTATTCTGAGAAGCTTGAATCAGTAATTCAGCTGGAAATCTCTGAGGACGAAACCCTTCAGTAGATTGGCGAAGAGTTGGATGAAACCCCAGCGCTTTGTCAGAGGTGGATTCGAGACGGAATCCAGATTGTGCATATTGGTCAGATCAGGAGCTTCAGAGGCCATTCACAGAGTATACCAGGGTTCAGCCTACGCAAACGGGTTCCATGTACTTCTTCATTGTTTAGTTTCCTGATTTATATATTTTATTTGCATATTGGGTTCGAGTACGGAATCCGTACGGATAGACAGATCGGCACCAGGCCATACCAGCAGGGTCAGAGAAAGGAAAGGGCACAGTTCGGCCGCAGGGTTACACAGAGACCGGCATCGGCATATAGACCGACATCGGCCGATTATCTACCAACGCCGGCAGTCAAACAGTCACAGGCAGGCAGAGGTAGCCCTCAGACAACCGACGACGGCAGGGTAGCGACCGACGTCGGCATCATCAGCGACCGACGTCGGTGACTGTGTTTTCTGGACACAGCAGGCCGAGAACACGCAATCCCAAGTTTTTATTTCCAATTTTGTAGTTGTTATAATAATTGGGTTTTGAGACCAATCTGTAATAATTTTATAACATCTGGGCTATAGTATCAGTTACATTCGGTTTAATATCTTTGTCCAATTTATTGAATGCTATAACTAGTGGAAATCAATTTTATTTGCTTTCAATCCTAGTTTGGGATCTTTCACAAATGTCATCCTCCTTTGGAAAAATTCTTCAATAATCTTCATTTCCATCACTAGGCCTATTTAGACCCCTTGTAACCCTATCTAGCCACTACATACCTCATAAATATTTTCCCTAATAATTTCAAGAAATGAAATTTCATATTTGAATACCGTTACCATTCCCCCTTAGACATTCCAAAACTAAGCCTCCAACTCATTCCCCTTAACATACTTTTTTCCATAGCCTACTAGCCAATTAGGCCTCTTAGTGAGCTAATACTTAAATAAAATGAAATATAATCACTTTTAGACCACTTTAAAACTTGATTCAGATACCCATTTTGGCCCATTTCACTTATTTTTAATATTTTAGCCTTCAACTCCAATATTTGACCACTTTTCCAAACATGCCCAAATGACTAGGGCTTCAAAGCAAACACTTGGTCAAAAGTCAACCTCTAATCAACACTGACACTTGAGATGGATACCACACCTAGAGACCACCAAAAATCACTTCAATGCCAAATTTCAATCCTCCACACCTTTGGGAGCATTTCCTTCCTATAAGCCTCCAGAGACATTCTCTTGAGAAGAAGAGCCAAAGACCACTCAAAATGCTCCACCTGGCACAAAATAATTCATCAACCTATGAAACAACCTATAACATTTATAAATAAAATTTAAAAACCTTATTGATCATAAATACTTCATGACACATCCAATCTTCAAATGACCTTTGAAACCAAGCATTCTGTGCATATAGACCAAAACTTACAATAGGCACCTTGAGCAAATGGTCAAAATCACATTTGATTACCTCATCATCATCTCCAAGCCATCTTACCTCCTTTAAAATATCAAAAACAACTTGAATCACCCATTAGAAAGTTTTAAATCATTTTAGAACACTATATGAGAAACTTTGGCACTTCTTAGGCAGTCAACATTGCCAAAAATGGTCAACTCAGACTTTTGACCATAAAACCCCATATATAAGCAAATTAAAGACTCAAACCACTTGGGAATGACTCATAAAAATCTTCCACACGTCCTCACATAAACCAATTATTATTTCTCCTTCAAATCACCACTCAACCAAGGCATCAAAAATTGATCAAAAAAGCACTTTAGGACCAAAAGACCTGAATATACCTCTTGAAAATCATTCTTTATTCTTCACCTACAAGAGTCTATTATGAAGCAAGAAAGAGACATCCAATCCCTAAATAATAGTCTAGAATAGTTTGAAGCCTAGAGTGGCCCACATCTTCTCATATTCTTCTTCATCAGTCAACACAATCTTATTCTTCCTTTTCTTCTTCTTTGACTTGACTGGACCAATTTTTTTGTCCTTGAAATTCTTTCCTCCTCTTTCAGACTTGAATAAGAAATAAATGAGGATGCCACCATGTCTTGATTTAAATTATCAACTAAATTGACCTTTTCAAGATCTAGAAATGATTGATCTATACAAGAAACATTATCATCTATAACTACAAAATGGTCAAGACTCATCTTAAGGTTGTCTCTATCTCCCTTCTTCAGTTTATCATTATTTTTGATCTCTTCATTGAAAATATGAGAAGATAATGAGAATTAGTCAATGAAAGAAACACTCTCTACCTTAGAAAACACACTACTCTGATCTTCAGACATATCAACTATCACTTTCTTTTCTTCTTTTACCTTGTATAAGACTTTGTTCTTCATCTCTTGAAAACTTGGAGTTTGATTGGTATTGACTTGATTAAGAGCCCCATTTTGATTATAAAATCTATTAATATGACCAAATCCTTTTCAATTCAAACATGTAATCCTTCTTTGATATTGATAAAACATAGCTAAGTGATGAGTCCTTTGACAATTGAAGCATGTTACATTCTTAGGAGTAGACTCACATTGCTTTATCTTTTTTGGTCATTGATTAGTTAAATGTCCCATCTCCAAACACTTGAAGCACTTTATTTCATGAGGCTGACTAACTTACTTGTTCTTAACCTTCATTTTACATTCATTGGATATATGACCAAACTCATGATAGACATGATAGTATCCTTTAAAGTTCAAATGTTTTATGGCATCGAGTTTCCTTACTTTGTTAGAGCTAACACCCACAATTTGAGTATTGATCTTTGTAGGTTTGTACTTCTTTTCTTCAATGATTTTTTCCTTTGCTTGAGATACTACTAATGGCTTCTCAATGAAACCTAGACCTGTTCTATCACTTGAAGACTTTTAACTAATCAACAAACTGCCAATATCATTTTTGATTTTCTCATACTTGACAAAAGACTTAGCTTTACTCAAAGTTTTCTCCAATTTATCTTTCAAAATCTTGTTTTTTAAAATCAACTTAGAACATTCTTCTTCCTTACCTTTTAGACTTGAAGATATAGATTCCAATTTATAATTTAAGAATATGATTACTCCCTCGTGCTCCCTATTATCTTCAATTATCTTAGCTTCAAAAATATTGAATTTAACTTCATAGTCTTTCAATTTGGCCTTTAAACCTTTACCTACCTTTATTTCAATCTTTAAATCTTCAAGATAAATTTTTAGTTCACTCCCATAGTCCTAAGTGGCTTTCTCATCTTCTTCATCTGATCCACTTGTGTTTCCTTCAATTTGATATGAGCATTCACTTTCATCATTTGACTTAACTACCATTAAAAGAGATTCATCATCCTCAGCTTCACTCTCATCATGACTGACATTAGATTTATTGTCATAACTACTTCTAAGTCACTATCATCCTTCTTTGTGTATATGCTCCTTTTATCTTTATGGAACTTCTTTTTGTTATCAAACTTCCTAAATGATCCCTTATTTCTATCTGACATGAATCCTTTCTTACCAACTGTTTGATCCTTATTCTCATCCTTCTTATGCTTTTGAGGACATTTGCTTACAAAATGACCCACTTCACCATAGTTCAAGAATTTAAAAGGAAGTTTACCTCTATATTTACCTGATCCAGTCTTCAACTTGCTTGTAAACAAATCAATTAAGTCATCATCAAATACATCATCTAACATATTATTTTTACCTTGAGACTCTTACTTTGTATCTTCTTTTGTTTAGGCTTGTTGTCTACTTTGAAATCAACATCCTTCGTAGGAGGCTTGTCTTCATTTATCCTCATCTCATAATCAGTGAGAGATCTATAAAGCTCATCCATCTTCATCAATGTAAGATCATGACTTTCCTCAATTGTAGATACCTTAGAGTCAAACCTATAAGATAGTGATCTTAAGACATTTTGAACAACAACATCCTCTTTGAGATATTCTCTAAGACCCTTGATCATATTGGCCACATCATCCACTCTATTCAATAAGGATGCCATAAAATCCTCCTCCTTCATTTTGAGAGTCTCAAACTATCTTTTGAAGGTTGTAATTTTACTAATTTGACCTTTGAGTCACCTTCATAGATTTTATTTAACTTAGTCCACATCTCCTTAGCTATTTGATAGTGAATGACCTTTGAGAACTTAGTCTCTGATAGACCACTAGAAATAGCATTCATATCCTTTAAATTACTTTCAAAAAGTTTCTTATCAGCAACACTAGTAAGAGAACTAGTAGGAATAACATATCCATCAACAACAATCTACCAAACATCAAATCCTAGAGCCATAATAAAAGTCTACATCCTTGAATTCCACAAGGCATAGTTAGAACCATTAAACAATGGAGATTGTTTGGAAGAGAAACCACCTTGCATACCTTGACTTGCCATTGTACCTTAAAACCACCTTTCAAGATGTTAAGACTCAAAAATGACCTGCTTTGATACCAATTGATGGGGTACAATCCATTGAGAGGGGTGGGGGTGAATCAATGGTAAACCAATTACAACTTTTATTCAAAACCTCTTAAGTAGTCTAAGTAAACTCAACACAAGATTTAATAATGAACAATCAAACATGCAATGATTACACCATAATTTTGTGGTAAAACCTCAAGGGGATTAAAACCCACCCTAAAGCTTGAAAATTAATGGACTAATATCCTATAAATATGGAGTAAATAATAGGCTTTTAGTGAGACACCTATCTCACATGGAACACTTGTTCCTAGATTGGTCAAGTCCTTCTAACCAAGGTGAATGAGCACCCACTCAAGCACATTAACAAAGTGAACACTTTTGAATAATAATTGTCTTCAACCTCTAATTAATATCCCTACAAAACCACCCTTATTTAATTTTATAAATTCACATGATCCACCAACAACAAGCTATCTCACCAACACAATCAATAACCCCTTCTCAATCCCTTCACTCACACTTGCAAATATTCACTCATAAATATAAAAAATATGTTAAATATAATAAAAAAATATGATACTAATAATACCATTCTCAAATAAAACCCTCAAGAACTCTAGTCTCCAAGACCCTCAATAACATTTGCATAAGGTCTTCAAAAATATCTTCATAAACACTTGCTTGTCTAGGTTGATTCTAACCAAAAAAGGGTATAAAAAATATTGTATATATACCATTATCAATTATGGTTTGACATATCACTTTATAAAATTTTAGGAAGAATCACTTATATCTCCCAAGGTCAGCCATGAACCTTTGCAAAAGCTTTCTAGTCCATGCCATGAGTTTATGTCACAAACACTAAACAAAGCATAGCTCCACTTGTGTGATCATGTTTGACTAATAGGAGATTATTAAAACCTTAAAAATATTTGTATATGTACTTCAATGATTCCTCAACACTCTCCAATCCTTAATAACACTTGATCTAACCAACTACCTTACAAATAACCTTAATCATCCAAACCAGGTTCTTTTTGGTATCAAAAAACACCATGGTTGACTATGAGTCAAACATTCACTCATATCCAACTGAATAGGAATAATACCACTTATATGGATAGAGGGAATACATCATCTAAATCACATCTAAAATTTCATACCCATCCCTACTAATTTATTAGGTTTTCTAATTCCACTTCTCACTCTGACTATTTTTTCTCACTCATGACACCCTTTCTTTCATATCAACTAGGAAAATTTGAGGACTTATATATTTGACATAGATAAATGAATATTCTTTAAACTTTTGATTAATGTTTTAATCAAGTTATAAGCTTCATCACACACCCATTTGTTCCCCTCATCATTCGTACAATTTTCTCTCAAAATCAAATTTACTGTTAAGAAGCACTTTTTTATGGGATCCAAAAATAGTCAATACTAACCAAGCCCATCCTCAGAAGACTAGAGGAGTCCTATGCAACCTAAAAACATCATTCTAGCCATATACCCCATTTTTAATCATCAAAAAGAAATATCTTCAACAATAGGTCTAAGACTAGGGTTTTTACACATAAAAACTTGCTTATCTTTGAAATCATTCATAAATAATAAAGCTTTAATATATGAAATAATTCTTAGAAAAAATTCTAAATAAACTTCCCCAAAATCTCAAAAATTCTCAACTCCCCATGAAAATTCTACATGAGCTAAAGAACATGAGAACTTTCCTCTCAGGCTCATAATGCACCATTCAAGCACCCTCTGAAGCACATGAAGGCATTTATAACTTTCTCTCTCATACTATAACATATTACTTGGTCAATATAATTGGCCAAACCTCTCTGATCATCTCTCATCTAGATATAGGGTCAAACACCTTAAAATCACTCATTGACCCTTCATTAGGCCTCACAAGCCTATTTAGGCCAACTAGGCCAATGGCCAAACTATCTTGTAGACATCTTTACAACTCATGAAAACCATATATATAACCTATAAACATCATAGACATGTCCAAAATTCGTATTAAAATCATATTGAGCTCCTTACCATGGCATACAAGCCAAAGTACTTAAGATCCCTTAGGCAACCATATAAGGTCAAGCCTACAAGGCATAGACTGACCTACATACATCATGAAGACCATATGAATTCAAACCTTGACCATAAAACACATTAGTTAAATGTCAAAAAACATCACACCAAGCTCCAATCCATCATACATCATTCACCTAGGATACCCGTGCTCACTCATGCAAGCATCACACTACTCCAAGCACACTAGGCCACCATGTTCCATCACTCTGACTTGATAGAATACTTTGTCATTGCTAATGCCTCTTAGACATCAATAACAACACATAACATTAATATCCAAACAATAATTAAGGAATGTAGGTTTTGGGATTCTTGGGTATACCATGGACATCATCAACTATAAAAATGGTAGAGCCAACGAACCAAGCCATGGTGAAATGTTGGGGTTGGTTACCTTGGCTTGGTAAATTTAGTTGGGTTACATATATCCTATGAAAACCTATATCTAATCATGTTATTTTATGAACCTATAAGGTGATAATAGTATAAATCCAAAATAAGAGTTGAACCTTATTAACCATACTTATGGATCTAGTGTATGCAACTTGAGTGATTACAATATCGAGCATTGAAATATCTTATTATAGAATTAGATAAAACATGTTGATGTGGGATTTATTTACACCAAATATTATTATAGGAATGTCCCTCTCATTTTAGGATCAATGAGAATTCACTCTAAGGCATGATTTACGGTGATCAATTTTGTAAATAACCACATGGTGGAATAATGGTGAGTGTAATGGTTTTTTACCTTATATGGTTAGAATATGGTAGTTTCCTAACACTAAATATAAAAATATACCTAAATTGGGTTGATGGATATAAACTAAGGTGGATCTAATGAAAAAATACAAAAAGAGGGAAAGGTAGGGTATAAAAGAAGGGATTATATGGTCAAGTTAAAGATTAAACCTTTTTAAGTTGACGTACCATATTAATTTGAACATATGTCATGAACCAATGTTTGATTTAGGTTAGTTGTAAGCACAAAACAAAATCCAACATAGTGAAGAGTCCAAGGAAACAATTGTAATATGACCCACTAATTATTATCAAAATATTATTAGTACCAGATTACTATGCATATCCAATGCCACTAAAAATTATAGCATGATATATAATACAAGAGTTGATTAATATTAAAATAATTTTCAATCCAATCATTGAAAAAAAACACATACACAACCTCTAATATGTTTACCAACTTAATGGAAATTATTCAAAGAAACACATAAACTGTAATGTCCCTTACTTAGGGGCTCCTTTTTCTAAGCAAAAGCTCTGATACCACTGTGATGTCCCTTACTTAGGGGCTCCATTTTCTAAGCAAAAGCTCTGATACCACTGTAATATCCCCTTCTAATAGGGAATATAGAAACACAAACAATTCTGAACAAAGATACAATCTTGTAGAATAAATTCAGATAAACAATAAATCACAGTAAATCTCTTATCTGCCAATCAAATATCTTATCACTTGTTCAGATAATTATAATTACAGTCTTCTCTCATACATATTAAAGAATATTAAAATATGGTCTTAAAACCCTGATCTTCTGCAAATCTGGAAATGAAAACTAAATTTTGGGATGGCTCGGCTTTCTATGTCAAACACACAATCACTGGCATCGGTCGATATACTACCGACGTCGGTCTTTATCAGTCCTTCTCTACCGATGTCAGTCTTCAGTCGGCCGATGTCAGTCACTGGGGATCTCTATCTACCGAGGTCGGTATTTGTGTGGATCTGTACGGACCTGTACGGACTTCGTACGACCGCCAATTAAGCACAACATGTCTATTTTTCAACCCCTAATCTGAAGATATGTGGCTCTAATATAGAATATCTCTATCTATATAATTTATTGAATCAAAAACTAAATAAATAAATACCTGAAATACTATGATAACTTTTGTGTGAAGTTATCTCTCAAATTTGTAAACCTCTGTGATAACTTCTGTATGAATCTATCTCTCAATTTGGCAATAGATCTGCTGATATTTCACAGCCTCTGAATCACACACACTGAAGAGTTGACATTCTCCAATACAGATGGAATCCTGGAACCCTTGGCTCAGTCTTCACAGAAGAATTCTTCAATATCAAAAATCAATAATCAATGCATAATCAATAATGGCCTCCATGAGAAACCCTTATACCCTCAAAAAGATGTGCTTGACCTAATTAGGGTTTTCTTAAATTAGAATTAGGGTTTCTAAATTAAAATTAGACCAAATAATTAATATTTGATTAAATCAATCAAATATTAATATCTCCCTCAATATACGTCTGATCCTCAAACTGATTGAAGCTGGTGAATCAGGGAGTGAATCTGCACATGACCATATCAAAATAAGGGTGCTCTGCTACATGTTAGAAGTCCCTAAATAATAGGAGCTCAGATAAACATTTCTAAAATAGCTTGAATGAAAGGCAAATGTAGAAATTTTACTAGTCAAAGCCAAGCCAATCTCCATCATGACCCCCTATCCATCCTCTCAGCCTACGAGGGTCGCATAATAGGCTAATCATCAAATCTGTCGATGTCCACTAAAACAGGGGACATGACAATCTGCCCCTCCTAAAATTGCTTGACCCCAAGCAATCTCAGAATAACAAACCAATCAATCCACCTGGATCCCATATGTAGTTAGGCTCTACACTGTTGTTAATTAGTGCAAGTTCCTAAAATATCCTCTAAAGTATGACCAAGAGGAATCGATAATCAAACTGGCACATGAAACTCAGCCAAACTCCAAGATTACAAATACCATAGTCAAGAACACATGAGAAACAAACTCTCAAAGTATCATAATCCAAGTAGAATGGACAACTCAAACTACCAATTCCATCTACAAAAGATGGTGCCAATCCATCCCATAACTGACCCCTCTGTAAAGGTGGCACAACCAACTGTACCACACTGTCATCTGTGTGAGAAAAATCAATCTGGAAACTCAACTCCACTAGTATGTCAAACTCATCAGGACTAGGTACTCCCAAATCCTAAACATGTGTGTCAGCTCCAACATGTCCCTCAGCAACCACTACAGGAATGTACTCACCACCAACCATCTCAATATACCAATGGACTGGGTCTGACGCTGGTGAAGACCACAAATGCTCCAACTCCGCAGTTACCTCAGCCAAATGAAACTGTGACTTCTCATAAGACAACTGCATACTATCCAAAATATCAAAAGTCACCTCAAGCTATTGAGTAAGCTCACTCACCTTATCTTCCTTGACCAATAATGCATCATATGCTATGCTGCCCCACTCCATAAGATAATCTCTATCGGCTACCAACTGCATATAATCCTATCTCAAAATCTGGATAGCCTCCCATAAAGAGTGGATCTTTGTCAAGGGCAAATAACTGCCTCCCTACTCAATGCTAGTAGGAGAACCCCATCCATAAACTACTAACAACTGACGAGTAGCATCAAAATGCTTGCAAGCGGTAGCAATGTCTCGCTCACTAACTCTCAGCTGACTAGACACATGGTGGCACTGGCTAGATTATCTCTTACAAGCCTCCTCCGATGCACGGTCCAATAGAGTAGAATCAAAATCATAGATCTCTGGAGTACTACTGTCCATACTCTATGAATCAACTCCAAAGCTCATATCAACATATGGAGTATCAACAACTGTAGCATCACTGTCTAACTCTTCCATATCGAAAGAAACTACCGAGGAAACTAAGTCCTCAAAATTGTCCACTGCATTCTCCTGGGTGACATCTACAATAATCAGATCCTAGGATTCTTCTACAATCTTGGCCATATCTAAGAGATCATCAACCCTCAATGCACTAACATCTGAGCACACCTCCACACTCTGAATGCAAGCATCAGACTCATCCTCATCTTCACTATCTTCTATCTCATAATAATCATGGGACATGTTGCTATACCATCTAACTGATCTGTAGTGCTCTCTCCTCATCTTAACAAAGTGATCAAAAGACACCCTCTTTCGAGCCTCAGGTGATAATAACTCCCACTCATCATTTGCTGTCATATACCATGTGGATTTGTCTTTGAAGGTAGGGTATGAAAGAATTTCATTCATCCTCCTCTGGGTTTCATCCAATTGTTTCAAACTTTGTTTCAGCTTCTTCATATCCTTGTCCCACTATTTCTGAGTACTTGAAGACATCATGGATACTTCGTTGATTCAATCTACCCAAACTACCCAATAAGATGGCAAGACATTGGCTCTGATTTGCCCACTATCCAACAGGATGGCAGGAATTTGGCTCTGATACCACTGTAATGTCCCTTACTTAGGGGCTCCTTTTTCTAAGCAAAATCTTTGATACCACTGTGATGTCCCTTACTTAGGGGCTCCTTTTTCTAAGCAAAAGCTCTGATACCACTGTAATATCCCCTTCCAATAGGGAATATAGAAAAACAAATAGTTCTGAACAAAGATACAATCTTGCAGAATAAATTTAGATAAACAATAAACCACAGTAAATCTCTTATCTGCCAATCAAATATCTTATCACTTGTTCAGATAATTACAATTATAGTCTTCTCTCATACACATTAAATAATATTAAAATATGGTCTTAAAACCTTGATCTTCTGCAAATTTGGAAATGAAACCTGAATTCTAGGATGGCTCGACTTTCTGTGTCAAACACACAGTCGCCAGTGTCGGTCAATATACTGTCGACATCGGTCTCTATCGGTCCTTCTCTGCCAACATTGGTCTTTAATCAGCCGATGTCGATCACTGGGGATCTCTGTCTGCCAAGGTCAGTATCTGTGTGGATCTGTACAGACCTATATAGACTTTGTATGGCTGCCAATTAAGCACAACCTGTCTGTTTTTCAACCCCTGATCTGAAGATATGTGGCTCTAATATAGAAGATCTCTATCTGTATAATTCATTAAATAAAAAACTAAATAAAGAAATAATTGAAATACTATGATAACTTCTGTGTGAAGTTATCTCTCAAATCTGTAAACCTCTATGATAACTTTTGTATGAAGCTATCTCTCAATTTGGCAATAGATCAGCTGATATTTCACAGCCTCTAAATCACACACACTGAAGAGTTGACGTTCTCCAATGCAGATGGAATCCTGGAACCCTTGGCTCAGTCTTCACAGAAGAATTATTCAATATCAAAAATCAATAATCAATGCATAATCAATAATGGCCTCCATGAGAAACCCTTATACCCTCAAAAAGATGTGCTTGCCCTAATTAGGGTTTTCTTAAATTAGAATTAGGGTTTCTAAATTAAAATTAGACCAAATAATTAATATTTGATTAAATCAATCAAATATTAATATCTCCCTCAATATACGTCTGATCCTTGAACCGATTGAAGCTGGTGAATCAGGGAGTGAATCTGCACATGACCATATCAAAATAAGGGTGCTCTACTACATGTCAGAAGTCCCTAAATAATATGAGCTCAGACAAACATCTCTAAAATAGCCTGAATGAAAGCCAACTGTAGAAATTCTGTTAGTCAAAGCCAAGCCAATCTCCATCATGACCCCCTATCCATCCTCTCAGCCTACGAGGGTCGTATAATAGGCTAATCATCAAATCTGTCGATGTCCACTAAAAAAGGGGACATGACATAAACTAGGAAGAGAAAGCACATTAAATAGATTCATAAAATAATTTCAAAAACTTTATTTTCTTACATTAATTGTCAATATTATCCTCCATTTAAAATGTATGGTACTTAGACATATATAATTGTGGATGGGCACCACCTCAACTTCAAATCTTGTTACATATTTACAAAGTCTAAAATAAGACAAGTTCTTAATTTAGCATGCAAACTTTTTAGGGTTATAGTGTTTATAAATAATCAAGCTAAGATATATTTACACATACAATAGAGAATAGAAAAATATAAATAATATTTCAAAATTATATCGACACCACTTTAAAGAGTCTAAGTATAACTATTGATGAAAACTACACTTGAACTAGACTAAACTCTTGTTGAGATAGTTTGACCAGAAGAACTAAAAATAGAAGAGGCTAACATAGTTAAAACTATAGAATCACTAGATATTTTTTTAGAATAAGAAACATTTTTGGTAATCACTGTGTGATTGGACTAACTATGTAAAGGGGCTAAGGTAGAGCCAACATGAGCATACATAGATCTTGACGAAGTATGAACTAAGGTATATACAAGGTAATAAGAGGTAGTTTTGGATGTTTAGATTAAGATGACAAAGATCTTGCTTAGATGACCAACTAATTTTATTTATCTACATATTATTTTATTTTATTATATGTAGTGTTGCAAATTTGAAATCTATAACATTAAAATTGATAACTCAGAGCTTCAACAATATTTAGATCTTCTTCATCAATTCCTATGTAATCCCAACATAGTCATCAAGGATGTATCTAATTCCTAAACTTATGATACATTTTATTTATCAAATGTGATCATTTGGATAACTTGATCACTACTTTGAGGAACTATGTTGTTCACTTTTTCTTTAAAAAAAATCAATGGATAACTGGAGTAGATTGTCAAAAAATGGTTTAGTCACTACCTACCCTAATGGAGTGTGTGTATATATATATATATATATATATATATATATATATATATATATATATATGTATATATATATATATGATTTGTTTACTTCCAATTATTTAAGTGGATTTATGTTCCTAATTGGTCAATTTCCCAACCAGTTCATGCATTTGATTATGCCACTCCATGAGGTGGATCCTCTTATTGTTCACATAGTTTTGTACCAAATTCATGTTTAAAAGTTACAATAGATTAAGGTTTGGGTAGGATTTATATATTACTAACTTAGAAATTAAATTTAACTTGGCATCCACACTTTTAAAATATTCATGAAAATTCACCACGTTCCTTTGTTGTGGTTGTGACTTTGTTCTGGATTTGTGTATAGAACACATAATATCATAATGAGTTTTGATCAAGCTCTACCCATTGTTCAATATATCCTATGGGTCATCTATTATAACTTGTCCCTTCAATCTCTTATTGGTATGTTGAAAACTAATAAACATTTAATTCAACTTTCTTAGTGGCATCTACCATGGAGATTGGATCTTATTAGATTTCATTATCTTATATAGGCCTTGTTTTCCTTTTCCTAGTCAATGAGAAAAGATCTTCCTATTTTATGAATTCAATTAGATTTCCTCCAATTTTATTATTGTCCTCCTTACCCTTTTAAATTTGTTAAAAATATTATAAAACTATATATTTATTTTTGGGTCTTAAGTGATGACCAAGTCCTATTTAGACAATCGCTCAGCTTGCATCTATTGAATCCATGGAGTTTTAACCAATAAGTCATAAGAGGAGGTCTATGTAGAGGATGAAATGATAAGAGATTAATTAATTTGTGGAGGTGGAATAATAATGGAAGGGTTAAGTGAGGGAGATAAACTAAGATATGTAGATGGTGGAGGTGTAGGGAATGGTAGAATGACCATTTTCTCCTTAAAGATCTTGATTAGAGGGGGAATCCTTATGACATACTTTGTGATATTGGGAGAGTCATGGATTATGATGAATAGTGAATATATTTTAACACTTTAAGTCATTGAAAACCCTAATTTAATGGAAGTATATGTTTGCAATGGATATGTGTAAGAAATTGATTGAGACACTAAATAGACAAAATATGGGATAGTACTATGGTATTTATGTTAGTTATAAATTTAATTGGATGTGTAATAGTAAACTATGTTAGATTTTTTAAAAAATGGAGAAATTATCATAAATTTAACATAATAAATATTAAAATCCAAAATATTTGCAATAACACTAAATAAATAATCAAGTGAATAATTAGAAACTATAGTAATTGAAATAATATGGACATTAGTCAAAGTGACTGAAATACTAACTAAATATGATAAAGTTGTGACATCTAATGTAGTGGTGGGAGGAACAAATAAATAAATTGGATTAATATTAGGGATAATGGATACCATTAGAATATCAACAAAAGTAACAAAGGTATCATGACTATCTTCTCAACTTCTTTAGTTACAATAATATCTGAGTCTTTTGTGCTCATAATGATTTGCACTACATCATGAATGTGAGGAGAACATGGGCTATGAAATTCAAAGGATACCTATGTGTGGACCTTTTTTTAGGAATCAAATGTAATTTCCTCCTCTAATTCCTATTCACAATTCCCTTATATGTTTTCCTCTTTTATAGACTCATTTATATGCTTCTGTGATAAGTATTCTTTCACATACTCATATTTTATGGCTAAGTACGTGAGGCTTAATAATGCCCTTGAAAAATTGAGGTGGTCTCTCTTCCCCTTATATAACCTTTTAATAATGAAAAGTAGAAGGTGAAGTCATTTTTTATTAAATTTCCACATGAGGGCTTAGTTGTAATGTGCACTAAAATAGGAGAAGTTAGTTAACTCACCACTGGTACTTAAGTTGGTTTGATTATGGTAAGTGTAGGTTTAAATTTAAAAAATGACCTTAGGAATTAAAAGTGACCATCTATTTAGATCTTATTTACTTGTGTATTTTGGCTTGGGAGGCTCTTGAGGACCCTAGCATTTAGTTTCTCATCAGTCTATTTTTTTTGTTCATCTTCTTGGTGAGGTTACTTTGTTATTTATAGGGTTTACCCTTATCTTTTTTATTTATTATTTATACATCATATTTTATAATAAATGAATAAAATTTAATCATTTGGGTTATTCTCATTGGCATACATAAAAATTTCATTTTTATATACACTTGGGAGTCATCCTCAGCATTCAAAAAAATGTGATTATAGCCCATATTCTACATAGACATAAAATGTCTTAAATGTTCCACACAAGCTCTTTATATGTTGCACTATTACTCCCCTTGGGTCTTAATATTTGAATTCATCTAATTTTAAACTATTTTTTAAATAATCACTATGATGGGAGCATCTAGATAATTTTTTTGAATTTTAGAGCTATTGTCTTCCTATACAAAGAGGTATCCCTTGAAATTCCCCCAATTTGGCCCTTCTAAAGTTCTCATAAACACTATTAGACAATTGGTAAGAAATTTCCTACTTAATCAACTTATCTATAACTATCATGGGTAGATAGAATGGTGCCTTTAATGTGCCTTCAACTCTGATAACTATATGGTCTAGGTAGAACCAATGATATCCCAATGATTTAAGTGAATTTTTAATATCTATAGATAGCCTTGGCATTGGTTGTTCATTTATTTCCTTATACACCATTGGAAATAGGGAGTTTTTGTATTTTGCATGTGATTTATGAATTTGTAAATATGGTAAAGGTTGAATTCATCACAAATTCTATTTTCCCTCTTAGTTCCTAGGGAGATGTGTTAATAGGGCTTAAAGTGTCACAAATATCATCTATTAAATATGAGAGAATATATAACCTATTATCTAGCATATTTCACGTGACCCTTTGCATCTTCAAGTTGTAACTTATAAACTCTCCCAATGTTTGCATACCCTTGCCCTCTATAATTATGGATAAAAGAAGAACCCAAACTTCATCAACATAGGTTATGGATGGGGCACCATGTAATATATTTAATATATCCATATTAATTCTAATTCTAGGTCTAAATTTTGAAATTGGGATCTTTTTCTTCGTGGTAGACATTTTTGGGTTCTTAGCCTAGTCCCTCAACGTGTCCCTAACATTTTTGTTTTTGAACCATTCTATCCCTATTTTTTTGAGTATAAGCTATGTCTGGTTTGGGTAGTCTAAAATGTTTTTCAAATTACATATCAATTATATATGCCACTGGTTATTTTATGCTATTCTTATGAAAAATAGCCTTTGTACATGTGTCCATTATAAACAAATTAAATTTAAATTCAACACAAGGAAATACCTCTGGTTTAGTCATTGTCTTATGCAAGTTAATGGTTTTAATTAAAATTCAGTAGAATAAAATCATCCTCATCAATATATGGTTAAATGTATTCAACCTCTATATAAATGGTTGAATAGTGACAAGTCCAAAGAAATTGGATTGAACTCTATATTTAAATTCATGTTTGTGCCAAAGTAGAATAATGATGGAGTTGGTTCTTGGTAATTATTTGCCTTTGTAGTTCCTAATGAGATCTATATTTAGTTTGAATATTAGGTATTTTTAGTTCATTTTAGAACTCTAGATAATATATTTCAATATATTTAATTCACAAATACAATTTGATTTGATTTCAAACATAGCATATAGTTTGGCTATAAGCAAAAAATTCATTGCTAATATTTCTCATTCATGAGCATTAATTGTAGCATAACAGTCATTATCAAATTTATTTCCAATTTTAATTAAATTTTATGACATATGTTTTCATGGTTTTTTGTTTTACATGTGTCGATCTATCACCACTTTCTATTGCTTATTCATCTTTTTAAGTTCTAATATGTCCATCTTCCTTTTGAAGTTGTCACTATGTCGATTAATCATGATTTTATTCATATTTATTTTTTGTAGTTGACTATATTGATAATAATATCTATCTTATGAATATGTCATTATGGAGCACATATATGTTTAGAGTAGTGAGGTGATGCCACATGGCATAATGAATAGAAACTATCTAGAGGATGGAAACATGGAGAAATTAATGAGTGACACATGGCATTTATTTGTGCAAAGGATGGACATGTATAGTCTTTTTATTTTGTCACTTAGTCATGGTCCTCATAATCTATCATTTTGGCTATAGGCCTATCTATTACGATATGATGCCACATGGCATCATCTCACTTAGTCACTCGCCTTTGTAATTTAGCCTTTTATTTAACATTTGTGATAAAGTGAGATGATGATATGTTCAATGATCTCACTAAATTGGTTGGTTTTTGGAATATAAGACTTAGAAATATAAGTAAAGAGTTGTGATGAGGCAATATCAAGATGCATGGTGCAATCTTACATAGTCACTATGTTGTGTGTCTTCATGAATTAGCCATTTTTGAAAAAAAAATGCAATGAACTAAGATGGAGACACATGGAATGACATTGTGCAATCAAATGCCAAAGATATTCAAAGTTCATAATGTTATTTATATAAATGTCAAATAAAATAGATCTCAATAAGACCTCAAATGTTTTTAAAATTTCAATGAGAAAGGGACACTTGGAAACTCTAGGGTTGACTTTATAAAGTAAATAAAACCTATAAATCAAAACCCATTAATCTTGACATAGCAGGGTTAGATTGGTTAGTTAAATAAATCAAATTAATATAGAGTTAACCATTTAACTAAATATAGTCATGATTTTGATCCAAAAAATCATAAAATGAAAAGTGATAATTGAAACTTAGGCTTGTACATGCATAGGCTATAAAGTTATTTTATGTCTCGATGGGACCAAATGTAAGGTTCTTAGAATAAAATGGGCCCCCATTTGTTTTTGTTTTTTAAAAATGGGATGTGTTGGTCATAATATGACCCATCAGTTAATATCTTTCTTTATATTTTCTCAGTTAATATATTTAAAATTCTTTTTTGTTAATAAAATTCAAAAATCAAGACCTATGCATATGTGTAATGTATTTGCTTCAATTAATTTATGCTCAGTATACTAAGTATTTATTTATATATCTAGTTTATATCAAATATTATTCACAAGTGTAAATAAGTTAATTTAGAGCACACAAGTTTCCATTTTTAGATATAATTTTAGGTGATGACATTTCCTCAAACTCAAAATTATAAATAGGCAAAACTACCCTACCTAGACAATAATACACTACATTGTTGTTTGATTTTACTGAAATCATATCAATGAAAATAGGATATCAATTACCATATCTAACCAAGGCATAGGTCTCCTAAAACTTGTTTATATTTCAACAAGTTCATTAGGGTCATCTTCTTACACAAGTTATATCATTCTTTGGCTATTCATTTTTTTCATACTTCAATTCAATACATTGAACAACATCTATCATTATTACTCACTTACTATCACATTTATATATTATTGGATATCTAAGTTACTAAATGTATTTATGCTCTAAGTTTCTTATGTATATCCCTATCATACATCCATGCATGCTTTTCGATGTTTGCATTCCTACTTCATGTCTTGTGTGTGTTCAATTTGCTTTGAATATGAAAATTTGAACATGTCCTTTTGTATAACTCCAATCCTTATTATATGGTTATATGAATGTGAGTGACATTTGAATATGTCCCTTGCATGTGGCCCCTTGGTCTTTTATTGCATGATTTGTGTGATTTAAATTTACAATTTTTATGTGTGATCATGGCCATTACACTTGTTTTCTTAGTTTTGGATATGAAGATGGACATCATGCATCCTCTTAATTTTTTGATGTTATGATCAATATAATGCATCCCTCTCTGAGTTGTTCTATTCCAGTTATTTGTACTCAATATTATTCATGTTATTTACTTCATGCCTAAATTGTTAACATCTATTTCAAATTGATACTATGTATACTTGGTTTAATAAGCATCTTCCATTACAAATTATTGCTTAGTATATATATGACGATGCCATGATCTTATTATATTATCATTACTACTCATATTAAAATATTTTTTATATAACATCTTATCCCATAACTTTTTATTTTGAGTTAAGTTATTGTGTAGGATACATAGCTCACCTCAAAAGAGGGGCATACACAATGGATTGTCTTAGAAACTAAGTTCCAATAGTATAATAAACAAGAAAAAAATTACATGTTTTATCCAATCGATCACAGTTCATAACCATATTTCACCCATAAAGTAGTTTTAGATAACATTGCTCCATTTGGATAAGGGTGTAGGTCAGTCGTG